>VXBZ01006338.1:27500-46307 GCA_013399135.1 Heliornis fulica | reverse complement strand
GGGAGGAGCGAGCCGGGGAGCGGGCTCGGCCTCCGCCGCTTGACGTGCCCTCCTCCCCGCGGTGAGGCGGGTGGTGCGGTCCGGGGACAGCGTCTCGTTGCTACGGGCGAGGGCTGCAGCCGCCATGGCCGGCTCGGTGGAGCTGGGACGGGAGGCGGGAACCCCACTGGGGCAGGTGGGTCCGGGTAGCTCCCGAACCGAACCTGTCCTTTCCCAACAGCCGTGGGGCAGAGCCCCCGGGGAGCCCGCCTCACCCTGCGGCTGAGGCGCGGCCCGCCGCTGAGGGGACGGGTGGGCTCAGCCCTGCCTGAGGGAGCGGCCGCGGGTGAATTCTGAGAGTCTTGGGCTTTGTCAGCGTTGTGGACGCGACCTGGAACTCTTGTGGTGAACGCAGTGGAAAGACACGGGTTTGATAGGGACTGGCGCGATCTCCTCACAGGCTGCCTCTGCCTGCTAGTGGTTAATGCCCTGAGTTAAGCCGTGTGTGCCCAGAGAGGTGTCTGGAGTGTGTGAGGAACGATCATTCCTTGGCAGAGGACCTCGGGCCTGCCCTGTGGGATTTGTTTTAAAATGAACTTTTCTCATGTTTTCTGCAGTGGCTTTAGAGTTACTGGATTTGTATAGTTTATAAAAGTACAGAAGTACGTGAAACTGCATTTAGGAAGTGTTTCATTTGGATGAAAGCCACCTACATAATCCCATGGGTTTTGTTTATGATATGATTTTTTTTGTAACTTGCTTTTTTAGGTTCAAGACGACCTTCACAAGCTTAAAGTGAAAAATATCAACTTGAAGGGAAATTCAGAAGCTGTGGATGTGATTAGTGACCTGGAAACAGCAATTAAAAGGACTGAACTTGGGTTGAGAGTAAGTAAAATAGAGCAGATCCAGAAGATGATTCAGTTTTTCGGATCTCTGTCAGTAATTCACTTCAGAGTATGTACTTAGAACCATGTATTTGTCATCCTGCAGGATCCCTTTCTGATTAATAAATGGTGGGATTCATCAGATGTTGCAGTTCAGAACTGTGGCTTTCTTTTTGGACTGTCAGATTAATTGATTGATTCTGCCCCATACCATTAGCCAAAATCTGATTTAGAAGCACAAAACCTATCAACTTTTCAGTCAAGTGAAGATCAGGATTGTTAAATTGAGTAAAATAAATTTAATATCCTTTATACCTTTGTCATAGTCTAAATATCTTTTTTCCCCTTCTAACAGAAATGCGCTGAAAACAATTTAAATGCTATAAACAATCAAATATTAACTATTTCTTCTACTGATAATAAAGAAGTACATTCAAAAGAGCCCTCTAAATGGTAAGTGAAACAGCTGTTTCATTCCAGAGACAAATGCAAGCAGCAGGACAGAAATTGTAAAGCAAATGCAGTATACAGTGAGGTTATTTTGTTCATTTGCTGTTTTGGTTTAAGTTTAAAACCAGTCCAAAACAAATGCAGTTCAAAACAGCTACAGCAACTTTCTGCTAATCCCTGGAATTTTTTCTCTAAATGCAAATTTAAATAAATATACAGTCTTTCAGATTCAACCAGATGGAAACAGCATGGATTTAATAGGTAAAATCAAAGTGATTTTTAAAAACCTCACCATTTGTTTCTTTCTAAATCAGGAGCCTCCATTTTGGTGCTTCTCAGAAACAACTTATTTTACCAAGAGTACCTGTTGAGCCCATGAATGTCCAGGCATACAGCAAATCAACACTACGTGTTTCTCGAAGTTCCCAGGTCTGAAATAACATGCTACTTATTCTGCCAGAGACCACATTAGATGGGTGGACCTGTTCCTTGTAGGTTACTTGTTAATGCCATAATGTTATGTTCTGTCTCCACATAGATTTGGGTTTTGGTAATACACCTTGTTGGTAATACACCTTGTATGACTGAAAGCATAAAAAAATTCTCAATAGAGTGAGCAAGCTGAGAGATAGGAGTCTTCTTCCAGCTTCACAGTCAGGATAAAATCCTTGGGAAGGACTTCAGGATCAACATGGGTGCATCCACAGGTCATCCATTCTTTTGATTTCTCTCCCCCCATAACTATTTCTGTGAAAGAGTTCTGAAATGAGGTGTTTCTTTGGCTTTAAGATCCCCAGTCCCATAAACACTATGAGTGTAACTGGGATTCTGTGAGTGTCTAAAATAAGTGGAATTATCTGTTGGAATAGGCAGTTTGTGTTGTTCAAAACTAACAGTGGTTCTTTTATCTGTTTTGCATGAAAGCTGTGGGAAAGACCTCTGTTCACATATAAGGCACATGTATATATGCCTCTGATAAATACAAGCTTTTCTCCCTGAAATCTGAATTTCTTCTTGTCATTTTTATAAATTAAATCCCTGTAATACATTTTAGAGAGGCTTTGGATGATATCTGAAGTATTTTTGCTTTTTTTTTTTTATTCTAAGCCGTGGATTTTAACTGGTGAGTTCAAGGTGGTTTCCTCAAACATATTTTTAAAGCAAACTAAGATTAATTGGTTGAATTGAAAAATACCCATTGTCACAATTTTGGATTGTTATTGTTTAGATTCAAGAGAGTTTTGAGTGAGAGAGAACCTTTAGGGAGCCTCTTCTTTAGTTCTATTTCAAGCAGCTAGGGATTGAAGCTACTTGAAGTGGTACAACTGGAATGAGCAGGCTAATAATACTGCCAATGACCTTTGTAAAACAAATCCCAATACAAAGTAATGTTAAAATATTCCTTATTATTGATATTGTTCATAAGATACAATGAGGACATTTGACTTTTTTTCCCCAGACAATATTCCAACCCTGTCCTATATGAGTATTGTGACATTTCAGTTAAAAACAACAAAAAAAAATTAGAGTTCATCTGTAAACTCTGCATTAACTTTCAGCTCCTCACGTGCACTAATGAGCTTAATTTACAGTGGAGCACTTGCTCTGTCCTGCCTTGACTTTGTCTTTTAACTCTGCTATCTGTGGCATCTGCTCAGAAATGCCTATCTAGTGACACACAAGCTAGCCCTAATTTCCCATTATAAAGAAAATGGCAAACAGTGCTGTTTTGCCAGCTGTTCCACATGCCCAGCATGCCAACATAAAAAGCTTTTATTCTTAAATAGTTGTGAAACCCAGCTGGGAAATTATCACCTACAATTTCATACTTCCTGTCTTTTCCTTACTTGTAGCTAAAAACAGTTTTGGTTCCTCTAAGCACACTTTGATGTTTTCCAGAATTCCTTTCCACTCAGAAGAAGTATTAGTGAGCTGAATAGTTTTCTGTTTGCAGACAGTATTTCCAGGAACACAGGCTTGAAGAAATCAATTTGAACTTGTAGGGGTTTTGAGTGAAATTAGTAATTTACATAGAATTTTTTTTTTATGCTTTGCAGTTCACGGGACATTGTGCAGGAACAGACAGGGAGCAGAAGTTGTGTTTGTAATAGCTCAATACAAGAAGGTTGGAGTCAGATAAGCACAGATGCAATTTTCACATATGCATTGCTGGAATACTTGTCATATGGGAAATAGCTTGCCCACAGGTGTCAGAATAGGCTTAAAATTATTGTTTATTCACTCATACAGTATTTCTGAATTACAGCAGCAGCTAGATAAGACTCTGCAAATCTATCTTAGGGGGGAATTGTGAAGCACTGTCCTCCTGCCTTTCCCCCCTCTCCATTATGTGTTGAAATTGGATGTTTTTCTTCAAATAAATCTTAAGAACCATAAACAGGTGTCATCCTTATGCAGTAATTGTAAAGCCTGTGTATGGCAATGGCTGAAAAGACAATGCTGTCCATAACTGGTAAGTGTGTAAGTTCATTAAAAAACAAAAAAAACGAAACAAAACCATGCTTAATTGAAAGTGGTGCTTGTGCAGCTTAGGGGGTTGGGTTTGGTTTGGATTGGATTTTCTTTTTTTTTGTTTTTTTCTAAAATTTGATACTTTCTGTGACATTCTGAATACACAGCAGAAGTTAATTTTCTCTAATCTTTAATATAGTTAAAGATACAAATGAAACTGTATTTCTAGGAGTCTCTAGAATATGCACATAAGAAATAGAAATGAAAAGTGGTTCACTTACCAATAATACAAATTGTTTCAAAGATTAATATGGATTGTTTCAAAGATTAATATAGTGTAGGTCTCTTCAGAAAAGAATTTGACTGTTGGAAACCATTCACTGTGTGTTCTGCAAACCAGAATCACATAGTGAATCAGGTTTGTTGGCTTATTACATGACAAAATTGCCCTCCACTCTGAAATGACTTTTGTGTTCAAGACTTGAACCATTTAGCTGTACTGAACCTGTTTAGCATACTCTGTCATATTCCATGTTAGTAATTGAGTGCAATAATTCTCATGAAACATTTTACTAGTAATGATTAAATATTCATCCTGATATTCTCACCTTGTTCTTACTCTGCATCAGGTTGGCTCAAGGTAGCTTAAATTTAAGACCTTGGATCAAAGAGATGGGTAGATAATATGGGTGGAAAAGACCCATGACACCATCTGCCCCAGCAAATATAGGATGGTCACTTGCCATAGATCTAAGCAAAGTAACTTTTTCCAGGTTGTTTTTATTAAACATTTCAATTCTTGTTATTGTGTGGAATCTGCCACTCCAGCATTGATCATTTTGCTGTCAGTCTAGGTGGGGAGTCTGCACTGTGAATCATTTCCTATTTTAATTGTGAAGGTACTCAGTTTCCCCTCAATTCTTGTTTAATGGCACAAGCAGTTTCCTTTCTGTACAGCGGTGTGTTATAGTAATAAAATAAATACCACAAAATCACTGATGAGGTGAAAATTGAACTTTCTGTCTTTGTGCAGCCATGTGGGTAAAAGAGTAATTGGCTTGGATAATAACTTTTTTCTTATAAACCCAAATCTAAATGAGCATCTCATTGATACATCTGCTTGTAATTACTTTCAAATAAGAGAATATATTGTGCAGATAAATAAACTAAACCATTTGTAGTGCTTTCACCAAGTAATACAATTGTTTAATAGTTCAAATATATCTCTAGTGATTCTTACACTTTTTATTGTGTATTTTGGTTTTTTTTAAAAAAGGAAGTCTCATAATTTTTTTTCATTCACATAACAGAGATATGAGTAGAGATTTCTTGTATATAAATATGTTAGTAGGATCCTACTTTGATCCTTATTCAGCACAGGTTGGTAAATAAATCCTGTTGTATGCAGAGTCTAATTAGCAGTGTTAATTGCAAGAAAAATAGTGGGAGATATATACTTGAAACAGATCCAGGTGTAAAGTAAAGCACGTGCATTAAATGAACCAAAAATGGCTTCAAGTGAAGAAACTTGTATTCTAGTAAAGATCTATGGGATCACTTGTGGCTTTTGTAGGCAAGGTAAGTGCTTTAGATAACTTTTTCTAACAAGAATAAACTTTAAAAGTCATCTTTTGTCCATCAAGATTTAAACAGTAATGTTTATTAGCAAAATAGTTTAATCTGTTCTGTGCAGATAACACAGTACATTAAGAAACTACTGTTTTAATTCTTATTACTTCAAGGATTTTTTTATTTCCTCATTTACTTATAAGCCAGCACTCTATCTGCATTGAATCAGTGGGCCATAACCAAGCCAAAGAAGCTGTTCTGGTCCATAAGGTCAGTGATTCAGGAATTTGTCTCTGTCAATCATGGCTAAAGTAGATTGGACACTTACTGTCATCTGCAAGAAGAACTTGCATACAATACCCTCACAAGAGTTAGGGTGTGTGTAAAACATTTGGTATAACATGGATAACTGGAATTCAGAAATGACCTGTCTTAATCAAGTGAGGCAAGTCTGATTGGCCTTTCTACTCCAAGCTTTAAATTCCAGGTGCACAAACTTGGAAATTTCAGTGTACAGGGGAAGTAGTTGAACGTGTTTTGGCAAAAGCACCCATGTGAACAGCAGTTGTATGCCTTGCTCAGTTATCTGTCTCATCAAAAGGTGCTTTTTCTGTGTTTAACCAGTTCTGTGTAAATAGTCAAATAACACAAATTTTTATCAGCAATTTGCAAATTTATGGATGTTAGCCAACTCCTGTCCTAGTGCAGTTAAGACTGTGCATGTTACATTTCAGTATCAGCTGGAAACGGATACAAAAATTATGCTTGACACAGAAAGCACCAATAATAAAGCTGATTTAAAACAGCAGAACTATGAGACCAAGCTGCCTCTTATAACTAAGAAAAAATCTGCTCCTGTAAGTAATTTATTTTTTCTTATGGGCTTATTATATGCATTATGTTTCACCATTGAAGTTAAAACATATTGCATCTAAAAATTAATTGAAAGTACCTCATAATTTCCTACTTTTTGACATTGATGTGTAACAATTGTGAGTGACAATACTGTGGAAAAAACCTTGTGGCATAACAGGTTTAGGCAACGAGACACTATAACAAAGTACATGGGAATGTGCATGGTAAGTAATCTCAGTAAAATCAGGTAGTGAAGATAAACAGACTGGAATTTGTGGAGCTTAGGATGTGATCCAAGGATTGGGGAAGAAATGAAAGGGGCTGTGCTGACAGGAAGGGGCTTAGTTCATTCTGTGGTGGTTTCTTAAAAAGACCAGAGTGCATTTCGTTCTCAAATGGTAACAGGTTTGTTAATAAGTGAAAAATGCTTTGTTTTGATGCTCTTATTAGTTTATTTTTTTAATAAAACCCAACAATCCTGCCACATGATTGCTCACACTGACTGCAGATCAGTGTTGTTGAATCAAAAAAATAGGGTTTATACTGAAAAAGAGTTGGAATCCTCGAGTAACTACATGATTTTAGGTGGTGTTTACATCTTTTCTGACATGGTTTGAGAGGGAATGTTTGGTTCTACTTCTTAGCTCCATGCTGGGAGCACTTGCTTTGGAACATGAGGGACATCTTCCATATGGAGCTATTTCCATGTAGATCCCAAGTGTCCTCAGTGTGAAGCTACAAGGTGAAGCACAGCCTTTGATTTCTAGTTAAGCCATTTCCTGTAATACAAACCAATTATCTACCAAAGCTGAGGCTGAGCACTTCCACAACACTCTTCTCCTCAGAGTACCCTGAGCCTCTGGGTCTGAAAATGTTTAAGTTGTGTAAAATTAAGTTCTGATTCTTGCAAATTTGTGTCCTGCAGTTGCTGCTCCTCTTAACCAAACAAATGAACACGAAGATAACATTTTCTGCAAAGAATTCTTTTTAAAAATTTAATAGGCAGAGACATCCCTCCAAAGATCACTTATGTTCACAAATTTTGCACAGCGCTGTGGTCCACATGAAAAAAATATGCCCAGTGGTCTCACAAGGATGCTCTCCTCCAATTTAATTTATGTAACAGAAGCATTATGCAGCGAGCCCAGTGCTGTAAGAGACATTCTAGGGTATTTGGTTTTAAACAACATAACCAGAATCTGTGAATGGCACGGTTGTAAACTGCCACTTATAAAAAATGATTTTTGAAAGCTGTTGCCCAGACTAAGAGGTGATTTGTCTAACCCTGTGGTATAGAGTTAATTAGAAGAAAGCATCATGGCTAATAGCTTTTTAGAACCACTCTAAAACACTCACAGAGAGGAATATTATACTACTGCAGAGAGCCATGTGTTTTACCATTCTCACAGAAACATACTGATCTGAGAGAACTTCTTAATGCTGACCTAAATTACAAACATTTAGTGTAAATCAGTCAAGCTCTTTGATACATATTTACAGTTTATGACAGGGAGATGGGCTGAGAAAACAAGGAGGTATTTATCTTTTCTACAGCATCTACTGCAGAAAATGCTTTTTAGAAGTTTTTGAATCTCATGACACAGTCAGCATTTTGAAATGTTCTGGCTTCACTGGGGGTAAAATTTTGCAATTAAATGTGAAAAATCCACTACTGAGATTGTGAACTAAGTTGGTTTTGTTAAGTGGGATCTCTACTACCACTTAGAGGCATGATGGTTATAGATCACCAGTAGTAACCAAAATAAATGTGTGGTTGCAGATTTTGTCTTTGGTTTTGAAAAAAATATCAATTAAAGTAGCTACAAGAATTAAGTAGCTACAAAGATTAAGTGCTACCTACCCTGTTTTTACTAGTCAGCCATTAGAGGGCAATATTTGTACGTACACATGCACACATAGATACACGTATATCCATGTACATGCCCTAAATATGTACAGAAGTTCAAAGATTATCTCCCAAAAAAATCAATGGCATAAGGACTCTCAATGAAATAAATTAAAAACTAATTGCTTGGTTAACTGCATTCAGTTTTCTCCAAGAGCTGTCAGCACCTCAGTTTTCAAGGAGACCTGAGCGTTTTAAAATGTGATGAAATTAAAACCAGACTGATTTTGAGGTGACTAGGTAGGTCAAGCACAAATCTACATGGAGTTTTTATTACCCTGCCATTTGAGTAGTTTGAAAAATTATTAGTAAGGATCTCATTGTTTCATGAAAAAAAGGCTTTTTCTCTTGCACTTTTGGAATTGTGAAGTTGCTGACGCTGGATTTTATGACAGAAACTAAGAACAATTAACTGTTGCCCTTTTGTACCTCTTTGGGTCTGATAAGCACTAATTCTTCATCCTCTAAAGTTCTGTATTTATCTTTAAATGAGGACTGTAATTCTGTTTGAAACACCATGGGCAGACTGGGCATCACTTCATTTTGTAGTCTGTATCTGGATAACAAATGAAAAATGATGAGAAGATAATTATTAAATATGCATACTTCTCATGGAGTATCTAGCAAAACAAATAGTAATCTGAATCCCAGCAAAAATAATTCTGATGAACTGTTGCAATGTAGAAAAGATTCACAACTATACCTTTAATTTTCATAGGACTGCTGTTCTTGTATAGAATTATACTGGCACTTTTTGGTCCTTGTTTTCTTATAAATGTATATTATACTGGAAACTTAGGAACCTTTTAATTTATTCATGAGGTAGAATTTAATATGGTGATGATTTCTAGCCTTTATGAGTTGCATCTTATACAGTGTGGCTCTAATGGTGATGGCAGTGATTCTGTATAGTGGTGGGGTTGTTTTAAAGCTAACTTACTTGAGCACAACCATTTTAATTGTATCCTCAGTTATTCATTCTTTATGCAGTATTTGCATTGTGCTGATCACAATGCTTATCACTGAAAGTCTGTTCACTTCCAAAATTATAAAGTAAGGCAAAGTAGGGCAATCCTTTTCATTTCAAGTGACTGGAAGAAGTTGTAGAAGAAAAACAGGCCTTTTGGTCCTCAAAACCTGACTGTGTTTTAAACTTATGGATATGGCTATAATTACAGTCAAAACATAACTTGGCTCAGTAGCAGAATGAGACTTAAACAAATCGATGTTACACCACAGTAATTCAAAATAAGCTTGTTGCATTTGTATTATGCTATGTAATCATAATAACCAGCACAGTGAATTAATAAAATCTTCTTGTCACTAAAAATAAAAAAGGAAATAATTGGTGAGATAGAGTTAACTTAACAGATGACTATAGTCAGCATCCTTTCAACCTAGAAATGGGAATGTGAAGGTCACCCCCATCTCAGATGACAAACATAGAACGTTTTGTTGGTAAACAAATTAATCTTTTGAAAGGTCACCATTTGTTTTAAGTTTTTATCCAGTTCTTGTCATCTGGAATTGGAGATTGACTGTCATTTTGCTAGGTAGGGGTGCAGCTGAAGCTGCTGAAGCTGTTTCTGTACATATCAGCATTCCTTGACAAAACCCAGTGCCTGATTGGGATGCTATGGGCTGCTGGTTTACAGCTGTCTCCGGACAGGAATGGAGGCCCACCCCTGAATTCCAATAAGTTGCTCCTGCACATTCTGCCTCGTGTAAGCTGGCCCTTTGCCCACAAGTAAAATGTATTGTAGTTCAAGCCAACAATTATCTTTCTTACTTCCTTCTGTGCTGCTTCTGTTGCCTTTTGCAAAAAGCAGATGTGGGATTCACCAGAGTTCTCCCATCTATTCTGTCTTGCACCTGTTATGGCAGAGTTTCGATAGAGGAGGGTTTCTGTTAGAGGAAGCAGTAGGCAATCACAAGGAGCAAATCTTGAATTGTTTACTTTTTTTTTTCCAAGTACATAGAAAATAGAGAGTTCAAAGCCATCTCTGTTTTCTTTAAGAGCTTAGAGTAGGTAAGAATAACATACAGAACCTGTTGTTAAAGATGCCGGGTTGCTCCATGTTAAAGGTTTAATGTTGAGCTTTACATTTCAAGTGGACTTTATTTTTGTAGATAAATGTAATGTTGAGCTTTACATGTAAAGTGGACTTTATTTTTGTAGATAAATATGAAATAATATGTAAATGTATGTAAATTGAAATGAGAACAAATTTTAATTTTCTATACAATTTTCTTACTCAGAAATGTTCTTGAATAGGAAGACAACCAGTCACAAAAAATTGCTCATAGTTTAAATTTCTCGTAGAGATCCTGTCACAAATTTGACTCACCTGACTTTTAGAATAGTTCCACTGACACTGGTGGGAACCTGTTCTTTACTTACAGCATTCAGTATTTTTGCACTGAATTCCAAGTGCTGGGTCTTAGACTAGGGAGTACAAAATTAGCTTATTTGAAAGCAGTGTTATACACTTTATTTACTGTGTATTACTGAGATTATTTGGCTTGATTCTCAGAACAAGATCCTTTTTCCAAATAGAAACTGATAGACAGTAGAAGTATGAGTGAAACTATTCTTTGATACTGCTGTCTTGCTTTGATGCCTAGCATGTAAATCAACACAGAAAAAAAAAATAGCCATTTACAGACAGTAAGGCCATAAAATGTAAAATGTAGTGAAACTCTACAGTAATTGTTAACTAAAGCAAAGCTGATGTGATGGGTGGTAGACTTAATATTGGACTTTATCATTTCATGATTGGGTAGTTTCAAAAGCCATGCTATAGTCAAGAAGTACTACTTGTTCTTTTCCCCCTTACAGCACTTGCTAACCTGTTATAGAAAAACTCAGATTGGTCTGATAAATTTGATCTTCATGGGTTCAAGTTGCCCATTTGTTTGTTATTTTCCTGATGTTGATAATTAGCTTGTTTGGTTCTTTGTTTTTTTGCAGGAATTGTAGTTAATCTAATAGGGCTAAAATTTCTCAACACCTCTTACTAAAGATAGGCACTAGGTGCTTTTCTAGTCTTCTAGAATGTTTTCCACTTTTACAAGAGTCCCACAGGAGTTCTGAGATTGCTTTAGACTGTTCTTTAAGTTTCCTGGAGTGTAGGAAGTGTATCAGGACCAGACAATTAGAAAACATCTGAGCACTACCTGATGTCTTCTGCCCTTAAGGTAGCTTGAAACCTACTCCTTTTTGCACTCCAATAAAGAGAGTTGATTCCACTCATATCTAACTTCTCTTTTAATGATGATTATGAATGTACTTCATGATATAATTTTTTGTTACCCCAAAGTTTTTTCCTTGCATCTTGTTTTGTCTTACCTGTTTAGGTGAACAAGAAGCAGTTATCAGTGTCCCTGTTTTCTGTATGCTTTTGTCATCTGTTGAGATCCTTGATTTATCATCAAGGTAGCTTGCTAACTTTCCTGTCCCCCTTTATCACTGGACTAGTTGGAGGTTCTGTAGTGGAACAGATCATTCAATGGAGCTATGGTTTCCCTTAGACTTGCCCTCACTAAGCTCTTACCTGCCAGTTTTCTGAGTGTACTGAAAGGTGACCTCACTTCCATTGATTTTATTTTGCCACACTTCCTCCTACCCTTCATAGGGATTATGAGCTGTATACATCAAATCTTGATAGGAACCTCTTAACAAAAAATAAGATGGTAGATGGCAATCTGATAATAATGAAATGCTCCTCTGTTACGTACCTTTCCACCATTGCTGTCAAGCTGTGTGGTTTCTTGTTATGTAATTACTGGCTCTTCTATTTTTCTTAGTTGATAAACTGTATTTTTGATACATGATAGTGTTCACCTTTTTTCTGTATGTAATGATAGTTTCTATTCTTTCACTGTGGAAAAAAAAAAGCATATTTATAAACATATTTTTAAAAAAAGACCCAGAAAGTTGTGTTAGTTAGATATTGCTGTCGAGGTAAAAAGAAAACAAATAGAGAACTAATCGGAAAATCCCTGTGGTGTTACAGCAAGTGCCCTATTTAAAATGAACTAAAAAGAAAAAAAAAAGTGGGAGAGGTTTATCCACAGGAGAAAAAACACTTTAGAAAGGGTAATAGAATTGTTTTTCTCATGTCCCAGGTTAATTACACTCAGAAGCACTTGAAATGAAAAAATAGTTTTTCAGCACACTCCAAGCATATTTTAAGGCAAGTAAGCCTTAGTGTGCACTGCAAATTAAGAGCTCTCTTCCAGCCCCATGAAACTGTGCTTTAAAGGTACCCAGAATGAAGCTGGCTGTGTGCTGACTTCAGTAAAGCACACCTGCTGAATCATAATCTTCATAACAAATTTCACTAAAAGACAGTATTCGTGGAGGAAAATGTTTGAGGTTCCAGTCATCTCATAGCAGAAAGGATTGCTTGGGTTCTGCCAGAGGGGAAGCAGGTGAGGTGTCTATAGGTTAGTGTTGTATAGAGTGGAATCCTTTGCTTCCATGGTGTTTTGGGTCTGTGTGCAGACATTAAAATGCTGCAAGTTCTGGAATATGTGATATTAAATTCACTAGGTTTTGTGTTTGTACTGTTGTGAGTAAAGGTTTTAAATTGTGCTGACATAAGCAGGTAGAAGTCTATTGAAAACCTTATAAAAAGATGCAATCTTTTCAATATCTTTTAAAGTGTAATCACTGAATAATGGTACTGAAACAATAAAATGGTGCTAAAAGGAAACCCTTTTCATGCAGTACAGAATATTATGTTTATTATTTTTAAGGTTGTTGTAATTGAGTTGGCTTACTTCTAATGAAAAAAACATGCAGGTTGAAAGCATTTTGTCAAATTTTGCTTTGCTATCTCAATCTTCAAGAGGGTGCTAATGCATCCAGTACTATGCTGAAAGGAAACAGTAAAAGTGTGTACAATTGGATGGAATTTTCATGTGTATCTGTTTTGAGTGAGGTCCATAGTTCCACTACATTGCTTTGTACTGTGTAATGAAGTAAAACACAGTGGCACTGTGTAGTGTGAGAGTTTAAATTACATTTCAGGTGCAGTTATCCTTATTTTAACATGACACCTGCCATGGACTTTATAGAAATCATAGGATAAAGGAGAATTAAATCTCTGCCCCCAGTTAAAAAAAAAAACAAACCCAAAAACCAAACTCTAGGCTGCTTTTGAACTCATAGACTCCAAATGAACTGCTTTTCTTTGTATCTTACTGTGTCTCCATGAACATAAATGAAATACATCTATTTCATAGTACTGTTTATGGTAACAAAACTCCTGGGATCTAAGCCAGGATAAAACTGACCAATAGTAAAATCAGTGCTGCTTTACTGACACAATAGCAATAGCCTGAAAAAGGAGTCACTGTTTAATTAAATTTTCTTTGGTTTATATATATTTTTGTTGTATCCTCAACAAACTTCTGGGATTGAGAGTGAGTAGTGTGGTTTATTATTGCCTTTTCTCATTGTCAAGCCACTTATAGGCCAGCTGGTATAAAGTTAATCTTTGTTATATGCTTATTGCTATTTTTTTCACAAGGACAAGAAGATTCATGTATCTAGATCCCTTAAAGCATAATGCTTCATAGTGGCCATAACTAAAATGAGTGTTTATGATTTCTGTGAAAGATTCTCTATTATGATAAAGGATACATGCTTTCTATCTCCCTAATGTCTTTTGTGGATGACAGTGTTGTTAAACAAATTGGGAGGAAAAATTATAATAGTTTATTTTGATTGATCTCATTTCCCTATAAGGGAATTAAGATATAAGTTCTTCAGGAAAAAAAAAGTTCTTTAGAATCGCCTATCCTTTTCTATAAAGTTGATGGTTGATGTTATTCACTAATTATGACACAGTAGCACTCGAAGATCCTGATCATGGCCTGGATCCTGTTGTACTACAAGCTGTACACAAGCATGTCAATCAGTCCTTAAACCAGGTATTTTAAACCAGAAAGTCCCAATGAGCTCTTTAAAAGAGGTAAATATTATCATTCAATTTTTGCAGATCTATCAGTATTCCAGAGCTTTCAGATTTTAAGAATTTACTATTATTTTGAAGTTGTTTATAATTCATATTGGGTATTTTTGTTTAAAAACAAGCAAATAAACCAAATTTTCACTGCATGGTGATAGGTTGTCTTCCATATAGCTCATCAGTAGTGTACAAGTATTTCATGAATTCTAACCATTACTCTAATGGAGTAACTGGTAACAGATTGTCATCCACAGAAACATAGGCCACCTTTTTTTAATCCTGCTGCCCCCAGGTCTTTGTTCTCCAACCTTCCTGCTGATTTTCCCATTTGTTAGAAGACCCAGCCTGCCCCTCCAACCACCTTTCTTCTTGAGTGCTAACATATCCACACCTCTGTGTTGGCACTTACACTCGTCATCCATACTTAGTCACTTCCTTCTTGTGTTGTCTCAAGCCAGCATGAAGGTTACTGGAGAACTTGTGAAGTTGCAGAGGAAGTTCTGAGCAGCATACAGTAGAGCAAACCTGATTCCTAGGCAGTTTAACTGCTCAAACTAAGAAACCTTTGTCTAGATTTCCAAAAATGGAGTAAGGTTTGATAGACCACTGTCAAATTTTCCTTCTGCTTCATAAAACATTTGAGTTTATTTAAGTTGAATCTCCCATGTTTTTCTAGGTTGAGCATTGTCTCATTTTTCTAGCATCAACCAGATGAGAGAGAACAGTAATTGCTGATGGTGGTTTACTGTTGTCAAGTGAGAGCTCTCAGTGACATTACTTGCCTTGAAGTTGCATGTGCTGGAAGGCTTTAAACCCACTGAGTTTAATCTAGCTCTCAGTTTCTTCAGGAGTTGAGTACAACTCATCTTGCAAATGGAGTATTGTGTGTGTGCCTAGTCAGAAAGAAAATGGAGATGCTTAAGATAATGGAGAGAGGAAAAAAAAACCAAAAAACATTAGATGAGAACACAGAGTTTTTGTATTATAATGCTGAATTACAAGGCAACAATATATTCTTCCCTGTGAAATGCTCTACATGTGCTATAAAAAGCATAACAGTAAGACACAATATCACTGTCCCAGAGTGATGTGTGTCACTGCTTGAATTCCTGGCACTTAGAACCAGCAGGTTTTGTTTTTTCAGGCAAGCACAGGTTAATTGGGGAAGTAAGGGAGCTTTAATCCATGCATTAGCACAGCCAGTGTGGTGCATGTTTCCACATCTCCTTGTCAGGCTGTGTCATTCCCTGCTGGTTTTGAGGAGCCCTGAAACTTCAGAAGTCTGTGATACTTACTGGTTCCTGATCTGTATGTAGTTTCACATATTTGAATTCCAGTGGTATTCTTTCCAGAGAAAATTTATTTGTGTGTTTGAAAGTATTTCCTTTTCTTTCTGGTACCTTGCCTGTGTATGCATTTTATATATTTAAAGACTGTTTTGTCAAGAAATGCTGTGTTTACACTATAATCATTAAAACTGAGCAAACTTCTTGTGATTGCTTTATTAACTAGTACACTGATTTTTGTATAGCTGGAGTCACAAGACATCAATTGGATTTAATTAACATTATTTTAAATTACTAAAGTAATGACAGTAGACAATGCTGTAGCATGTTCATCAGTAGTAAAAGCAGTGGTTGTACTGTTACGTTATTAAATCTTAATGAAACTGTTCATAGCAGATATTATATTTATTATTTATTATTGTGTGTCTTGGCAAATCCAAGATTTCTCTTTGTTAAAAGAAGATTCTGTCTCACCTTAGATGTGTAGTCAGAAGATAGTGAAAGGTCACACAGTTTGCAACCTTTGGGGTTTGCCTGCCTCTCACCACATGGATTCTCCATTACCACTGTTAGAAGAGGATACCATCAAAGGTGAGTCACCTGAGTACTGTACAGGTGTATGCTGCATAAGCAGTGGTGGTTCTGCTTGCAGCAGGTATCTGGTAATCAAATTTTATGGTACCTTAGAACTTGTAGGAATTGTGGTCTCAGATGCTGTAAATGGTAGAGATCAACTTCAGACTATTTACTTCATGGGACAGTTAACTTAGGACATAGCACGTGTTATGTTGAGCATGGTCCTTATCCTCCTGAAGTCTTATTATCTTGTGGTTCACAGAGTTTAGTTGCTACTAGAAAGAAGAATTGTATGTAATGGAGGATTCTTGTGTGACTAAATAACATGGTCAAAATAAACATTCATGATTTAAGCCTCATTTTTAACCACTCAGTGTTAACTGGACCTGCATTTGGACTGCTGTAGCAATCAGTCCATATTTGTGATTGCATTGAGGTTTACAAGAGTTAATTCTCATGCATTTTGTCTTATTACATGGCAGTTATACAAGCACATAATTCCTTCTTAGAATCAGTGCCATTACAATGTTTCATGTGTTTGTCAGTTTTTATATGCAAATTTCACCTTCCTCGAAGGTTAAATACTTAGTATTGAAAGATAATAACCTTTCAAGAAAAGAAAACTGCTACTTTTCCAGTTTCAATTTGGAATTGGAAGAACTTGAGTTTGCCTTTCTTTAATTATTTCTTCATTGTTACTAATATTTTTCTTCATAGCAGGGATGTATATGAATTGTTCAGGAATATCATCTTCTTGTAGGTATTCTGAGCCTAACTGAACAAAGGCTTATCCCTCCAGTAGCAAAGATAACTCTCCAGACACATCCTGTTGCATCCAGAGCAATGCCTTTCCATGAGTTCCACGGGCAGCACAAGAAGTCAGCTGTAGGTGAGTGCAAAGGATTGCTAACAGTCAATAATTGCATCTCCAAGATCACTTTCAGGCCCTTGAGTTGTCTCACAAGGAAACAAATGTTTAAAGAGCACACAACTTTTAAAGAATATCAAGTTTGTAAAGATGCACATGAGCATCCCATATCTTACAACTGAATGGGAATCAGAGTTCTTAATTGCTGAGAATTTGGCCCCTCTTCATTTCTGAATTCCTGGTAGGTTCCTTACCTACATGTTTCAAATTCTAAGCACCAGACAATCTGACCATTGGTGTTTGTGTAAAACCAGTGTTGTTGATAAATAATCACTTAACAATTGTGTGATTAAATGAGTAGCTCCTCATGAGTATACTCTGGGCAGTGAGTTAGGGTTAAGGTTCTGATCTGTCACAAAGGGTGCTCAGAACTGTTGTTGTTACAGTTGCCTGTGGCATATGACAGTGTGGAAAGAAGTGTAAGCAAAATAAGTAGCAGGCTCAGTAGCCATCCCATACATGTGAAAAGTTCTCCTCATGAATACTAAAATTATATATGGAATAACCTGGACTAAAAGTGCTAATGTTTTGTCATTGTTATCCTGGGCCTACTGTTCTCTGGTATATTACAAACTGCAGAAGATCATAGATTTAAACTGTGCTACATTTTCCTGTAGCCTAATCTCAGTCTTCACAACAGCAACCTGTTATAGCATAGTTTAGTGTGTGGCCATCCAGTGACCATCCTCAATGTTTTTTCATGATAACTCCTGAAATTTGGAACCCTCTTGAACATGAGAGCAAACTGGAGCACGCCAGTACCCGATGGAAGGTTGTAGACCACCAATTTGATGCTGTTGTTGCACTTCTTTTGACAATGAAACTTGTGATCAATTTTTTTCTTTGGTACAGGAGAGATTAGTAGTAGGGTGAATCCTGAGAATACAGACACCATCACCTTGCCAAACTCAAAGGAAGCAATTTATGGCAAATCTTCCTATAGTGAAGGTAACACTACACCACTTCCATCCAGCAGCTCCACGGTTTCACCAAGGAAATCAAAGCCAGTGTGGACATATCCAGCTCAACATTTGATGTCTGAGCTGCAGATTCCCTCTCAGACACAGGTATTTAGACAGTGAGGATAATGAAGTTTTTATTTGTGTTTTTTAATACTGTCTTTACCAGAAATGGTTTAGAAAATGTCTTTAAATAACTGAATTTGGTGCAGGAGGGTTTGAGCCGGAGTAAGTAGGAAATACTTTGTATATTGCCAGTTTCTACTTTCTCAATTATTCCACCTACATTTCTTTTCTTTTTTTTCACAGAATCTTAGAAAATACATATAGAAAAAAATGTTATGAGGTTATCTAGACCTCTGGGCAGAATTACCTCTACCTGTGATATTGCAGACAGATGTTTTCCTAACCTGTTCTGAAAACTTTTGGTAATAGCAACTCCACAGCCTCCCTAGGCCATCTGTTCCAGTGCTTAACTAACTGTCTTTACTGTTATAAAAGATTTTTTAAAATGTCTCATCTAAATCTCCCTCACTGCAGTTAAGCAAATGTAGTGTTTCCCTTTATATTTACAGAAAACTATAGGGGAGTTTGACCTTGACTGCTTAATGCTCACTGATTGTTCTTGATCCCCGTGCAAAAGGGACATTTCTTTCTTTATGTGGCTAATTACCATGTTCCATAGCAAGCTGGAGTTTTGCTTGATCTTTCCAGACTTTTTCACTTTTGTGCCGTTGAGGAGCTCTGAAAATGAAAGGAGATCTGAAAATCAAAGATAAAGCAAACTTGCGAAGTGGAGATCAAGGAGTTATTAATGTAAATTAAAATAATTGCTTAAAATAGTTTGAAATAGTGCACTTAGATTGAAAATCAGAGCTAATGACATGCTGGCTAAAGTTGCCAGTAAATACAGAGCTCTCTTCAGAGGCGGGAACATTTTTATTCCAAGTTTTAGCCAGTTT
>VXBZ01006338.1:0-22500 GCA_013399135.1 Heliornis fulica | reverse complement strand
TTCTGCAAATCCTCACACAGCCACATCCTCAGGTGCTCCACGTTGCTGGCTGCTGTTCAGTGGTGTTTTCAGACACCATGTGGAGTTTAACTTCCCTAGATTGCAGCTATAGATTGACTAAAGTAGCTGTTTGTTGAAATGGGAGTTTCACTTCTGGAAATCTATCTGACACACTGGAGACCAAGTGCTGTAGCACAAAATATGTGATACATAAACCAGCCATAGGTAACAAACCAGAAATGATGTCCCAGCTTAGGGGTGTACTGGAACATGTGGACTGTGATGTGGTGTGGTTGGTCTTGGTGATCTTAATGGTCTTTTCCAACCTTGTGAGTCTGTGATCACAGTGTATGTGATTTGTTTGGGTTGAACTTTGCTTAAGCTTCAAGGAAAGGTATATTAAGGCTCTGCCTTTAATGAGTGTTGTCAGATGACTGGCCATGTAAGTGTGCAGAGTGCTCACAGTGTATCAGGTGTGAGGATTAATGTGGTTCAGAACATCCACTGGAAGGTGAATGATTCACAAGGAGTGAATATTCCTCTCATTAAATCTAATGGGGTCATGTCAATGGGAGCTAATAGATTGTGAATTAACAGTTTATTAACATACCTAAGAAAAGTGCATGTGGTGGTTGGTGTAATGCTGCAGTTTCTGCAGGATCACAGCAACATGCAAGTTTTAGCTTCTGATCAATTGCTAGTTTAACTATTATTTCTTTAATTTAATTACTGATCTTCCAAGTGATGTTTGCTGTTATTTTTTCAGATTTAGTTCTGATAAACAAATATGTTTTCAAGAGGACAGTTGAGGGCAGGGAAATCAGCTACTTTCTATGTTTGAAATTTAAATGTTTTAACGTTTTTAGGCAGCACTGGTAGTGACTTAAAATTGGTCCCCTCCCAAGGGGGAAGACTTGAGACCAAGGTTTAAATAAGCAGAGCAAGCTTTTGTGAAGTACTGTAGCTTATTATTAGAGTGGCAAAAACCCCAATATCCTTTAAATTGATATGGTTCTATAGGTGTTTGGTACCACCATACTAACTACAGTTTTTGTTTTTTACAAAATTGCTAAAAATGAAATTTGGTTGCCATTTCTCTGTACTTTACTGTGTTCTGCTCTCCTGTGTGCAAAGAGTCATTGCCACAGCCATGCAGATTCCCTATAATAATTGTCCTTGTAACTGGCCTAGAAGATCCACAGATCCACTGTTATTGTCTTCTGAAATGAAAGCATTGAAATGGTGAGCAGAACTAGTCCAACTAAGTATTTCATAACTTTCAGATATTGGTCATGCACAGATACCTGGCAACATTATACAAATCTTGTTTCTGCATCGGTCAGGGTTGATGCCAAACACAGAATTTCAGTCTGAGCTTCTGCATTGATTTAATCCCAGCTATTGCAACTAGCAGCTCGCAGTGTGTGGCTCTGTGTGTGTTTGCATATCCCCACTGATTAATTTAGAGTTAACTGAATTCAAAAATTACAGGATTAGAGATTATAGCTGGAGTGGTCATGTCATGTACCCCTGTCTTTCTGAATGGGAGTGTGCAATCAGTTGGCAGCCTGACCTCCAAAGAGCTAATGCAGGCTGAGGCAGGCTGCCTCTCACTCATCCTCTGCAACAAAGTGATGGGTATCACTGAGACATCTCCTTAATGAAGTGATTTCGTTGCCTTTTATCTGTGTGAAGGACAAAATGTACCATGATTCTTGCTTAATGATGGTGTCAATTTTTTTCAGTGTGTAAAAAAAATAAAATCGAGCAACATAGAAGACTTATCAATCAAAATACTCAGCCTACATGTTTAAATCATAAAGCTCCTTAGGTCTGCAACATTTTGCTCTGTATTTAAAATCTCATGCCATAAAACTGTGATGTTACATCAGTTCAAAAGCAAATTCATAAAGGTGATGTAATTAATGCTCTGCCACATTTGGAAATAGAAATACTTTTAGTACAACTCTTGTTTTTTTTTAATCCAAAATCCAATTTTCTTTCAAATATATACCAGAGGGTTTCTGAACACAATTGGGGGGTGTGGGGGGGGGGCTTTACTTGTTTTCCAGGATACTCCCAGTGCATCCGTGAGCACATTCCTGATCTTGCTGTCCAACAGAATATGCAGATGGGAAGGCTGTGTGACATACTGGGTATGTATGAGCTGCTGGCTGCTGATTTTTTGATCATTATTTGCCTCTAGTTCTGAGTAATAAAGAATTGACCGATAAGGACTTTCTTTTTTTGTCTTAATGTTAAATATAGAGAACATATAAGCTCAGAGGTAATTTATCTGCTATGGCCTTTGCTTCTGTCCATGTTATTCATGCTGATTGTTTCTGACTCTGTGATAAGGTAAAGCAGCCTCATCCTGTGACATGCTGAGCACCACAAACGATCAACAGTGTTTAGTGTTCTACAAAATTAGGTAGCTAATTCTGCTCATGTTCATTCAGGCTCATATGGAGAGAAAGATGAGCTAGAAAAGAGCAAGCCCTTATTTAATCCAATTCTTTTTCTAAAAAAAAAAAATTATCAAATAAGGCAAAAGATACACATTTAAAAGTTTGTCCTAGAATGACAGTTCTCTTTTAAGCAAAGCAGTGAGGAATATTATTTGTCAGTGACCAACTTCATTGGCTCCCTGGAATGACATACTTTACATGATTCATGTATATTTCAGTATCATTATTATTTTATAAATGCCATTTAGTAAGTTTGTAACAAAAATATATTAGATCCAGAAATTTACCGTTGCCTAAAATAATAATGTAATTGCCTTTATATATTATCTCGGCACTAATATTGTTTTTCCACAGTACAGTCTTGGGTTTTTTTCAATTTTTAACATAGTTGGGGTTTTTTTTTCTGTCTCTAAAATGATAGTTAGAAACTTAAAGGGACAGAGCCAACACATTCTAGAGGCATTAGTTAGCACTTTCAAATTTGTGAACATGAAAAGTGGTTCTACTGCAAAATGTAAAGTTAGACCATGAATAAGACACTAATTAGTATTAACTAAATTATTAACTGAATCAGGAGCTTTACCTGTACCTGGCAAAAGAGCATTGGGATTTACCATATAATTTTTCTGTAGAATACCAGAGGATTTCCTTGCTTGTTGTGACCTCCTGTGGGCTCATGTATCTCTGGAGCCCTCACCGTGTCCGAACCAGACTTGTGTTCCTCTTTGTAGGGCAGCGCTAGGAGTAGTAAAACACGGTTCAGTCCAGTCCACATCACAGTCCTTTTGTGCCCTAGCTGGCAAATTTTCAGGCTCATTTTGCAAGTCTGAATAAGAGCCTAAAAGCCATAGAGTATTGACTAACACTTCTAATGAACTGTTCTTTTAATTATTTTAAAAACTTAGATGGTAATGAACTGTATTATATAAAGGCTCTGTTGGGGCTGCAGACACAGGGCTGACTGTCGGATGCTGTACTGGTAAAATGCTTCGCTTGAGATTCTGGCCTTACATTTTTAATGTGGGTTGTTTGCCTGTAGCAGCACAGCAAAACAAAGTGTATGAGTGGGATATTTTACTTCTTGGTAACGTTAGGCTCAGGGTTCCCTTAGTCCCAAGCTTGCTTTGCTTCTGATTCAGTCCTTTGTAATAACAGTTGTCCCTGGTGCTTTCAGGGCTCTTGTTCCTGTGCCCAGAAGCAACAATGACAGACTTCCTACTGATTTCAGCAGGAGTTGGATCAAAATCTAGGAGTTCTTTTTGGCAGCATGTTCTATTAACGTTGCAAGGCCTGTTAATTCATTAGCTCACCTATTAATATTTTTAGAAGAGCACACTAGATAACATTTTCCAAATTGTCCATGTATTAAAGACTTTGCCTTTAGCACCTCAGAGTGTTTGTGAACACTCTGTCTTTCAGCTCATGTTGTTTCACATGCAGAAAAACGGATTTTCAACCTTTAAATCACTAATCTTCACACTCACGTGCTCAGCAATGGTTATTAATGGTATCCTACCCTGAGCTTGTATGTGGACAGGAATGAGAACAGGCCATGCAAAATCCAGGCAGCATATGGAATTGCAATTTCATCAGCTTTCTAAACTTAATAGCTCAGTTTTATAATTTACTGAAGTTAATGGGATATATTTTTAAAGCAGTGCACAATTCCCATCGATGTTAATGGGAGCCGCGCATATAAATCCCCCTGCAACGCCTTCAAAATTCTGCCCCCAATATGTTCTGCAGATTGAATTCCTAAAACTAGCTATTTCTTTGGGTTGCTGACCTGTCTTCAGAGAAATGCTGAAGCGCAGAAAAAGCAGTTAAACCGCTCGGATTTGGGAATTGCAGATATTTTTATTTCCAGTGCTCTTTCAGGGAAGCTGCTGGCGAGCGATCGGATTGCTGCTCTGAACGGACTCTACCTTTCCCCCAATAATGAACATTGTGCCCCTTTTGTTTTAGATGCCAACGTGGACGTCATCTACATCTGCCCCCTTCATCTGAGTGAGGAGTTACTGCAGTATTACAATAAACTCCTGGGTCTGCAGGCAGCTGTTAGATCTGGGAACCCCGAGGACATGGGTGACCTGCAGGACAGGTTCAAAATTCTCACCCCTGAAGCTATAAACAGCTTCCCCGTGAGTTTGTCTTCTAATTACTACAGCTTGAGGGATGCAGTAAAATTAAATTGGAAATTTTATAACTTGTAACGCTCTGGTACACATCAGTGAAATATTATTGCAAGTTTAAGGCTTTACTGATTAGGCTACTAGTTAGAGCATTGGAAATAAATATCCTGGTTTAGCTTTATAGGCTTACTTGTGATAGTCCTATATTGGCTATTTGCAGACCACTGTCCCTTCTCACTATATGCTTGGGACTGGGAACTTGATAGATTTATCTCTCTAAGCAAATCATAGCAATAAACCATTCTTATTACTCAAGACTTTTATCTTGGGGTAGTCTGGCATTCAGTCATTCATGTGTTTGTAGTGTTTCTTGCTATTAAATCCAATGCAGAACTTCTTAAAGAACAGAACTTAGATCCACTCTAGGTTAGGCAACACAGAAATCATGTTAGTTCCAGACCTGTCGAGTCAGTTTTAAATCCATGTGTTAAAACATGGTCTAAAAAGATACATTAATGAGGGTATGCTACATACAGTGTTCTGAAAATACTGCAGTGCAGTGATGGCTTTTTACACTGGAGACTAATTATACATTGTAAATACTAAGTCCACAGTGTCTTAGCTGAGATTTGATCTTTATGAAACTTTGTGGTACGTTTATATCTCTAGGGTCCATGCTTGAAGCCCTGCTCCTGTTTTTGATATATACTCATAACCCTCTTCTAGTGATTTTGTTGAACAAGTGTTTGTTAAACCATATACTGATTGAAATCAATGTCTTTTAGAAGGTAAATAAGCTTTTTGTATTTCATAGATGTCTTGGTTTTCAAATGTAGTTCTATGATAGTGCATTGTTCAGTGAAACACTTGTGTATATGTATAAATCCTTTGCTGTTGAACTAGTCTGAAAACATGTACGTGAGAAAAGTGCTTAACTCTTGCTCTATAGGGAGGAGCCACTGAGTCAGAGCTGTAGTTAAAATGAATCCTGTAGATGTGAATGTCTTCTGTTTTCTCTGAAGTTGGAGAAGAAGTATCAGGATGATATTGGTGGGTTTAGGAGTTGGCTTTTCTTTAGTATTGTCTTTCTACCTGAATACTGGAAACCTAGAAGAATCACAGCTGCCTATGCTGGGCCTTTACCCTGTGAAATACAATTATTGGGATGATAAATCCTTGATAAAGACCACTGACATATTTTTTCTTTCTACATTGCACTTGACAATTGTTGCTGTTTTATCTCTGGATACTGGGCTATTTTTCCAGTACTAACTACCAAATATTGAAAGCTTTAGGAAACCTTCTACATAAAACATGCTAAAAATATCATCTAAACCACATTGTATTATGGATAAAAAAATATGCTGCTAAACACTGACAGGCTGTCAGAGAATGGAAGATGTCTTTTACGGATGATTTTGATCGTGGTGCTTTGGATGAAGTAGTTTTAGTGTAAAACTACATTAAACTACAGGTTGTTTTCCAGCATGCATCTCCTGTGCATGGCCTTCACTCCTCTCATTGCTGTTGAAATATTCCAAGCAAAGTTTCTTTTCCAAGCGAAGAGCAACTTTGAGAATATTTATTATGCAGCTTTGATTTACTGGGAAAAGATACCTGCTTTTGTGGGGAAGCAGTCTTACAAGGGCCACGTGTTTCTTGCATGGCTACAGGTCACATTGTGCACCCAGGTGTGAAATACTGATGTGTCCAAGATGTCACAAGAAGTTTGTGGTGAAGAATCTGTGCTCATAACTGATCCTAGTCATCCAGAAGCTTCTGTGACCATGGATTTCACGGATATTTTGTCTGTGTAAGGGTTAGAGCTCTACAGGTTTTTTTAAAGAATCTTTCTTCTGGGTTATTTTAATAAAAAGCTTTTGTTGTACCCAAGGTATCTACATTTACTCCTGATACATGAAAGTGTTCTTGGAAGGCCACCTTATCAGGCTCCTTTGGGCAACTCTGGAAGCGTGGATCAGCCTCACCCAGTTTCCTGGCTATTGTGGTGGAACTCGATGGAAGGAAAATCCCTGGAAAAGACACCCAGACTCAGATAGCCTTGTGCAGAGGGGAGGCAGAGAGAGACTGTGAGAAAAGAGTGTCCATGTGCCATTGTCCTTAGGCATTTTGTTAGTCAGAGTGTCCAGGTACAATGTGAAACCCTCTGACAGGGTTGTGCTGCCCTGATTCTCAGTTAACAGCAAATCCAAACGGTGTAGTGGTGGCTTTGCTCCTTGTGGTGAGGCTGATGCCAAGGTCAGCTTCTCTGATCTCAAGAAGTTTAAAAAAAAGTTTAAAAAAATCAACAGGCTTGAGAATAAAGACCTTTTGGTTAACCTGCTAATCGTTCCTCTGTGCAGAGTTGTGCTGGAATGCTGAGGATTCCTCAGTTCTCCTGCTTTTTGCCCACGTTCACTCGTGCTACTATATATCATGGCAGCAATACCACTCTCAAAGCAGGAATGAACTAGATTTTACAGCCTGTTTCCTGCACTCCTTAATTAACTGTAAAATCCATTATTGAGAGACACAAAGCAAATCTCGTCCCTACATCACCACTCGTGGCCCCAGGGAGCAAGTGACCGGGGCTGGAAATTGATC
Organism: Heliornis fulica; assembly: GCA_013399135.1. Taxonomy (NCBI): domain Eukaryota; kingdom Metazoa; phylum Chordata; class Aves; order Gruiformes; family Heliornithidae; genus Heliornis; species Heliornis fulica. Next base: position 15,296 of record VXBZ01006338.1, on the reverse strand, counting down.
CTGTTCTCTACATGGCAGAATTCTGCCATGAGACCGGCAGACCAGGCCATCGCCCTGCTTTTATACCAGTGCTCAGGAGAAAGGAAACAAATGAATCAGAACATTAAGGCTCTCAGTTTTAAAAGTGGCAGAAGGGAAAAGACTCCAGGAAACTTGTTTTGTTTGCTTTTTGCCCTTATAATTTGGTGACTCCCTTTATTCTACTAGAACTTTGGAAGAGCATCTCATTCCTCTGATATCCTCATGTTATGTCCTTTGTAGTATCTCTGAGTCTTTAGAAAGAGGCTTGGGCATTTTTTGGACCTGGGTGTTTGGTATGAGAAAGCAAGGGATTCCTTTTGTCCACTTCCAGGGCACCCCCTCTCTTTTTCCACCATCATCACTATCCAGGTAGTGCAGTTGGTATTTCTACTTAGGTCATTGTGAAAGAGCATCCAGGTCTCTGAAGGAAAAATATTCTGTGTTCTTCCATCCTGGAAATCCCTAGAAAATCCAGTATTTATGCTGTCCTGGAGAGGAATATTTTCCTGATGAGGGCCTGAATTAGATGTGAAGATTTCCCTCTTGTTATGGTTATGATCTGTTGATGGCTCTCTAGTGCAGTGGGTGTCTCTTGTATATTTCTGCCTGATGTCTGTCCCTGTGTGTCTCAGCCTCAGTGCACCTCTATGCATTTGGAAAGGTAATTGGGTAATCTGCAGGCCATGCATAGGAGATGTTGTAGAAAATATTTTTTGAGGTTTCACCTGCCATGACTAATATTCTTAGTTTAAATACAGAAGTTACAGAACATCCACGAGCAGCTTGTTCAGCAATAGAGCTTCTTTTTTAGAAGAAATGAGAAATTCCTTCCAAAATATTGAAACTCCTGTACTTAAAACAACAACAAAAAATACTGTCCTCTCTGAGTACTCTGCAGTTGCATTTACAGTAGCTATCAGAACTACTGTGTAATGGAAATGTATATCCCTGGTAATTTAATGTGATCAGTGAAAGCTTTTGTAAATCAAAGTGGTTTATTCTCAGAGAATCACTTAAAATACTGCTGAACTGTATGGTGAAATACATTCTCTGCTATAGGGGTTTTTCTTCATTTTTGTATTGATTTTTAGGAGCTTTAGAGTTAAACCATGCCAGAAGTGTTGCTGAGATGAATCACTATTATCCAAAGGCCACCAGCCTCTCCGCCGACTGACAGAAGGATAATTCCACATGGATCAAATAAATACAGATGTGTAGTAATTAGTTCTATTCCCAGTGAGCCCATTTCCAACACACTAAAGATGTGCACGATTATGGAGCCTCACCCCAACAGCTTTTATCAATTTAAACTGCTAAGCTACAGGATAGGTCATAACCCAGCCTGCTATTAATAATGTATTTATTGTGTGCAACATTATAAATTAGGTTCATGGAATAGAAAAGAACACCTTTTAACAAGAATAATGTTATCTTTATACAGAAGCATCACATGTGCCTAGCCACTCAGCTGAAGTACAGTCCCAAGACAATCGAAAGAATAAAAATTCTTATCAAGAGCAGAGATGCCTACATTATTGGGGGGGTTCCCCACAAAGATGATTTAGCAGTGGCTGACATGCTAAATGTGCCCATATTAGGCTCAGTGCCAGAAGTGGCTCATCTCTACAGTACCAAGTCTGGAAGTAGACGAATTTTTGCCAGTGCTTGTGTGCCAACCCCTCCTGGAGAAGCTGACATCTACTACAGTGACCAGGTAAGTGGGATGTGTCAACATGCAGATGTCTGTTTTCACTTGATAGGATGCAAACTTTGTACAGTTGCAATGACCATATTGATTCAACACTAACTGGGTTTCATTAAATCATGTATGAGGTCGTCTTCTTCTTGGCTCTGACCAGTTAAATGCAATTTGTATCCTAGTCAGGGATTGCCCTGGTATTCTTCATGGTCTTTCTTGAGAATACCTAAGGGTGTTTGGTCCAGTTATTTCAAATGGCTTGTGTTACAGCTCCATGGATGAAGTCATGGCCTCAATGAAATTAATAGGAGTTTTATCAGTGCCTGAAAATACAACAGGGATTTCTGGGAAAATTAAGTATTTGATGAAGGGAAAATTTCTTCCTCTTAGGAAGTCAGCTGATTGAAATTGATGTTTACTGAGCATATCTGCATCTGGAGTTTTACCTGGTACCTGGCTTATCATTCCTAAATTCACCAGTCTTGTTAACCTGAACAGGGAGAAAAGAACAAGTATTACTCAACTGAAATTACAAGGCACAAGATTTTTCTGTGCTGTGTTCTGTTTATGTATGCTTATTTAGCATCCTGTGCCTCAGCATTTCATTCTGTAAGCTGACTTTGCAGTTTGCCTAAGTATGAGCCATACTGATTTTTAAAAAAAAATATGTTTTTATGGTACTGCTCCCTCTCATACAGGAAAATAATCTGTGCCACAGTTTGTAGGTATTCCTGCTTCTTAGAGGGGCTTTTCACATTGCTTTGCTTTTTATTAATCACCTTAAACACCAAAAACAATCTAAGCCACACAAATACATTGCAATTTCTATGGTAGATGCAATAAATACATGATCAATGATCTGAAAAACAGCTGTTTGATTTATTGTTAAATAATTTATATGAATCTAATAATTTTGATTCATGCCACAGTGCTGTGGAAGTTCTACTTGTGTTGTTTGCTCGTATGAAATATTGACATTTTAGGTTAAATAATCAAAGCGAGGTGACACTATATTAAAGCACAATTCAATTTTCACTTAAAGACAGCATGTAATTCTTTAGGATTGGTCCAGGTCTTACAATAATATTGATCCTTTTCATTACTGTAGGGGAGTCATCAAGTAAAACACATTTATGTGATTCTCAGAAGCCACAAATAATAGCATCTGGAACACACATGCAATTGTGTTTTAGCTCAACAGAAGCCCCAAAATTGCTGTGTGAAAGTGTGGAAGGCTCAAGCCAACGCAACACAATCTGATAATACGTTTACCAGGTTCAAAGGCATTTGCAGATTCTAAGAAGCTAATTGCATACTACACCAGCTGGGCAAAAGGCATTTGAAAACCATTTAAATCTGTGTACATACACGAATAAATAATTAGCATTTTTTATAAAGCCTGCCTGGTAACTCCTTCATACATTTGTAACTGTGTAATGTACTCTCCAGTAGGAAATTTTCACAGATGTTTGGCTGGTGTTTGAATCTGGCACAATTATTTCTCAGATTTTGCAAATAGTGTTGCTCCCTGCCACAAACATTTACTGGCCTGTAGTTATTACCCAAAAATGAAGCTCCTGATTGGACAGGCACGTTTCTGCAGAGCACAGCTCTGCTGACCACCAAAGCGCTCTGCTGCTGCTTGTAGTCTGCCCAAGTAGACTCAAGAACAGTATGGAGACCATAGATTCATCAAAAAGTGTTCAGGGCTGATTTTGCTAAGTATCCAAGATAACTGTAACAACACATGCACCTCTGAGAAACAGAAAACATAGAAAATGAAGCTCAAACCCAAATCCTTGAGAACTAGATCAAAATCAAGGAACCATTTAATACTGTCATAGCACCAAATCTCTTTGTCTCGTTGCTCCACAGATGATTAGTGCTCTCAGCCAGCTGATCATTGACAATATGGAAGTGCAGCGCTGGTTGTTTAAAGTGAACGATGAATCTGGGGGAAATGGCACTGCCTACTGTGACATTATCTCACATTTGAAATGCTACCACTGGGTTCAGAGGGAGCAACGGAGACACAGCCCTGAGCTATGGAGTCAGAAGCAGACACATGTAAGTAACCAAGGAGTGGGGTGTCTTATTTGTTGTCATACCTTCCACTGGAACTCTGTTCTCTGAGCTTTCATTTGAAGTCTGTGGTAAGAGTTAATACTACAAGTTTAATTACAGGGTAATCACACAATCACAGAATATCAGGAGCTGGAAGAGACCTCAAAAGATCACTCAGTCCAACGCCCCTGCCCGAGCAGGATCATCTGGAGTAGATCACACAGGAACGTGATAACAGCACTTTAAATAGAACAGTTAAAATATTCCAAAACATAAATGAGTGTTTGGCATCCAACTGGGGAACGAGTTAGGTGTCGTAACACTTCATGTGCACATTTTACACAGTGCTTTTATCCAAAGTGGGGACATGTATAAATGAAAATATATAGGTTGCAGACCATTGCTTCTACATAGAAACTTGGAATTACTGGAACAAAATGTTGGTCTAATATAGCTGAACAATACCAATCCCTTTGAAACTATAAGCAAGTTGGTAACTTATTAACCTGCTTTTCTAAGGACTATTTTTCCTGTACATTTTTCCTCACTACTAACTTTCAAATCACTGAGCTACTTTCAGCTGTTTAAGACAGATCACTCGAAGTCTCAGAGATTAGACTCCTGCACCTTTCATTACAGTGGGTGTATAGGTAAGGAGAGAGATTTTACCAGCACTTCACTGAGGGAAGTACTGTAGCATGAACTCATGCACTAGTAGATTCCTAAAAATCCACATGATTGAGAGAGGCTGTAAGAAGATAGATTTCAATCACAGAAAAGCCCATATGAAAGTAGACTTCATTAGTTCTGGCATTCAGAGAACTATTTGTAGTTTAAATATTCATTGGTATTTAAATGTGTTAATTTCAATAAGCATTTGATATTTCTGTATATTGTGCCAAATTCATTCCTAACCTAATGGTTTTAAAGCCAGAAGGAATGTATCCAGAAAGAATTGGTTAATTTACATAAACTACTCATTACAGCTCTTTTGATTTTTTTTTAATTCAATCAAAACTGTTTTGAAAATTTTGTTTGATTGAATTATACTGTATATTAAAATTTCAAATTGTGCTGATTACAGTTTCATTGCACTTGACAACTACAAAATAATTCCATGTTATAAAATGGGGATTATCATATAAAGCTGAAGGGCTGATTTCCCTGATCTGCTAAAGGCCCCTCACTGTGCAAGTCAAGCGGTTTAAGTAGAGGATTTTGCCAGTGGGAGCATCGTCTGTCCACAGAGCTCTCTGGGATGCAAAGCCAGCAGAATACAGCCAGATCCTGTTCCCACCATGTCAGTGGGGCAGAAGATGTGATTCACCAAGTCTTGTTTTTTGACAGTATAAATTCCCTATATAAGTGGTGTTACTCAGTAGTAATGTTCCCATTTCTGTGCCTAATTCTTCCGTGGCTAAGTGACTCTCTATAAAGAACATTGTGGTAACTGGCTGTCTGTGGTTTCCCTTTTATACTGCATTTATGTTGAGCTTTGATGCAACCAGGAATCAACCCTTTCAAAGCCCTTAAATGTAAACTGCTGTTGGATGTTGGAAAATATATATCAAATAACCTATTTGGTCTGGTTTCTTAGAGTCAGGTGGAAGAACTTCCCTAAGTCCAGAGCAGTGTTGACATGAGCTTTGGCAAACCTGAAACTTGGTGCTATTCTGAATGTCTTGTTTGAATCTGTGTGTTCAAATTTTTGTGCCTTCTGAGTTTAGCCCTCTTTTGTAGAACAGGAGACCTTCTTTATATATAATGAATTGCAGTCTCCACTGAGTAGTACCATTGAGAGCAGAGGATTAAAATCATCCTTTGTTAAGGAATACTATTGTAATGATACACATTTAAACATCAAAGCATTAGTTTATGAGCACAGGCATGCTTTAATGTCCTATTACAGTATGGAGACCTGTTTCTTTTGATAATGAAGACATTGTGTCATCGGCATAGGCTGCCACATACAAAACGTATGCTGGCAGGTTATTAAAAAATTCAGCTTCTTGATGAAAGACTATCCTGCAGGCTAGGAGTACAGTGAAAAGAGTCTTCATTCTGGTAGAATTATTAGAAATGAGAATATGACTGTAAGCAGTAAATTATGTTAATACTTACAAATAGCATCATTTGCATAGCAGTTTAAGACACGATACCCAGATTTTCCTCATTGGTATGTAGTAGGCAACAGATTAAAAATAATGCAGTTTCTGAGTTTGAACTGTGTTAAAATCTATTCCATCAAAAAATGAGGCTGCCTTTAGATTCCTCATTTCAGCACAACACTGGATAAACAAAAATGCAGGGCAGGATTATTGATGTATTTTACCTTGTTAACTTAATGCAGCATCTGAGTTATCTGAACAATTATTTTGCTGCTGCATAAAGGGTTGAATTCACAAACGGTGCTGAATGTCTCTCTAAGACCTTCATCCCACTGTGCACTGCTGAAGTCTGTCAGCATATAAAAAATTTCATCCCGAGGCCCAGATTCTAATGATATTGAATATCAAGAGAGCTGCCAGCTCCACAGCATACATTTGGCAATCCTGGGGCCATTTGTGGGGACATTTCTCCCATGTGACAAAGTTACCTGCAAAAAAGATCAGGGAGGCCTGGGCCACCTTAACAGTCCATTGTATCTTGTAATGGGAATGACTCTTATAGGAAGCAAATAAATTAATATGTTTTTAACTGTTAAACATATGCATATAAAGTGTGAAATGTCCCCGTGCCCTTTTATTGTGATTTTTCCAACCTGTTTTCTGTACCATTTTAAGCTTCAGTTAGTCTGTGCATGGCAAAAAAATATGCTTCTGTTACTACTAAAATGATGAAACAACAGGACAGTTGTGTGAGGGCCTGTTTGGAATAGCTAGAGAAAGGTGTCCACAAGGTATCAGTATGTGGTGTTCCAGAATATGTTAGGAAGCTGGTATCTGGCTCCTGTTGAAAGTCAGCAGTTCAGATTTTGGAAAATCTCACCTGTACTTATAGGGACCCTTGCTGGGAGACTGTAGAAATTCATGGAAGAGAAAACTATTAACTATTATCGCTGACACAGTCTCTGGCCTAGAGGGATTCTGAGCTGCAAATTGTTGGAGGCTGGGAGAGTGTCTGGGGAATGAAGTGCTTGCTCTGTTTTCATAATCTTCCTGAGAATCCACTTGTGACCGCTGTCAGAGGAAGATTCAGGGCTAGGCAGACCTTGCACAGCTATGTTTGCATGACCTTGAAGAGGGATGCTCAGGTGCCCACTCAGATGCCCACTCAGAATTCAGGCTGGAGATTGGTGGACAAGTGGTCTACAGAGAATATTTGGGGCCTGTTGTTACTTACTGAACAGACACTGGGCTGTCAAAGTCTTCAATGTCTCTGACTCAATCTTGGGACTCAAACTGCCACCTCAAACTCTCCAAACACTTAAAGTCCTCTTCCCTTTTAGAGGAAGGATAACATCACCTTCATGTTAGTGCTGCCTTTCTCCTCCTTAAAACAGGCTTCCTTTTACATAAAATAATACAGGACTGTGCAGAGATCCCATCCTCTTGTGTAACTGCAGAACTCTAAATAGTTTCTAAACCATTAGATTAAATTACTAGTCAAATTAATTTTGGAATTATCTTTTATTACATTGTGACTCTTAATTAACTACCAGGACCTTCAACATGATATGAGTTTACCTAGCAGCAATCCTAAAGATAATGAAGATCGGAATGAACACAAAAAGAAGGGAGAAGTGTGGGGATAAAGACATGAAAATACAAGAGTAGAATAAGACACAGAAAAAACAACCAACAAATATTCTCTCCACAAGACATTAAAATTGGCCACAGCTACACAGCCCTTTCAAAACTCTCCATTAAATATCTGTGGTAGAAGGAAAAAAAAAAAAGCCATTTCATGCACTTGGGTGTTTTAAATGTTTAGAGTGTTTCATTTCACTGCCTCTAGTTGTGTCACAGTATTTTGTCATGGTTTCTTTTCCCTATAGACTATATCTGGGTTAATTCAGTAAGATGTGTAAGAGGAAATCAAAATCTTTTTTGAAAGGTGACAAATCCAGAAAATCCAACTTTCAGTCTGAGTTGCATAAAGCAATATTCAGACACTGGTTGCTTTTGGAGAATTACCCATTGCAAAAAAGCCAAGATATAATGATGCAAAATGACAGCTGTTCCTTTAACTTAAAACATTTGGGTCAACTCTCAAAAGTCCTGCAATAAGTAATAACCTTTGTGATCATCTGAAAAGCAGGAACAGTGGGGAGATTTTTACCTGGTTGAGGGCATTGCATTCACTCTAAGAAGCTTACATACCACAAAGATGTGGTATGTAAGCTTCAGGTTGTAAGCTTGTGGTCCTCTGCTGAAGAATCCAGAGTATAGAGCATATGCTTATAGAGTCCAAACTAAAACCCAACTGTAACACCACCAGAGACATCATTTGTTGCCTGCACACAGCCATTCCTGATGTCTTTAACATCAGAACAGCTTCCTCACATCGCTTGTTTCCCCTCTGCTCCCCATTCTCACTTCCACTGCCCCGATCACCCTCTGTAACCCCACCAGCTTTGTTCTAGGGCAACACTACAAGTATGACTGAAAGTGCAATAAACTGAAGTATCTGAATTTCTCTTGTATACCACCTGAAGCCTAGTGAGGGGGGTCTTCAGCAGGTAGGATTCGCTGCCGCTGTCATTGTACACACGCAGCTGCAGGCTTGGTATTTCTTTTCAGCCTGAAGAGGGCCAGAAACTCTGACAGATAAACAGAAGATGCATTTACAGCATTTTGATGGGCTTTTAAAATTTCTTCTAGCTGATATAATGTTTAATAGGAAAAGAGAGAGAACCCAAAGACTTAAGAAATTGATTATCTATAAAGCAATAGGGCTGCAGGTCATTTCCTAGTAGGGGTGGTGCTCTGTCAGCAATATATCCTTAATACTTTAAATATTCACTGTACTTAAAAACAGCCCATAGTGCTCTTGTTTGGATTATTAATACATCAGTGTAGCTGCCATGGTGATGTTTCAGGTGATTCACAAATCTTAAGTAAAATCAAGTGTGATAATTGCATCCCTTGGTTAAATTAAAGCCATGATATCCATTCCTAAGCCTCGCAATCATCAGATATGCAAGCTGTTGGTTTGTATGTCCTATTGATTTAATATGCTTCTAATCAGTACATAAAGCTATAGGCCTGCAGTGTTAATTTTTCATATGCTTACAAAGTACCCTTTGATTTTCTGTCACGCGTTAATTACAGCGTTTTGCCATTAAATAGGAAGCTTTGTGTAAACTAATTACTAGGTAATCATTGTCTACCGCAAGCGTGCTGTTTGTACCTTTTATTTTATTCTAAAAATGCACAGATCTCGCAGTCTGGAACCACTATACCTTCCAGCCATTAGCTCTCACTAATTCATAGCATTATTGTGTTAAGATTGTAGGAGTTGTAATTGTTGTGGTATCAGTGCTGTTAATTACCGGAGTAAACAGTTGAAATGGTGCCAAGGTCTATTGTACAAGGCAGAGGAAAGGAGGTTTAAATGTTACTTCCACCATCTGGGGACTGGAGTAGAGGCAAATGCTAGAAAACAGCAGTGAGGCAATATCAGAACTTCAGCTCCAGGGTTTTAGGCCATATGGATCCAGAATATTTTGAATCAATTGAATTTAAGTGCCAGTTTGTAGCAATAACAGTGTGGAAGGAGAGGATAAAGCAAGCGCACTAAAGAAATCTGAAATCCGTTAATGTTATCACATCCAATAAAATGCCTGCTTGGATTATTTTAAAAATGTTTATTTTGCTAAAATCCAAAAAGTAACACATAGGCAACTCTAAGAATAAAAGAACTTTAACTGTGTGTTGTTGGAGAAAGGCAGCACGGGTTCCATCTGACAATTCTCTCAACGTTACTGCTCAGCAATTTAGATGAAATTCCAGGGAAGTGATTGTGGATTATCTATATGATGTCTTTTTTTTTTCTTTTTGGAATTCATTAGAATCCTTTCTTTAGAGATACAAGCCAAGGCAAGAAAAATATTTAGAGACAGAAAGAGAGAAAAATAAATTAATTAGAAAATTGTTAAAGGGACGACATCTCTTTTGTGCATTTGCAGAGATCTAATTAAAACACAGAAAAGATGAACTCGAATATTACTTATCTCATTTGGCAATGAGGGTTGACATCCTGAATTTACAAATTCTGCATGTGAAATAAATGTGTGATTTTTCTTTTTTAAAGAGAGATTTTTGAAGATTATGATAAGTAATGTTACATTTGCATTGCTCTGAAAGTAGATGCAGGGACCATTGAAAAGCAAAGGCAGAAACCTGGCAAGAGACGTGCTTTTATGCATTAAATAGCAATGCATGTGGAGTATTTTTTGTAATTAGTAAAGCAAATTATTTAATAAAATTGTGCAAATCTGAAATTACCATGCTGTGCTTAAACATGCAGAATTATTTGACGAGCTCACAGAGCTTTCAAGATCTGATTTGTGGCAGCACAGGCTGTAGTGATTTTATATTTGATTTTCCCTGCATATATTGTTTTCTGAGATGTCATCCAGGGAAAGGGATCTCGCAGCATATTGCAGTTGCCTGTTTAGGAGTGTTCAGAGGAAATAGAAAGGATCTCTCTTTCTAAACAATCCTGGTTTATTTATTTTTTATTGGTCTGTTAGCAGATGTTGAAGCAGTTCAGGGCACAATGTAAACATGTGCTTTTCAATGGAGGTATGGTAAATAGCAACGTGTACAATGAAAAGCAATCCAGAGGGGGTTTTTTGGACCTGGGCAGTGTTTAGGATTTGGGGTTTTTTTTTTCCTTTTTTTGTGTGTGTGCATGTAGTTGAATTTAGAATTAAAAGAAGTGCTTGATCTTTATATTTTGAAATCCTCAGCGTGCGGAGCGACAGCATGAGCCAGAAGAGAAACCCATGGCCCCATGTGGTGTGAAAAAAGGAACAGCAGTTTAAGTGCTGGAAAGTTGAAAGAGAACTAACCTCCTTGTTCTTGTAGTCAAGGAAAGTGGCTGTTTTGTGCTTTTGTATTGAAGCATAGCATATGTGCCTCAGTTTGACAAAAAGCCTCTCGAGTCAAAGCAACCCCGGTCCTGTGTGCTGATCCAAAGCGAAGGCCGTGATAATGAGGGCCGGGCTCTCAGGAAGCAGTGAGTAGATAATACCACATAAGTGGAGAATTCTGTGCACTGTTTTCGCCGTTCTACTTAATGCAAGTCGCAGCCACGGTGAATCGTTTGCCATACAGCTGAAATGGGCCATTAGCTATCAGGGAAAATTGTCTTTGCTACTTTCGGCAGATGGAGCAAATATTTTACAAAGCAATTTTACATACAAAAAACATTTGTGTTACTTGGTAATGATGGCTGTTTTACATGATGGTACCTTCTATCAGAACATACTTTTCCAGCTCGTGGAAGGCAAAATTGGCGCTTTTTAATTTTAAAATTTGCAGTTGACAATTAAATGCCTGGCCTTTAAATTGGGTTGCAAGTTTCAAGTAGCTAGAGTATACAATACATCACTCCCAAAAATATTTCTGTCTTTATAAACCTCTCAAATCGCTTTGTTCAGCGTGGTAAATCGTGGTTCTGGCCAGCGTGTACCTGTCTGAATTAGAAAATATTAAAAAAAATCAATTTAATTTGCAAGATAGGAAATAATGGAAGTTATTTGGACAGTCACTGGATGCTTCCAATCTTGCCATGTGTGCCGGTGTCGCTGGGAGCAGGGAACACACTAGGCTGGACCGATTCACATCAAGGCAGATGGAATAAGTTATCAGAGCTCTACTGATCGCCATGTACAGGATACGCCGTAGAAACGGGATGAATTGTCCTCGTGCCAATGAAGTGGCATAAATTGCCCCAGCTTCATTGACTCGGCAGAGATGTGGCAGTTTGTATTGCTGAGGATCTGTCTGCTGATTTTATTCTTCTCTGGCCCAGTCAGCTTTACTTATTTGGAGTTACTTTCTTCACTCTATTTTCTTGCAAGATCTAAATAATTTCCTTTCAATCTGATTTTTAGCTAAAAAAGCCCGAAGTCTTTCTCATGCATTCTGCTCTGCAGCCTCTTTCTGTCCTCAGGTCTTTTTTTTCCCTATTTCTAAGTCTATTTCTTCTTTCTGTTTATTTACTTATCTTCTCAACAGGCTTTTCTTCGCTGACTGATCTGTCTCGGGTAGATTTCCTCCCATTGCCTTCAACATATGCTACATTTGGTCCTAATGTTTTGTTGCAACTGCCATTCTGAGAAAGCCTTTCAAAATGCAGCCAGGAAAAGGCTGAGAAATTATTTTACATTTAAGGAGAAAAGGTGGGGATTTTTCCTTTCAAGCTTATTCATTCTTATAAAAAGATGTAGACAGATCTGGATAGATTTAAAGATTTCTACATGATGTAAACATTATTTGGAGTGCTCGTTATTTAGTGGTACTAACAAACATCAGGTGAAAGATTTGAACAAATGCTCAATTTGTTTCCATCGAGTATGAGTCTGAATTGTTTTGGGCCACATTTAAATGAATCCCAATTTAAATGAAATTAGCCTACTGAGTGCTGATCCTTTTAAAAAGGTTGACTTCATGAGTGGGTGTTGGATACAAGCTCGAATTTCCCTACTAAAACTCCCTATAATCAGGATTATTGCCTTTGTAGAGCTTACAGTTGCAAGAAAAAAACCCCATTGACTACAATTCCAGGTGCTGATCCTTAAAAAGCAGTTGTCCCTTCTGTGAACACCTTGATTATCTAGGCATGACTTGTTAAATACACCATTACACTGGGTTTGATCTCAAGAACACCTTTCAGATTTTCTAGAATGAAGTGCTTCTTCAAATGCTGTTTGACCTCTTTAGAGCCACCAACACTGGATCTGTCAAGGAAGTGCCACAGCAGTGTTGCCTGTCTAATGTCCATCATATGAACAGATTGTTGTCATGATGGATGGATGGATGGATGGATGGATGGATGGATGGATGGATGGATGGATGGATGGAGACTCTGTCCTTCATTATACTTCAAAGTTTAGAAGTTCTGCTTGATTCTACACCCCCTTTAGGGAGTTTTCTTTCACAGCCATGTGGGATCCTCAAAACCAACTGTCTGAAATGAGCTGCAGTGATTCCCAGTACTGTTCCATAGAGCTGGCACAGTTCCCTCACGTCCCATGGAGTATTTGCCATGGAACATGGTGTCCCTGTTCACATGCCCATAGTTTCTTTCTTCTACAAGCTTGATCACAGCCCTCAAAACTGCTTCTGCACATCCAGCTGGGATTATTGTTTTTTTCCCTTCCAGTGATTTATCAGAAGCTTTCAGGCAACCACTGCATACCTCTTCTTTTGTTCCTTCAGTTTTAAATTTGTTTCAGTCACCCAATACCCACAGTCATTAGATCTTAGGGATGAGACTCAGTGTGACAGAGGTATTGCTGAACACAGTGACACCTGCAAAGGGTTTTCTAGGTCAGCAACTCCATGACATCCATCATGGCTCAGGTCCTCTCTCCAAAACTGTGTTTATTTTCACGAGTCCCCCGATCTTGTGACTCCTCAGCTTAGCAGTGCAAATACAAATTGAGGCACAAAGCTGCCTGGTACTTGCTGCCTGCTCTGTCTGTCAGCTGAGATATCCAAAACCTAAACTCCTCCTTACAGATACTGAGGAAATGAGAAGTGCAAGACCAGAATCTGGGTAGATTCAGAACTCGTGTTTTGTATTTTACGTGGTCCTTTGTTTCAGCCATCAGGTTACAGTTGTGCTGCACAGTGTATTAATATACTAAAACAATTATTTAGCTTTTTTTTTTTTTCCTGAGAGATTTAAAGTTAACAAGATACTTTTTTCTTTAGTATCTAGGCCCACATAGCCTAGATCAGCATCATTATCTAAGCACCTCAGTAGCTTTAAGGTATTTTTTCTCAGTTCCATGTGAGGTAGGGACACCAGTTGTCTCCCTTTTGTGGCAGGAGCACAGACAGAAAGTGACTTTTTCCAAGCCTGACAGGGTGGCTGCATTCAAGAACAAGATATATCTAAGTCCCCTATACACAAAATTGATTCACTGGTCATTGGCCCATCCTCCTTCCCCTCATTCTGGTAGATAAATCACAGTAAGCTGGTTTTGAATTTGTATTTTTGTTGACATTACATCACATGCTTCAGGACAAAGCCCATCTTTTCAAACTCACTGGTCTGCAAAAAATAGTTTGGGCTTGGGTTTTATTTTTTTTCCTATTCTTAGATGTTAGCCATATTTATCATGTTCCTCCAGAGCTTGAGATAAGACAGTTGTGGCTTAGGACATTGCCAAGATCAGAGGACAGTTGGTCATCTTCTGAAGCACTGGATGCTGAAGAGAGAGGATGTAAAACAGAAGCAAAGAGACCCAGGGGAAGCAGGCAAATGCTTATGAAGCAGCAAGGAAAGGAGCCTGAAGCAATAGAGTCAGGGTTCTTGCACTTTATATGCTTGTGTACTTCTGGGACACTTTTGAACAGTAAAACCAATGCAGTTAGTTTCTGTATTTAACTTGGTTGTTTTGTGTGTGTGTGTGTGAATACAGTAAAGAATTTTAAACTAGGAAAAAGGTGGTTTCTCTTCTATGCTATGGCTGATCACATTCTACCAAAGCAGAGGCACAGATACACTTGGGAACTTACATTTCAGATTGGACACTGTAAAAGGGCATCTCCTGCTTGAGAAATGAGTTTGGTTGACTCTTCTTCCTTTTTATTACTGAAAGGTGCTTGGATTGATACAACAGCTTAATCATAGAGTCAGTAAAACCATTTCTGGCATATGTGACTGTTTCAATATGCTCACTTTCAAAATATAAACAATGAAGAAGTTATTGACTGCTGGTATTGATCCCTAAGCAGACACCAAGTGCTTAGCATTTTCAGTTGCCAGATCAAATTATTGATATAAATTATAATGAAAGAGATGCTGTGCTGAAGAGAGGGATTGTCTTTCAGAGAAGGACAGTTTTCAACAGGAGGGAAGGGTAGTAAGTAGAAAAATTAAAAAAGGCTTCCTGACTGTGGGTAAACAGTAACCACATTTTTTTTTTTTTTTGCCTGTTGGAGGCCTGGTTTTTAATCACCCCACAAGCAGTTTTCATTTCTGTAGTAAAATTGCTTGTGGTTCTATTTAATTTGTTTCTGCAGGAGCCAGCTTTGGTGAAGATCTCCCAGGAGCTGCCGGGCCTTTTAGCACAGCACGTACAGCCAGTCAATGAGAAACGATTCCCTACATGGGAAAAATTCCTCCAAACATTTCTTAGTCAAGGTAAATAAGACTGCAAAGTCGCTGTTAAGTGTTATAAGGAGTAATTATACCACAATGTATGCCATATTCTTGTTAGTCTTGGGCCCATTTAAATATTTATCTCCTTAGTTCTTCATTATGCTTCAGATGTTCATTTACAAATGAATTAGAGGCAACTGTTCTCTCATTCCCATGTCCTACCAAA
>VXBZ01006337.1:222941-245269 GCA_013399135.1 Heliornis fulica | reverse complement strand
ATACAGCCCAGGATGCCACTGGCATTATTAAACTGGCCTTGGACACTGCCAGTGCGGGGGCAGCCACAGCATCTCTGGGCACCCTCTGTCAGGGACTCACCAACCTCACCGGGGAGAACTTCTTCCTAATACAGAATCTAAATCTGCACTCCTACAACTTAAGGCCTTTATCCCTTGTCCTGTCATTCCTTGTCCTTGTAAACAGTCCCTCTCCAACTTTCCTTAAAGCCCCTTTAGGTACTGGAAGTCTCCCTGAAGCCTTCTCTTCACCAAGCTAAACAAATCCATCTCTCAGCCTCTCTTCTGGACTCACTCCAACAGCTCCATGTCCTTATGGTGGGGACCCCAGAGACAATACTGAAGACAATAATACCAAGGATACTGTCTCAGCTGAAAAAAGCACACCCATTTCATTTCTCAGATGTGTTTTAATATCCAAAAGTAGGCACTTAAGAAGGATAAATAATTTAATTGAATTTTTCAATTAAATACCTAGCAGTATGAGGCAGAACATTTCATATGGAATAAACAATATTTAACTCAGTTTTATAAATTAAGAAACATTCTTCACTCTGACAAGTTTATCTTCTTACTTACACAACATAATTATTGTACTACATGCTGAGTTACTGTTCAGGTTGGACTTACCTAACCTGATTTAGAATGCTGCTAAATCTATCATTTATAATTGAATTTAAAATCAACTCAAATTTCCAAATCAAAATAAAACATGGAAAGAAAAAGCTTAGAAGGAACTTTTGCAGCCTGAACTTTCAAGGCTGTGATTGTTGTCCAGTGACTAAAAAGGGAATGGGAATAATTAACAAAATGGTTATAGCTATTCATTTGAGAAGTAAACCGAATTAGTGGAGATTGAATGCAGAACTGGAATAAAAATTGTCACACTTCTTACCAAAATGTTGAGAAAGTTTTTGAAAGTCTCTCTAAAATAAGAAAGTTCGCAGAGAGGATGTACTTGAGGATGGGAGGTGGGAACAGCAATTAGCTAAAGTACATCCACTTCTGGTTAAATAGCCGAATAACCTGTAGCCAACCAGGCTGTCCTTGGCCTGTTGCCAAGAAGCACCACTTAGTCCTGCAGCTCAGATCTGTACCTGAGCCAGACCCTGAGCCTGAGCCTGAGACATCTTTCGCAGCAAGTCTCGCTGAAGTGTAATGGGACCTTCCCCACATTAGGCAGGGTAATGGAAGTGGATTTGAAGCTGTGGCAAGGAGGAGTAAAGACATGGGGAGAGGAAAGGCAGTGAGTGCTGTGCTCTCCTGCTCTCTGTCACGGGGAATGAGGCTGGGGCTGGCAGTGAAGGAGGATTTGGTATCTGTGTCTCCTCTGAGTCTGGAGCTGGCAGTGGTACTTGTGTCCTGCCTCAGAAGGGCAACAGGAGGGCAGGGGGTGAGGAAAAGTGTTGAACTCCCTTTGATTCAGCCAGTAGATCCCCAGTTCTTAAGGATCACTTTTGTTTGTGCACTAATTTAAGCCTGTCAAGTATGCTGTGTTCATGATGTCATCTTCTACACAGTACCACAACAATAGGTCCTGCAGGCTCAGTGTCGGCTCACAGTTAACGTGGTGGCTTGCTTCGTGTCATAAATTCGTTCTCTCAGTACAGGAGTTCATTCCATCTCCTTTTTGAAGCCCTTAATCTTTTCCAAAGATGAATTTTCATTAGTTACTGATTTTTTTCTGCTTCAGTATTCCTGCAATCTTCACAGTGCACCCTTTTCTTCCTTACAAAAACCTCTGATAGCCAAGGTAGACTATTGCTATCCTGGCCAGCCCAATCACTTTTATTTCAGAGTATTAAATCACATCATTGTTCTCTGATTCTTTCATTCTCTCAGCTGTCTTATTTGGATCATCTACTGTAGAGAGATAGTGAAGCATTATGTTCACTTCACTGAACCAAGTCCTCCTCCTCCATCACACATCTTTTCTAAGAAATAAGAGAGAAACTATCTGCTACAGGAATTTCTCTTCCAGAGTTCTATTTCATTTTCAAGTCATACAGCTTGCCTGACAGCTTTAAATCATATTGTGAAATCAGTTTGTGTAGAAACCAGCAGTTTCTTCTTAAGGCGTGTGGAGGTCTCGTTTGGTGTGTCATACCATGCTGTGGCAATGCTTAGGACTTTGCTTACCTTCAGCCATGATGGTAAATACTTTCCTTTGTCCTGGAGTTTCTTTTAACTATTTGGTGCCACTGGAAAAGCCTCTTGCAGCATTGCTAGGTTTGAGGCTGCACTGCGGTGCTTCAGTTTAATTCAGTTTGAAGGGGGGTGGAATCCTTCATACCCATCTGCCTCAGTGCAATTTCCTGCTTCCCTGCAAGGCTTTTGATTTTATATGGACACAAAAATCACACTTATCCATTATTTGAGGAATTCTCTTGGTTTGGTTTTAAAAAATAACAGGATGAGAATGCCTGAAGTAACTTTTAGTTTTTTTCTGCTTCTTTTTAGGGAGCTTCTTGCTAAAACCGGCCCTTTGTCAGATTCATTATGGAAAACAAGGCTTATTCCAGAGTAGAGACCACGGTCTGCAGAAACAACTTCCATGAGCTCCTTCAGTGAGCATCAGGTCTGCAGAGAGTCCAGGGTTGCACTGTGGGGGATCCCAAAGACAGCTACAAAGAACTGAACCTGCAGCTGAAGAGTCCTGGTGTGCTCATTTTGTCTCTTGAGTTCATGACCTCAGACCACTGAGAGAAAGGGTGAGCTAGGCAGGACAAGATACACTGAACAGGCTTGTGCTTTAGGCAAGGCTTTTCCAAACCCATAGTTTTCTGTTGAAAACAGCATGAGACAGACAACCCCGAAAACCGCTCTGGATGGGAGCTGGGCACATGTCCTGCCTGCCTCACGCTAAGGCAGTCTACTTCTTGCCATGAATTCCTGCCCTCAGCAGTTCAATTACTATTCATTGCATTCGTTGTTGGAAGGAGCCAGCATGAGGGAGATGTGGAAAACAATGCACAGAATATACTGCCCAGCATACACAGAATAAGCCCTCAGGTTTGTAGGAAGCACCAGGTATATGTGAAGGGACCATGCGTTCGGCATGTGCACCCTAAGGCCAGCACTTCTCCTTATAGTTAGGCAGTGCCCATGTGTTAGAGATGTGTTGGACCTGTGGTGTTTTCTGTCCACCTTCGGTTTTGCAGAAGCTGTGAGTGTGTTTCTCTGGAACCTGGGGCATGGTATCATGAGACATCCAGCACTATGGTACAGCAGCATCAGACCTTTCACTGTGGATAGACCACCTTACCTCCACAAATCCCAGAAAAATAGAAGTACCTCCAGGCCTTCCCAAACAGCATTTCCGAACACATGCACACAAAAGAAAACATGTGTGAGGGAAGAAAAGAGCAAAAAAAGGTGGCTGTAATGACACCTCTCATCTATGTGCTATGATGCCAAAATCATACCAAGCACTGAAATAAATTTTGGAGGAAGCAAGATGTGCAGCATTCAAAACTAGAAGGGGATATCGAGGAAGGCTTTTGTTCTCTCCATTTGAATATAATCTAAGGATCATCTCCCCCAGAGGGCACTGCAACTTAAAGAATGGCAATGTCTCACTGGTGGTGTTTAAATGGAAATCGTCAATCTGAAAATGTGGTGGGGGGGTTATCTCAACAATGTTAACAGAGAAAAAATAGTCTGCAGGGATGTATTTTCTGGAATAAATCGCACACAGTATAACTCTATATTTTGCTCACTTTAAGCCATATTTAAATGATATCTACAAAAATCCTCCTTTTTTTTTTTCCCTTGATCCTCTAAATGAAAAATAATATTGAAATAATGTCTGTGCCAACAGATTATGAAATCCAGGGTTATGTCTGTATTGTGAGAGAAAAGTGGAGCACGAAAAAATAAAATTCTTGTTTCTGATGGACTGTGTAAAGACTCCTAAAATTCTGCACCTGACGTGAAATGTAATTCAGAGGCCACATATTTTAAGGACCACCCTAGATGTAACTCAACTACTGATTCAACTAAATAGATAAGATCATAGAATAAATATTTCTCTTTATCTTTTACTTGCAAGGTTGGGGTTTTGGTTCTAAGAATACAATCAAATCATGCAAAGGATTTAAATGGTAAGGCATTATTATGTATGTTTATAACATTATGTTTTGTCATCTAGATAAATACATCACCGAGTAGAAATTGATGAACAACACATATATGTTTTGTAAATAAGTGTGGATTTAATCCTTGAAAAGACTAAATCTGAATCCATTTTATACAGCTACTGTCACGAAGCAAAGAACAAAAAAATCATTCGATTGTGCAAATTGCCGTCACTCCATTCATGGCAACAGAAGATGAGATGTAAATTGGGTCAAGATTGTTATTAATGTTCCTGTTAAGCCCCATCACAGTCATTGCAAGTGGGAGAAGAAAACTAATTTCTACCTCTGTTACTGTGATCATTTGCTTGGAAAAAAAATCACTGTCCAAGCGTAAATTAAGACAGTTCCACAACACTACACAATGCTCTATATTCTTAACAGGAAAAAAAAAATTGTAATAAAATCAAGGCTCTTAAATTTGGGTAGCATAGTATGGTTCAGTGTTCCTAAATAATTGGCATTTTGGATGCTGCTGCTAGCATCGTACCAGTGTGTGATGATGGATGCCTTTAAACTCAGTACTGACAACTCACAGTCTATGCCCATCTTGCCTAGTGGTCCAACTGTGAGCAACTTTGTGTTTGTATTATTCATCCTGGGGATAAGACTAAAGAAACCTTTGGAATTCATCAAGGAATTAGTGCTCTCCCCTCTCCTCCCCCCCAACTCCCTCTTTTTTTCATCACCCAGTGAAATTTTAGAGGACCTGGGTCCACCTGCGTACCTCAAAAACCATCTTGTCTTGTGCATTGGAGGGCTGACCCCGAGGGGGTGTCCCAGAGGACCTGAGGACACACGACTGTCTGCCTCCATGCTTGGGCCTCAGTGACTAGAGAGCTGGTGGCAGTGGCTTTGCCCAAGGAAGGCAGCGTTCAGCACAGGCTTGAAGGGAAGTGGGTGCTCAGGGCTCTCTGGGTGCGGCTGTCCGGCTGTGATGGCGCTGCCAAACAAAGATCCATCTACAGCCTAACAAGGACGGGAGAGAAAAGGCTGTGAAAGCTGTGCTCTACCTGTCTTCTGTGCATGCTTGGTATTAGATGGTAACCCACCTCTCTTCCCTGGATTATTATATTTTCCTGTTTGCAGGCAGGCAGGGTTTTTCTTGGCTTTTACTCTGGGCATATCTACCAAAAACTAGTTCAGAATTGAAAGCCACCATCATCACCTTGTTATGTAAATGGTCCTCATAGGAACAGACACAGAGTATTTGTTGTTTCTCATTTTTCATGTAGATGTGTGCATAAATGTGTGTGTGATTACATGTCTGTATGCTGCACAACAGTGTACAGACACATGTACACAAGCACATATGTAACTCTATGCATTAATACATTAGTTGAAATGAACTGCCACAGATCTTTATGCTGTACCAGCACTTGCAATGAATTTGTTGGCTCCTCACTCTACCTTTCAACACTGTACATGCACAGTCATTTGGTTTTCACTTATTTCTTTTTATTAGTAATGACTAATTTGGAGCCACATAATTTTCCTGCATTTTTAGAAATGCCTCTCAACTTCTATGTGAAATCTACCTCTGGGCCAGAACATTAACTGGCACAGCATCAACTCTCCCCAAGGATTTTGGTGGAGGTGTATGTGCCGCAACATTAGCTAAAAAGATTATGATTTTTGCATATATATTAGGCGGCACATATAATTATATAAGATGTAACATTTTTGTTAATTGCATCTCTCTTGACAAATACATCTAATTGCTGTCTCATCTAAAAACAGACCAAGAAACATACATATTTTTATCTCAGGATTAATAGGCAAGTTTTAAATGAGACACTGAGTGGCCTCAGGGTTTTGTACCTCATAGTTGAGGCCCAGATTAGAAGAAGATAGTGGTCTAGACAGTACCTGATCAATCTCTTCTGGATAGCAGTATCTAGAGTCAGTTTATTTATGAAGTAACTGTAAATAACCCTTAAAACACATACATACATACTACATAGGTACAAAAAAGAAGACTGTTACAGAAGGTTGGTGTGATTTTAGAGAAGATAATTTAAATTTTGTTATTTATTTCTTTGTTTATGTATCTGCAGGGATGTTGTTGGAGCTATGCCTTCCTTTTGTTTTCAAAAGCAGTGAGGGCATATTTCCCTCAATTACAAAATTTGGCTAAGCATAAAGTTTGCCAATCAAGAGTGGCAGTACAGGGGTTCTAATCTTAAAATGTAATCATGGGGGGGTGGGGGGGGAGGCTAAAGCTGTAGGATTTAGTAATTGCTCCATAAAACCATTTAGCTGTTGCAGCAACACTGAGGCAGCAGGTAGGGATCGTTTTCGGGACTAATATTTCGGACACTATGGCAAATTTCAAAGAAATTAATTCCACTGGTGGGAATCAGATGCTCTTCACCAGCTATTTTAAACAAATTAAGATTAAATTGCTGAACCAATAGCTGTTATTTAAATGGCCCTGGCATTTGTCCCAAAACCAGGGAGCAACAATTGTGATGCCAATTTTTTTGAAAGCTGCTGGGCACCTGCACAGCTTAGCCCCCCTGCACACCTTTGCCTCACAAACCTAATAGCATTCTTTCAGAAAGTTAGCGAGCATGTGAATAAGGGTGATTTGGCTTCTGCGGCGTACCTGGGTTTCTAAAAAGCCTTACACAGGGTCATCACTAGGAGCTTTCAAAGCAACTAATCAGTCATGAAATCATAGAATCATAGAATCATAGAATGATTAGAGTTGGAAGGGACTCCCAGAGGTCATCTAGTCCAACCCCCCTGCAAGAAGAAGGGACACCCCCAACTAGATCAGGTTGCTCAGGGCCTCATCCAACCTGGCCTTGAACGTCTACAGGGATGGGGCATCCACCACCTCTCTGGGCAACCTGTTCCAGTGCTCCACAGTCTTACAGTAAAGAACTTATTCCTAATATCCAATCTAAATCTACCTCCCTCTATTTTAAAACCATTACCTCTTGTCCTGTCACAACAGGCCCTACTGAACAGCCTCTCCCCATCTTTCTTGTAGGCCCCCTTGAGGTACTGGAAGACCGCTATAAGGTCTCCCCGGAGCCTCCTCTTCTCCAGGCTGAACAGCCCCAACTCTCTCGGCCTGTCCTCATAGGAAAGGTGCTCCAGCCCCTTTATCATCTTTGTGGCCCTCCTCTGGACCCTCTCCAACTGGTCCATGTCCTTTTTATGTTGGGGGTGCCAGAACTGGACACAGTACTCCAGGTGAGGTCTCAGGAGGGCAGAGTAGAGGGGGAGAATCACCTCCCTCGACCTGCTGGCCACGCTTCTTTTGATGCAGCCCAGTGTCAATGACAAAAGAGGGTCCCTTTTTGATTAGTAGCTACTAGCAAGATCCATCAAGGGTTATTAAATTGTCCAGTTGCAACCTGTGTTCAAGAACTCCTTAAAATGGTAATTGCTGGAACTGGGAAGGCAATGTTAGCATCACCTGCTTGTCCTTCACCCACACTCTTGCCTGAAGCATTTGCTGTTGGCCTTTGTCAGGGACATAATGCTGGGCAAGAATACATTTTCCCTGACCTGGTACAGCCTTTCTGACATCCTTAATGAAGTGTCATATTATGCACTGAATAATAACAGCTATCTATGTTTTCCTCTTTTTAATGATAAAAGGACTCCTTCTTACGTAACTTAATAATTTTATTTTAAAATAGATTAAATAGATTATCAGCACCTGTCCCTTCACTCCCCCTTGTCAGGAAGCCACAGACCCTATTCAAATCAGCTTGCGTAAATGTAAGCATTGTCCCTCACTCCAGCTTCTTTCCTGGTGCTGTGGCAGGTGTTAAATACGTTAGTGGCAGGTTCGGGTGTAGAAGGAAGCAGTCCTGTCCCTTAAACAAAGCTGATAAGGAAAAGAAGATTTATGTCATGTACCAAATGGAGAAATTGTTCTCTCAGTCTGTTAAGCGGTCAGTATCATCTCTTGGCAAGCTGGAGCATTGTGCTGCTATTTTTTGGAGTGGAACAAATTGCTTGTGTGCAAATATAGCCTAAAAGACACTACAGATATACTGATCAATTTGAGGAAGTAAATCAGTGTTTATTTTCAGAATCCTCTGACTTCATATGGAACCAGTTTTTAAACAGAAAGAAAAAGAATCAATGTCTTCAGAGATGAATGCCTAAATTAATATGTAAATAATTCCTCTGCACTGCAATTAACTTCAGCTCAACTCAATGATTCTCTGGATCCCCAGCTGGTAGACTATTCAGGTCACCCAGAAATCATGCCTAACATTAGATCCCTATTTGCTTAAAAAAAAAAAAAGAAAAAAAGTTGAGAGAATAGTGAGAGCCAGAATTATTTTTTAACAATTGCTTATTTGTGATGATGGGCAACCTATTTGCAGAAGCCCAAGTTAAGCTTATTTAATACCATGAAAGAAAAAAAAAATGCAAACATCCTTTTGCCATTTTTCTTCTCTGGTTTTACAGGTTGGTTTGAAGAATGGTGTTTATTCACTGCAAAATCTTGAGTTTCATCATTCACAGTATTCTGCACTAGAGTAATGGTGCTAAAGTGGTCACTTCGTAATAATGATGGAAGAGCCATGGGCTAGAGGAAGCATGTAAAAGCTTTGGTATTTCTGTGACTGCTTTGGGATATGTTCCACACTGATTTCCCCTTTACACATATGAAGTTACCCAAGCACAGCAGAGTTTTGTTGCATACATCTGGTCAAATACACAGCATGTGGAAGTTTGTTATGAAAAATACAGGAATTTCAGTCATTTTATTTATTAATTTAATAGAGACTTTCTTTCAACAGAGTTACAATTCATGTCAGTGTTTGAGTGCTGTTAAGGAACAGAACAGAACCCATTTTCACTTACAAACAACAAAAGTATAGTTTATGGGTGGGTGGAATTGATGGATGGGATGACCCATCAGTGAAGCCCGGGTCTTGATGGCATGATCCAACCAGCAAGCGCACAAGGATGATGGCTTCTCAGGTGCTACTAAACAACCTCTGACAGTCAAGCTTTGACTACTGAGACTTTTTGACCACTGAAGAAATCCTTCCCTGTGAGGGTGGTGAGGCCCTGGCACAGGCTGCCCAGAGAAGCTGTGACTGCCCCCTCCCAGGCAGGGTTCAAGGCTAGGCTGGATGGGGCTTTGGGAAACCTTGTATGGTGGGAGGTGTCCTTGCCCATAGCAAGGGTTTAGAACAAGATGATCTCTAAGATCCCTCTCTTCCAAGCCAAAACCTTCTGTGATTCTGTGATTCTATGATTCTATGATTTTCAAAAAAGATGTAAGCATTAGCAGGTATTAAATGTAAATGTATTTGAGGTGTTTACTTCAAGTAAACTGAGTCTGTCCAGCTTATCAACAAGGAGGCTTTTGTTTGGGGCCACTAACACTTTCCCATTTGTTTTTTTAACTGTTCTGAGTTTTGTCTTTGGACCATCATTTTATCTGTATTTTTTTTCCTTGTAACTATGACAAATTATTTTTTTCTTCTTTCATAAGAAAGAGGGGCACTGGTCAAATATAATTATAATGGTGTCAGGAAATGTTTATGTAGTTTGCTGTGAATTCAGTGTAGGATTAATTCCCTGTATATAAAAATTTTGATGTCTGAAACCAAGAGAGGGGGTTATTATGTTTAGGAGGGATCTATCTGGTCTACTGACATGAATATTGCAATACACCTTATTCATTACTATCAGCTTCTTGATTTCTTCCTGATTCCAGTTGCAGAATGGCTTACTGTAACCTAAGGCAGGAAAAGAAAACACTGTAGTTTTTGTTTCTCAACCCACACAACATTTTGCTCATTTTTCATATTAGTGCAACTGAATTTTTGCTATTTCATATCTCTCTCATGAGGGAATGACAAGCACTGGTATTATAAGTCATTGACAGTCTATTATATAACCACTAGACTAAGTCTAGGTTTTCTTTCTTAGGTTTTTTATGCTTTCCTGGCATATTATGATGTCAGTTATGCTTGATTTGTTCTCTACATAGTTGGACTTGATGATCTTAAAGGTCTTTTCCAACCAGAACAATTCCATGATTCTACTATATATGGATAATCTTTTCAGATCCAGATTTTAAAAGTATTTTTCTTACATGGTCTCTTGACTTTCATTGATGTTTAACTTTTATTTTAGAAAACATCTTTATTCAGTGACAACATATGCCACTGACAGTGTGTGGCAACCACAGAGCAAAAGTGGTCATCTAAAGGAAATGCTCCTTGGCCTCCTGCTTTTTCTGGGCTGTCAGGGCCTGTGGTGACACACCAGAATATGTTCCTCAGTTCCTGCCAGTTCCTCAATGTACTCTCGTTTTAATGCATTACCACAGGTTGTCCAGATCACTGGGGCTGTTTCACACCTATCCTGACAGAAAACTTTTGATGCTGAACTAAATTAATTTGTATATTGACTCAAGAGCTAAAACTAGGACAGTTATGTCTGGGTTGTGCTGTTTCATGGTGGGGACTGGCACTATGGTTTTCAGCAGCTTCCCACCATTTCCGTGATGCCCCCAGACCGCCTTTGTTTCTGGGCAAAGTAATTTGGCAAAAGCTGACCAAGCTGCAGATAACACTTGCCTATCTCCATGTAGCAAACCTATTTCAGGTGAGCATGTAAGGTCTGGTGTCAAGAGTGATGAGATTTTCTGCTCACTCTGAGCAGTTGATAAGAGCTTGGAGAAAAAGATGTTCTTGTCTGCCCACCTGATATCCACGTAAGAACACCTAGCTCCAGGATACTCAACAACAGAGACAGATTTCGATTTTGATACCTCAAGAAAATGGATAAAATTTATCTTGCTGCGATGGCAAAATCTGTTACAGCAGTGTCTCCAGGGAGGCAGACAACAGGTCTGAAGTACGCCAGTGGTGATTTCAGAGTTATGTAGGTGTTGAAAGAGAAAGGTCCGAGTGGTGCCGGGTGTGGCTTGAAGGTCACTATCCATGTCTGTCATCCTGGGTAGATTAGAGGCCCAGAAATGCCCTCATCTATGTCTTGCGACACACCAAATTGAAGGCCACTCTAAAGCCTCTTAATGCTTTCTTGAATGATGTGCCCTACATAAACATCTGGTTCCCTGAGCTCCCCTATGTAGTCAGCGAGCAGACAATAGTCAACCCGCATGTAGTCTGGAGGGAGAGGGCTTTGGACTTGGTGGCAGGACTCCAAGCCTGAGGACTGAAGATATGTTTTGGGAGATGGACAATCTCCTTCCTGAGTGTACATCCTAACCCAGACAATGGAGAATGGAAGTGGAGAGCAGCATGCACAGTGCTATCAGTGAATCTGGACTCGCACATCCAAGTAGGTGCATTCTGGTGTCCCAGCCTGTGTGACATGGTCTGAGCATATAAATATGCAGTGTATCTTTATATATAAAACACAGGCATTAGTGCAAAAGAAATATATTGAGCCCATGATTAATATTTTTATATCATGCTTATAATTTTAATATCCAGTGTTATATTTTGGGGTTTTTTAATTCTTATTGGCTTAGCTAATGGCAGTAAAATAATAACAACGACAATGACAAAAAAAACCATCAGATTTTCTGATTGGCAAACATCTTTTTGCTATATATTTCTGTATTCCACATCTGTAGCATAGTAGAGAAAACTCATTCTGTTGCGTTGCTTGAAACCAAAACAGAAGCAATTTAAGTCAGTATTTGGCGCTTCCCATACAGTAAGGGCCACTTTGTCTCGTAAGTGAAGACTTATAGGAGCAGCTCTATTTAATTTAGAAGCACATTCAAGTGAATAAACATTGGATAAACTCTAAAGAACATAGTGAATGAACTTGCCAGTGACAGCTGCCCAAATAATCTGGTTATGAATTTAGACCAAGCATCTCTGTGTGAACTGTCCCATGGTATGGTCTAGAGCTCTGAAGAGGAAATAACGGGTTTATAGTGTACAATTAGAGGAAACATATCTTTCAGGGATTATGAGAGTGGAAAAAAACTCTGACTTCTACGTAGTGGCAATTAAAAAAATTTCTATTCTACAATAACCAAGCTCTTTAGTGTTGCTTAAATTGTTACAGCAGGAACTTCATACTAAATGTGGGAAGACCACATGCACCATTTCTATAGTCACTGAACTTTTATGTATATCATCGCAGCTGTTTTCACAACCATAGAAAGTCTGCAAACAAACAGATGCATGAATTGGAGATACACCCATACATTGGATCCAAATGAAGATATGATTTCTAATTGGTGCCATCTAACTACATTCAACTTTTACTTGAATATGATTTTTGTTGAAACTCTTTTGGTAATTTCAGCTGGACATTCCACATTCTAATTAACATCAGGGAAGAAATATTTCAGTATTGCTTCCTAAAATCTCATCTGTCTCTGCAATCCTTCCCTGACGGTCTTTCTGTCAGCTAGTTTCTTGCTCAAACTTGCCTCAGAATAATAAAATATTAGATCTATCCATCCTTAATCTCTTCCTCTATGGTCTCATTAGCTGGTATAATATTTTGGACCTCCAAATCCACAGTGATCATTCTCTTTACAATTTTCTGAATTGTTAATATTCCCATTTTACAGAAGCCCAGAGGATCTTGTACAAGATTATTTAAGAGGGTCAGCCTATATATTCATATCCATCATCTATGCTCTAGTTATGTTCTCACTCCTAGCTTTTTAAGCAACAAAACATTTGCCTTCCTACTATTTTCAGACAATGGTGAGTCTGACTGAGACTGATAAACACAAAGTTAAGAAATGTGAACTTCAAGACTGCTTAAATTTGAGATTAATTTTATGACTAGGTGATAAGGGCTTTTTTTTTTTTTTTCAGTGGAAAAAGTCTTTTTAAAGCACAGACCATTTAATGAGGAAGCAAGAATAAGACTACAGGTGATCAGTCACACTACTTGACAGCTGAATTATAAAGATTAATTCTCCAGTAATGTTGGTGAGGCACTTTTGAGAAACATCCCAAAAGAAATTAATTCACTGATTCACGAAGGGTTTCTGAATGGTGAATACACAGAAACAGCCTGTTCTGTACAGCCAACTTGATGCACTCCAAAGAGCTGATTTCATTCTGAGAGGTTCTTTCATGAAACATCTTCTCTCGGCCTTGGTTTTTTTTTTTGTTTAAGACAAAATATCCTTTCACCCCTCTTCAGAACTGGTTTTTGCTGCTTTTCAGTATCCATGTGCTCTCTCCCTGGAGACCTCTCTGAGCCAGCCATGAAATGAGCACACACCCCCGCCCCCCCAACACACACAGTGCGAGCTTATTAGCGCTTACCTCATCCCTGACTTAATGATCCCTACATCTGAAGTGGGAACTTGGGATTCAAGTCCATTCTATTCTCTGATTTTTTAAAATTCCAATTTACTGGCACTAAGTGTGTTCTTTATTTGGAACTTTTTTGTCCCGATTGCTCAGACACCAAATTAAAATTACAACTATTGCCAAATTAATAAATATTAATGCTTGGATGTCTATAATAAATTTAGTTCTCTGATCACCTTGCCATGCCATGCAGATAATTGTCAAGAAAGCTGCTTCTCTTGTCTTTTGTCTCTCTCTACTGATTTGTTCATCATTCCTCATTAATGCGTCTCAGGGTCTGTTTGCTCTTCTAGCTGTTGCAGCCAGAGAGAGGCTGTTTTTTGTTCTTTTATAAGCTCCAGCTCCTTTATGCAGTGCTTACTGAAGAGCACTCCCTAGTTCACAAAAGGCTGAGCAAGAACCTGGCTTTTAGGAGGCAGCAACAGTAAAGTGGGTACCTCAAGGTGGCATTCATTTAGCTGGGACTGGCACTCTGAAAAGAGCAGTGCTCCAAAACCCTGGGAATTTATAGGTAAGAGAGAAGTTATTACTTGCTTTTGGAGAGAACAGTGTTGTAAGGCAGTTACAGAAGCATCAAATACACTGATTGTGACAAGCACATGCTTTATGTGGCCAGGTTTGAGGGACAGGTCAAACGCCCTCAGAAGAGGAAACATGGATGGGGACAAGAGGGATGCTGTGAACCTGTCCCTTAAGAGTGAGAAAACTAGAGGTCATTTTTTGTATTCCAAGTTTGCGGTTTATTTTTCTAAGTTCTCTCCCTTTTTTGCACCATTCTTCGGTAATCACAGCTTGCTCTGAACATCTGACAAGACTGTTCCTGGTAGGGCAATTTCCCAGTATTTCCAGCCAGGACTGGTTGGTATCCTCACCTTATATTATCCTTCTGTCTAACTCCCCTGTCGTGCAGAGGACAAGTAGCTCAGAAGATAGTGAAAAAGTTCAGCTGGGGAATGCATACATACAGTATATGGTGTTACTGCAGCAGCCAGTGTCGCAGCTCTGGAAGGCTGAACTGCCTTTAGTTGTAAAGAAACACCTTTCAGAGAGCCTTAGGAGTAAATGTCTTCCGACTTCCTCGTGCCTTTACAACACAACGTGGGTCAATTAATAAAACTTAAATTTTAAAGGAACTGGTGCATTGAAGGTACATGTGGACCAAAATCTGATACCTCAGAGACCAGGAGCTGTGTAAATCTTCCAACCGAGCTAACCTGTTAAATGACTTCTGTTACTAGAGGCCCTGGGGTCACTGAGTAGGCAAGATGAAATCATGCACACCAAAGAGCATTAAGAAACTACTTCACAGCACAAAAGCAATTTGTACTGTTTTTCTCACTGCTATAAAACAAGCAGGCGGCAATTTTCCAGTGTCTGCATTGTACCCTTCCTGTGCATCATGCTGCAAAACTCAACAGTTAGGAGACAGGTAATGGCCTGGCAACTTCACCGTGCTGCTTCAGTAGCACCAGGGTTGTATGGTAGAAGGAATTGGTGTCTTCTCTTTAAACACTAATGTGTAACTTGGACATTTCACCCCAGACAAGGGCAATGGCTGAGCCCACTCCATCTGATAATGCCCAGTTTTTGAGGACCCCACCAACAACTAAGTTAAGTGCTTGTAGGTGGTTGTGAGTGAAGACCATGCCTTCATGATGCCTGCCACTCCTGCAATATTCAGGAGTGCCTGTGGGTCCAGCATACAGCATGACCCCACATCTGATGAGATACACCATTTTGTGGAGCTAAATTGACCATCTGTGGAGGGGCAGAACTCCTCATTAATTCAGTGTCATTGTGAAAGCACTCATATACTGTAAAGTCTGAGCTGCTTGTATTTCAGTTGTGACCTCATGGCAATGTGTGTCAGGTCCAGAAGATGTTCCACAAAGCTCTGGAAAGGTTCATGAACACCACCATTGTGGGTCTTCTGAGCATGTATGTAATGTTGCTTCACTTAGGAAGCCCAGCAAGTCACATTTAAGACTTTCCCTTGCCTTTGTTTTCTTTTTGGGAATGGGCTTAGAGGTCTCTTGATGTGGTTTATCACTTCTGAACAAAATGTTTGTCCATTTACTGATATTAAAAGGAGATGTTTCCTACCCAGCTGGGTGAAACATGGGAGACACAGCCTGAGGAATGACTGCAAACACATTGCAATTCTTATTGAAATTCTTCTTGAACATCATTTTTTCCCCCTTATTTCATATTTTCACCCCAGTTAGCTTAAGTTATGTGGGTTAGCCTGTTTACTTCAGAGATACTCCTTTACTTAGCCTGATGCTTGTGAAATTGTCAACTAAGCATTAATCACCATTTAACCTGTCATTTTGACTGTGTTTGACATATTAAACTGTACCTCAGGATATGCACATCTGGCAATGACAGTCATTCATTAATTGAATGTGACTTTTAATGAACTTTTCACCCAGAAGGCTGTTCCAGGGATTTACGAACAACTGCTATTTGTTACAAATGTTCTGTAAGTTTTGGTATCAAGGATCAAACCACAGTGGAGTGGCTTTGCGGGAGCTGCTGCAGTGCACAGCATCACAAATATTTTGCCTGTTAATCTTCACAGGTTCACCAGAGTTACATCTCACCTGATAAACGCAGGCTCCTAAGGTCAGGTGTTTTATAGCCACTGCCAAATGTATCATGTGAATATGGCCATCCATTACACCAGCCACAAGTCCTCTGTGTGTGCATCTGGGATGCAAAAAAGCAACTTTACAGTGTAAATGGACCCTTTCCTGATTCTTGTGGTTCTGCTTCCAGTGAGTATTTGTTTGTAACAACAAGCTCATGAGATGCCTCTTTCTTGGTCTTGATTTCTGATTGCCATTGTTTACATTCCTTTGGAAGATCATAGAACACAGAACAAGATGGGAGAAGCTTTGGAAATTAGCAGTGTATACAGAGACTTGGCAAAAGCGTTAATAGATGCAAAGGCAAATTGCAAAAAGAAAGTAATCTAAATGAAGGCAACTCGCAGCATGAATATCAAAAGAGAACTAGTTTGGAAATGGAAATAACGTCTACTCTTGGAATTAATGTAGACTCATTCTAGGCCTGGCATGATTCATACAGTGCTAACAGTCTGTATAATTTGCATCAGCATCTATGTTTCAACACACTTGTAACCAGGCGATTTAAATGTTCTAATCCTTTAGTGAATGTGGAAGGATGGGAGGAGAGAGCTGGGTATCTGCAGGGCACATCTCACGTGTTACCCATCAGGGACAGCTTCAGGCTGAAAAAGCAGCATCTCTGTTCAAACCCTGGCTTTGTCATTCTGATACCAATGCACAGTTTCAGCTGCGGATCCTCTGGGTAGTCATTTCCGAATCTAGGCGATGTAATCTCCTCCCTCCTCCTTAGAGTGCTTCAATTCAAAGCGCACATATAGCTGTCAGTTCTGCTCTAGGTCACAGTGAGATGTGAAGCCTGGCGCTCTATCGCAGATGACAGGATGCTTGTGTATGGAGTTTTGTGTGTATTTGGATGCACTCGTGTAATCTCAGGAATCAGAGCTTGATTTTTTGCTTTATACTTGCTTTCAACCTCTGCGGACTTAATTCTCGCTTCTCACTGATTCAGAGGCCAGCTGCTGGAGGCCAGTACCTCAGATGGAGGCCCCTTCCTGGTTTTGATCAACATGATAAAAAATGCTGCTGCTTCTTGCAGCTTGGAAAGCCAATGGTATCCTGGGCTCCATCAGCAGAGGGCTGGCCAGCAGGGACAGGGGGGTGATTGTCCCTCTCTACTCCGCCCTCGTGAGGCCCCATCTGCAGTACTGCGTCCAGATCTGGGGCCCTCAGTTCAAGGAAGATGTGGAGCTGTTGGAGAGGGTTCAGAGGAGGCCACAAAGATGATCAGGGGGCTGGAGCACCACCTCTATGAGGACAGGCTGAGGGAGCTGGGCTTGTTCAGCCTGGAGAAGAGAAGGCTGCAGGGGGACCTCATTGCAGCCTTCCAGTACTTACAGGGAGGAAGGGAATCAGCTTTTCGCAAGGGTAGATAATGGTAGCACAAGGGGGAATGGATTGAAGCTAGAGGATGGAAGTTTTAGATGGGATATCAGGGTAAAGTTCTTTATGGCAAGAGTGGCGAGGTGCTGGAACAGGCTGACCAGAGAGGTGGTGGATGCTCCATCCCTGGAGGTGTTCAAGGCCATGTTGGATGGGGCCCTGGGCAACCTTGTCTAGATCCAGTCCTGGAAGTTGGTGGCCCTGCCTGTGGCAGGGGGCTGGAACTTGAAGATCCTTGGGGTCTTTTCCAACCCAGACCATTCTGTGATTCCAGAATTCTGAGAGTACAGAGGTAACAAGGAAAAGATGTTGGAGTTAAAAGGAGTTAAAGCTGCAGGGACCCAAGCCACAGATAATGGACTTGCTGTTCTCTTTCTGTGGCTTGTTATAAGCTTCCTTGCTTTCAATCACTTGTTAGAGGCCTCACACATATAAAGAACAGGAAATCTGAATTTTTGTGTTTAATGCAGCCATTTGTTCCATAGTTTGCACTTTTTTACCCATTTGTGATTTTTGCTTCTACATCGTCTGCTTATGTGGGAAAATGTCATCACGTGGAACAAGTGTTTCCTTTTATTTGTCTGAGGATTTCATTCACTGAAAATTTTCTTGTGTTGAGACAGAAGTTGCATCTGGACCATTTTCTTTAATACCCCACGATGGACCTTTAAGTAGTTATTAATCCTTTTCATCTCAAGATAGTTGAGTTTCCTTATAAAGGTTTTCATAGGTCTTCCCTAAAAGACCTTGACAGAAACATTCATGGTACTTAAAAGCCCATGGATCTGACTGTAAATGACTGGATCATTTACATATCAAGGAGCTTGATGAAGCCTTCAGCAGTTAGCAGGAGGCATGGCTTCCTTCCACAGAAAAAGAAGGTTGATGCTTCCCTATCAGTTCAGAGTTATTCATGTGCCAACTGATACTATTCTGTAGGATATTTTTAAGTGGATTGCCTCAAATACAAATACTCTCTGGAGCCCTTTTGGTACCTTCTTTTTGGCTGTCAAAAACTGTTTGAATGGTAAATTCACACTTCAGTTAGTGGAACACCTAATCAATATCTGACCTCTCTAGGAACTTCTCTGGGTGAGTAGGACTTAGGCCAGCTGCTTTTATTACCCATTTTACTTAACTGAGCTTCATTTTTGTCCTTTTTTCTCTTCCAACCATTCAGTGTGAGGTAACTCCTCAGACCTGATTTTTGTAAAGAAAAAGTATGGATATGAAGATCTCCAAGGCCTTTGATATTGAACTGCAACAGAGTTGCATTAACATGTCTTCCATGACCTTTTTGTAGGCCTTGTACTCCAAAAGTATCTCTCAGCTCTGCAAAACTTCCTAGTTCTTGTGGATTAAGATTTTATTAGCAACTTTTATACTAGCCTTTAGCAAGTTTTTCTTAGAAACCTTTGCTAATAGTTTTAAACCTAACTTGTCCAGGTTTATTATTTATGTAAGCTCTCTTGCTTGCTCCCAACTACCACTTCTTGAAAAACGCCTTTTACTTTTAGATGAGGCCTCTTCTATTTAGCTCTGTTATCATTTATAGCCCTCAAAGAACATTGTTTGGGTTTTTTTTTTTACAAGAAATATTAATTTATTCTGCATCCCTTTTCAGGAGGGCAAAATGTCAGCTTTCTAAAGCCAACTCTCTACATGAAAGGAGAGAGTTCAGAAGCCCTTATCAAGGTGAGACACTGCCTTCAGCTTAGAAGGCAGCCTGGCTCGAGTACTGTGGCTGCTCAGATCCCCTGAAAGCCCATCTCAGCACAGCTCTGTACCCAGCTCAGGGAAGGGCTCAGCACCAACAGGAGATTTGCTACATGGCCCATCCAGTGAGGAGGCCAACAGAGAAGGATGATGGTTTTGCAGCTCCCTATGTCTCCTTAGGTGCAGTCCCCTTCCTCTCCTGGCTGGCATAGCACAAGGACCACACAGGGAGAAAAATAGTAGAAATCGGCATTTTGCTTTTGCTTCATTTTTATTTAATTTGCATCCTGTTTATCTTAAAATTTTTACATGCCAAGTGGTACGTGGTCACAGGACTAGCAGGGATCTAGGACCACTGAATTTGTTCCCTGGCTTCTAGGCACCAGAGCAAAATCTAATCTTCTTCACAAATTCCTCAACTAGAATTAAAAAATAGTAATCTACAGTGTATTTGCTCACTGTGTCGTTTCCCGCAATAGTGATCAGTTTCATCAGAAGATTCTTTGGGATTTAATCTCATTTTCTCTCTGAAGCATTCAATGGAATGTGTAATATAATGTAAAGAAAGAAAAGCTTGGCATGAATAATATGAAAATACACTTTTTTCCTAATCCTCCAGATGTCTAAAAATACGGAAACTGCACATGAAAAAAAAACATGGGAAGCTTCTCAGCAAGCCTTACAAATATAAAATCTGTTTTTCAAGTGACACTGATTTTACTGCAAGGAGGGAAAAATTAAAATAAATTAAAGAAACAGCAGTTCACAATAAAGAAAGGGAAGACAGACCCTGCTGTGGCTCTAGAATCATAGAATATACTGAGTTGGAAGGAACCCATAAGGATCATTGAGTCCATAATCTAAGGGGGAGGTTCCCTGTGTCCACCAAACATGCCCATAGCAGAGAATGAGTTGATCCCAGCTGCTTCAAAACAGCTTTCCACCTCTGAACATTGCTAAGATTTGCTCCTTCGCAGAAAGGATTTTTCTCACAGTGCCACAGAGGGAACACACACATCCCTGAAGATCTTGTGGCCATATAATAACCATCTCACCGTCATCCGCAGTTCTTCCAGACATTTGTGTTGGGTCTGATTCAGACCCTGATTCAGAAGAGCTGTCTGAAGTGCTCCACACCAAACACCACACGTGAAATCCAACACATACACAGCCGACACCTTCTGCACGAGGAAAGGAGAGCAGCATCTTGTACTGCTTTCAAGTACCACCACTGTGTCAGCCTGAAGGTTGTCCCACAGAGGACAACCAGATGGGCTTGAAAGATGTCAAGGCCTTCACAAAATACTACCAAGCTGAGTCCAGGACTGTATTTTTGGCAATTAATATCTCTAAGGGCAACATATATAGTGGTTGGGTATACTCTTCTTTCCTCATGTGTCCTCACCACAAATGAAGCACTGTGGGCGATCAGCACACTGAATTCCAGTTTCTGCTGGAGAAATGAGCTGCTGAATGTACATCTACAGTCTAAGTAATAGCTTTGTGAGAAAATACTGCAGGTTCATTCAACTCTGAAAATGAAAGACATCAGCTAATTATTTTTGTCATTAAGCTAAAAATAGTAGTCGTAAGGGGTTTTTGAGAAACCAAACCATCTGGCCAAAAATAAATGGCAGAGACTCGTCATTAAAGGAGATACAGTAAATTATATTCTAAGAAAAATATTTTAGAGAGAGCATTGGCATGACTCCAAACTCCAGCTCTCATACTTTAAGAGCACATTTGGAAAGATCTAATATAAACACAAGGTAATCAACTAATTCTAAGCCATCACCTGAGTTACTAGGTGTTAAAAATTCACATTGTAAATTGGATTACTATAATAACAGGGCTTAACAGTCTTAAAAATAGATCCTAAGAATTCTAGGTCACACCAGAAAAAAAATACAAAAAGTAAACCCAAGGGATTTTAGGTTCAGGAACACTAACTTCAGTTTCAAAATTAAATTCTAACTCTCCCTCTCCCTTTATTTGTTATCATAAATAAATATGATAAGAAGCTTCACACAGTTTGTAATGTAAGCACTGAGAAACACGGGTTTGATACCTGTCTTTGGATAAATTTGTCCCGTTCTCAGAATATCAGGTATAAAGGGAAAACCTCCGTGCATGTTCCCTTGCTGCACGGCTATGACCGTAGCTCAGGAAATGCCTGGGTATAGGGCTCGGGTAAATATGGGTCGCCTGTAGTGAGATTCTCAAAGCACATTAAAGGGATTTCAAACGAGGCAGAGTCCTTTAGGTACAATGTAGAAAAAATTATGTTAAAAATAAAAGCCTTCATTTTCTGGATCTTTTAAAAAGCTTTCAATGCCAGTTTGGTGTATTGCAGTCTTGCGTATCCAGCTGTATGAAATGTGACTGTGCCTTGATATACTCAGAGAAGCCAGATGTTAACTGTTGTGTTCCCACTGAAACTCAGTAATTAAGGCACAGAACTTGTTAACATTTTCAAGAGGAAAAGCATGTAGAGACTGCTGATTCCAGGCCCAGAGCGGAATATTTTCAAGCTCTGGCATAAAGGCATGTCCCAGAGGCCCGAAGCCTTACAACAGACTCGTGCAGCTGCACCGCGGCCTCTGCCTGCATGGTATAATAAAGCTTGCAGCCAAAAAGGGTCACATATGGCTGCATCCAGGTGCCAACTTTCTACATTGTTCTCAGACCAGAATTTGTCAGGCACTGTCTGCTTGCGTCGGGCTGGAGCGGGAGGATGTCCTGTGTCACTCTGCTGGTGCAGATGGAGGGATTGCATCCAAAAAACCTGAAGGACTGGGACTAAACTGAGCAAGGCTCCAGGTCAGAGCTCTACTATTCCCCTTTGCTTTTGGGTGACCGAGCACGGGGATCTACTCTCCTCACTGCCATCACTTTGCAGAGGGGCAGCTCTGTGTCCCTCCGAGGGTCACAGGGAGACAGGGACCCTCGGGAGCCACGTACCTCCATGTGAGTTGGAGGTGACCTGGGTGTCCCGGACAACGTCCCCTCTCTCGACTGCAGAGGCAAGCTGGGCGGGGTGGGGCGGGGGGTGGGACAGCCGGGCCGCCCCCCACTCGTTATTTTGGGGAGAGGTGCCCCATGCCGGCGTCGAG
>VXBZ01006337.1:159300-222543 GCA_013399135.1 Heliornis fulica | reverse complement strand
GCCGAGACCTGGCGAAGCCGAGTGTCCAGGTAACGTCCCCCGTGTCCCCCGCCCGGCTCCGGACCCTCAGAGCCCCTGGCCCTGCAACGGCCTGTTGCCTCGGGCGTCCCCGCTGACGGGCACCGCACGGTCCGGGGGAAAGGCACGAGGAGAAGTTACGACAGAGGCCGTGCAGCCCAGTTGCTGTGGGAGATGAAGGTGCTGAGGGATGGAAGTGGCTGCTGAGGGTGCTCCTGGGGACGCGATGTCCGGTGCCCGACCGTACCCGGGTGGGTTTGTCACGGATAATCTGCCCGTGTCCCCCTGCCCGCGATGCTTCCGCGGGGTTGGACTGACCGGCTTTAATGTTTATTAACGTCAGGCATTAACCTGTAGGAAGTGCTCTGGGAAGCTGGGAATAGGTGTCTGAAATAGCCCGCTTCCCTTCGGGAAGAGAGAGCTAAGCCGGCTTTCTCCCCGGCAGAAGAGCAATCAGAAGTGCTCCGGGTGCGATTTTTACCCACATCTCCTTTCTGGAATTGTGTTTATGTAGTCAAATTAATCAGTGAGAGGAACAGGGAAAAGTAGAAAGTAAAAAAAAAAATCAACAAACCCCAAACCCAAACAGCTTTAGTTACACAATAACAGCACTTAGTTATATTGAGATACATTTCTGAAAAATAACCGTTGTGCACAGAGTCCCTTATTAAAGTTGCACGGGCAGGATAATGAACGACTAACATGCGGTTTGTTGATGCAAAAGATCTTCCTAGAAAATCAGTTAAAATACATCATTGACTTTCGTCTTTCTGTGATTGCAAGGAGTGTCCTTGTACTTTAATCACTTGCTAGGAAGGATTTTTTCTTTCTGATTGCAATATAATATTGGCAGTAAGAGACTTTTTCCTAATTCAGTTATCAGTGACGCTCCTCTGCATTTATTAAGAGTTATTTGTGGACTGAAAAGCAAGCAAGTGCTTCTAGTGAAGGAAGAAGTAAAAAAGTATTGAAAATATTCCTGAAGCAGTAGATGAAATTACCTAGAGCATGATGTTTACCTGATTGGCACAGATACACCCAGTTCTGAAGGATTTGAATTTTGAAAAGTGATGAGACTTTGGTTGTTCCAGGACAATCATAGTCACCTTTGGGGGCATAGTGGTTACTAAGATTGATGAATATGAAAATATATAGGGCATGTCGACTTACCCAGTATAACTTCATCACCTTTTGTAGGTAGAAGAAATCACTTTGGATTAAATACTTGGTCAGAACAGAGACTTTGAAATCAGCCGAAGGAAAGACCATGACACTTTATTTACCCTTCCTCACTGAAGAAGTCATGGGGATGAGTATGGTCTCGGGTTGTTGGCGCTTTGGTGTTTTTTTGCTTCAATTCTTAGTATTGCCTTTCAAATGGCCACGGATGTGCTATGATGTTTATGAAATGTTACATTGTGGTTGATAGAGAAATGCTTATATGGAAATAAGATAAATTGAAACTTCACTAGAAATACCCCACATAACTTCTAAAAGCAATCGCTTTCCCGTACCATTAGACTGAAGGTTCAGTTCTGTAGGTTGGTTTTGAAATTCACCCTGGTGGAATAGCAACCAGTCTGCTTTACAATAACAAATTTAACCAGACCAAGATAACATACATCAGTATGTTACAAAAATATATATGAGCTTCCAAATCATGACACATTTAAAAAATACCTATGCAAATCATGAAATGCAGAGAGAGAGAGAAAGTCAGGTCACGTTGTTAATCTGTCTGGAGGTGCAAAATTGTTCCCATGTGTCCATTAATTCATCAGTCCTGTTCCAATAATATTTTCTGTTGGTGCAACAACAAGTGTTCATAATGAATCATTCAGAATGTAGCTGCTTCCTGACATTCTAAAACCTGAGACGAAAATCCTTGAGGAATCATACCTGTAGTTTTTCACTGTCAGCTGAAGCTCACTGTAGCAGGAGACTGAGTTCCCTGAACTCCTCTTGGGCTTTCTGATGGACTTCATTGGTTTTTTTTCCCAGTGAAGGTGCTCCAGGACCTTGATCATTTCTCTAGGCAATCTGGTTTTGTAAGTTCTTCCCATTTAAAATCTCCCTCTGTTATTTCTTCCCTCTGTTATTTCTTCCCTTCTATGCTGACTATACTTTCTTCAGCCTGGTTTCCTAAGGAGATGAAGCTAAAATACTAATGATCTCTGACTGATAGCTCCACTCATTGCCCCAGAGTAATTTTTTTAACCCCTGTGGATTAATTCCAAACGATATATGTAGAAAAGCAGAGCTTTCCAAGTGGTGAAATTCTTACAGACCTCAAGGCTGCTGGTGACCAGGGAGATGAGAGGGATGAGGTTGATGCCCCCACTGAGGGAAGAGCTGTAGCAAGCATTCAGCTTATTAGACATCAGAAAACTCCTGTGGGTGCTCTGTAGGCTCCTGAGCTTCACAGCTTCTGCTACACAAGGCATGGTAATTGTATTTTCCAATTTCTCTGCTCCTTGTGAGTTCACAGTCTGGGAAGTTTTGATCATGCCTTTTCACCTCCACAGTCAGCTCAGAGTAACTCTATTTGTCTGAGATATTTCTGGTAATGACATCTATATAAAAGCGCCGCTGTTGTCAACTTTGTAAACTACCCTGTTGTTTTCCTAGCCCATAATTTAATACCCCTAGGTACAGGGTTGATCTCTGACAGCACAGTCATTTTCTTTTGTTACCCTGGGTCTGTGCAAACACTGGACTGCTGTGGTCTCAAGGACTCCTACTTTGTTCCACAGTCAGTTTCTCCGAATTGCTTACAAGTTTTTGGTCAGACTTTAGTTCACTTCCGTCTGCCGCTGCTCTTTCTTCTGGTTACGGTTACATCCAAACGGCTGCTGCTTCTGCCGTGCTCGCTCTGCATAGCGAAGCACTGTCCCCCTGTCGTGGCAGTGGAGGATAAGGAAAAGGTACTGTGAGTTTATCTAGAAAGACACATGCTGCTTCTATGGACTTTTAAGTTGTGGTCATCGACTTGTTTGTTAGGTAACTGAAGTTAAGAGCTATGTTTATTAATTAAATTGTCCACTCTCTCATCCCTTATCTTTCCAACATTAATACAGTCACAATACTCATCTTTCTTCTCTCTCTCTCCCTCGTTACCTCCCTAGAAAATTACTGTGGGTGGNGGGGGGGAGGGGGGGAGGTGTTCCTACTGTAGAAATCGTATCTACTGCACTTGCTCCCTGGGTGTGAACATACATATATAAATGAAACCAGTTCAGTAAAGTGCTTCGTGGATAATGTTGACTTATTTTTAAATATTGCTCTGCATTCAAAATGCACTAGGCTCTCCTTTACGTCTTTTAGAAATTGTGTATGTGTTATTAAAGCCTGTATTCCATGCTAAAAAGAGAGTGCCATGCTTGTACAGTGATTACACTTGACTTTATTCTCCTGGTTTATCTTGGCTGGAAGAAGGACAAGGTGCACAAGAATGTCTTTTTCCCTGGGAAGAAGCACATGTAGCATCTTGCCCTTCATCTCGCACTTCCATGGAGCCAAGCATCATTCCTTGCCCACTGCAAGGACCTGGTCCTCCTGGCATGGCAACCCCACACAGCTCTCTCTCCATGCTCCAGAGAGGCATGCTGGGCTGGGCGCCTCCCAGATGGTGTAAGAGGCAGCTCCCACTGCGATTTCTCACCCCCACCCCGCACCAGCAGTTGCACTGCTGCCAGAAATGCAGGATGTAGCAGCACATGTAGGTGCTACCCAGTCTGTTTCGGTTGAGATGCATCCAAGGGATCTTACAGCACAGCCAGTAGAAGTGTTTAACTTGAGCCACTGCGACAGATTGTGTTGGGTGTGCAAGTCCTGTGCTTAACCTTGGCAGGCAGGAGAGGGGCAGTGACATCCTGCAGAGCAGGGAGCACAGCTCCTGTCCAGAGGCCAGGAGGATGGGCTGGGGTGGGAAGCCAGCAGCCAGGCTGAGAGAACAGAGAGAGCTTAATGTGGTTCATCTTACTGAGCTCAGTAAGAGCTGAAGGTGCACAGCAGAAGTGCCCCATGTGTGTCCTTCTTTGGTATATGGCACACATCTTTCCATGCTGACCTCAGGGTGGGGGCAGTTCTGTGCTTGGTTGTGCTGCAAGGATGCAGCTTAATTAAACCCTTCCGTTTTGCCGTGGTGGCCTTAGGAAGATCCCAGAGACACAACTGCAGACCAGGAAGAACTTCTTGCTTTTTTGTTCCTTAATCCCAGTTAAGCACTATTGCCACATACATAGCGACAGCAATTCACCTCTCTGGGTGGGCCTCTCTGTTGGCTTTCCCCATCCTGTCCATGTATTCCACTCAGCAGAGGAAGCCAAAGTGGGTTTGTAGTACACAGTGTGCTGTTAATGTTTGCAGATCTAAACACCTGCTGCTGCTGCTGCTGCTGTGGGACAGGGGAGTAACTTATGCTTCTTTGCAGCCTTCATGGCCAGATAGGCAGCCTTTTATTTTTAGTCTTTTTCAGTTACACTCAAAGCTGCTTTGCAAAAATATGTGGGAAAACCACAAGTTTGTCCAGAGTCTCCCCAGTAATCTGTAACTGTGTTGAGCAGAGCAGCTGCCGAGTTGTAGAAATGTCCTTGGAAGATGTGTTGTGTTCAGCACCTCTTGGGTAGAGAGGCAGCTTCCTCCTGTGCAATTCAAATCACTCCCTTGGACTCAGCCTTGTATTGGATTGACATCCTGAAACTGTGTTTGTGTAAAGAGAAGTCTGTGGGTTAACAAAAATTAATATTAACGTGAACATCATGAGACTATGCAAGGTGTTTTTACAAGGCAAATTACCTGGATTTGGTCTTTGTGGCTGATGTTTTTCCTGATGGAGGAGGCTGACTTGTTGAAGGATACTCTTCACAGTATTTTGAGTTAGCTGTGCATACAAAGTGGTTATCAGTACCTGGGTGACAGACCTTAAAAGAAAAGGAACCAACAAAACCAGAAATTGTCAAAAACAGAGAGGAAAGAAATTTCAGTTTGTGCTCCTAGAGTTTTTAATAGAGCTATGTCTTCATTCTTTATGCCAATACTGCATTAAAGCATGTGTATTTTTCCCATGGCATAACATATTGTCATTAGGAAATGTCTTGGAGTTGTCCTGTATCATAAGGAGTGTTTACATGGAAGGTCTGTGCTGTGATATATTCAGGAATGCTACAGAAAGCACCTACAAGTGTATTTCATGACCTCTGCATGATGTCTAGCGACTGAGGCTGGATAAAATTCATGCAACTATGTATTCTGGCTGGATAAAGTATTCCCTTTTGCTCAGGCTTTACACCTCCTTTAAGTTTTGTTTTGCCTGGTTTTGAATCCCATGTCATTTGTAGGCTGTAACTGAGCACTTCACTCATCGATATTTATAATTTCTTCATTACAAAGGTCTTGCTTCGGCTCAGACAGAAGCAGAAGTGTTGGCAGCTGTTACATATTTCATACCAACTAATAAAAGTGCTCTGTGATGCATCACTGTGCGATGCCAAAGAGGCTGTCATTAAGATGAGCCTATGCCCTCCCTCTGCCTCTTTAAAAACCCCTTTAATTCTTGGGCAGTATTTGGTATGCTTCGTTTGTAAGGAATTAGTACCTATAAAGGTGTGTTTTACAGTCCTCGATTAAGAGTTTCCAGCTCCGAGGCGCAACAGACCTGAGCAGCCCACTCTGACCTCGGTGCTGAGCCTGCTGCGGCAGAGATGGACCAGGGACCTTCCTGGACCTCCAGCCTGAGCTGTCCCACGACCCCATCATCACCAGCACAGAGCCGAGCCTCTGAAAAGTCGCTGGGAAGTTCTCGTTACTACCCGTGCATGAGTAATACAGCAGACACCCCCTATTTCCCAGACCTGAAGGCAGCCAGCTCCAGTACCTTTGGTCAGAAATAGCAACCAGATGCTTGCAGCAACACAGCTGTTTGTAGTCCCTGCCTTAAATACCTTCCTAATGTGATCTGTCTTAAATGTGGTTAAATTCAGTGATGTGAAATCATTTCTAAGTGTACAATGTGCCTCCCATCCAGCCCTCAAGCCTAATTCAGTTTATTGTTGCTTTTGTTCACCTAAGAAAAGCTTTCTCCAAGGCACACTGTAGTACCATAAATATGCAGGGACTTCTGTAAACATGTTTTGCTAAAGCGTTAACGTGGTGTTTATGTTCCGTGTGTTCAGAAACAAAACACTAATCCTGTTGCTTTCTTGACAGTAGGCATCATTTGCCGTGGCGTGATTTTTGAGGTTTTTAAAGTCCCGCAGTGGGGACTGGCTAATTCAAATCCACCTCGCTTGTTTTTCTTGCTGGGAAGCTCAGGTATTAGAAATTCTACACTACCCTTCTTATGTTCTCTTTAAATGTCTTCTCAGAGGAGCTGAAGTGCGGTGAAACCTCCTGATAATGAAGTCTCCAGAGAAGACAGCCGCTCGCTAATCTGTCATTAAGACTGTGGGTTGCTCCTGTTTAACAACAACAAAAAGTTTTTTAAAAGAAGTGAAATAAAAGCCATTGCTTCCAAAATAGAAACACTCTCGCTTAAACAAACATCAAGCGAAAAGCTCCTCTCCGTGTTGTCAGAGCTGTTTCATGAGCAGCGATTGAACATGTGTTCCCTGACGGGTATAAAGAGCCTGCATTAGGAAGCCAGTGGTGCTTTCAGCCACCTCCTCGCTCTTCCCCATCATTACTCAGGAGCTGTCACTGAAAGTGCTTGCTGTTTACCTCTGGGAGCTTAAAAAAAAGCTTCAGAACACCAGCGTGTGAGGGTTGGAGGAATATTTTTCTTTCC
Source organism: Heliornis fulica (assembly GCA_013399135.1). Lineage (NCBI taxonomy): Eukaryota > Metazoa > Chordata > Aves > Gruiformes > Heliornithidae > Heliornis > Heliornis fulica. Next base: position 215,741 of record VXBZ01006337.1, on the reverse strand, counting down.
CCATGAGCTTAAAACGTTTGTTGGAGAAGCTGGAGCTGCGGAAGGCGTTGAACTGAATGAAGCGAAACTGCATTCAGGCTCTAGTGGTAACATCGTTCTAGTGATGTGCTTGGAAGCTCGCCCCTTGAATGTGGAAGGTGTGTGGCACAGGGCAAGAGCATGATGCCTTCAGGAGGAGGACTCACTCGAAAGGCAGCGCTAGCCTTTTCTGGTCTGAATTTGTAGTTTTATTACTCCTGGTTTGCAGAGAGTGTATACCCTGCCCGCACAGTGTTCCTTCTCTCCTTCCCGATTCTCCTTACTTACACGTGGCTGGATGTGGCACTGCCAAGTAAAACAGGGTCGTGTAAAACGGGACATGTTTCTGACACGAATTTCCCAGTAGAGTTGGTGTATTGGCTTTGTTGTAGCAACTTCTGAAAGTAAAAAGTTAAATCATAATATGAATTTATTTACCTTACTGAATATTAAATTCCAAATTGAGACCTACTTGCTATAATCACATTTAAGGAGAGACAGTTTCTTGTTCAGAGTGAACTCTTTAACAGTTTATGCATCTTAACCTGAAAACTGACTGTTGTTACACAAACTTTGCTATCTTGAACAGACATAAAAAAACCATTCAGCTGTATATCCACCGAGTTAATTGACTGGTTAACGAGCAGCCTTTGGAGAGAGTTACATCGTGTCATACAAAGAGAGAGCCAATGAATTTGGAGTGCTCTCTAGAAAGCAGTAGTAATTGGTGAAGCTTCTGAAGAGCACAGAGGAGAGTTGAATAGATTTACCTCGCTGACCTGTTTTGCAAGTCCATGTGGAGTGGTGTCTGCCCCTTGATTCTCACTACCAGCAAACCAGACTAAAACTTCATGCCCAAATGATCTTGAAAGGTGCCTTGTTCTTTAGATTTCTGTAAAACCTAGAACCTGAAGTTCTATAAATGCTTTAAATGGAGGGAAAATTTATACTCTGGAAGAACTAAAAGATGAGATTAAGAGACATACATTTTTAAAAAAGGAAACTTCTTAAGTGTACTTAATCGCTTGATCAGCTCTTACTATAAATATTTTAATTATGTAAGCTTTCTAAGTGTGCATTTTGAAATAGAGTTTATTTATTTAACTATGTATCTTGGTCTCATTTCTGTACTTTTTCAGACATCAGGAAAAAGTGCAAAAGGTTCAAGGTGAATCAGAGCAGATTAAAAAAGGTCAGTTCAAATTTTGGATGGCAAACCATGCCCCACACCCCCACTCCAATTCTGTGCCTTGATTGCATTGATTTAAACCACCAAAAAGCTGGGATTTCCAGTCTAGACCTTTCAGTAGGGTTACTGTTCAGGGTATGACTGAATTGTATTTGTTCCTGCTCTATTCCTGGATGAGAACTGGAGAGCAGAGATAACAGCCAGCACTACTGTGACTCCGGAGCAAAGGAGGTCTCCCATAGTCTCAGTTTCTTTGTTAAGACTTTACAATGTCAGTATTTCATAGGGGAAGAGAAGTGGGGCCGACAGCCGTAGCTACCATCTGCTGGATATGCATCCATTTGATGTATAGATGGCAGCACATCATTTAGTTGTGTCTGTAACAAGTGAGGCAGTCCAGCAGTTTAGGCTTGGGAGAGCCTATGGAAGGTGGGATGTAATTACCATGTGGAATTAAACTTTACCCAAGCTGGGGACATCTGTTCAGATGTCGTACCACGAGCTGGCAGGGAGATCTGGCTCTGCTCCTCATGTCCCAGTCTGAACTGCTCCAGCAAATAACAAGCCAGAGTAGACAGTTGAACAGAATGTGTGCAGGATAAGACCTAGCTCTGATTTTCTGGTTTCTGTGTGGACTCCTGCTGTGTTTTGGGGCAAAGGACTTGATGGGAGCACACATTGAGACATGTTGTTTTGATGGAGACCTTTTTAAGGCTCAGCCTTGTAATAGGGAGCATAGAGTTCAAAAGGATGAGGGTAGGTGGCTCATGTTGAAGTGGGATGTGATAAGGGATGGGGAGGAAGATGCTCAGCCTCTGGCAGCATGGGAGCTAAAAACAGCTTGGTGGCTTTGGAGCTGCAAGTGCTTGCACAGTGTCGGCACAGCCAGTACCTAACTTGGGAGCGGCTGGAGGTGCTCTGGGTTTGTTCAGAGGAGTGAATCATCAGAGTGGGGGAAAGCAAACCCTGAAGCAGAGGAAGGAATATTACGACACAGTCAGGTCTGGTATCACTATGGGAGTTTCAAAAATTGTTAAGAAAATAAGCATATGGACTGTATAAAAGGCACATAGGCTTATTTTGAGTGAGGAACATAGCAGACACTCTGTTCTCCGTTTTACATCTCTCCAGAAAGTGTCTTCACACATTTTCGTGTAGATTTGTGTCTCTGAATTTAGGGAGGGTGAGGAGGAAGGGAAGCTGAGGAGAGAGTGATGTTGGGATCTGACAGAGACTAGCACCAGTTTGGTAGCAAATGGAAGCAGCAGAGGAGTTGCAGCCATGTGATGTATTGTTAATTATGTTACAGGGGAAAAGCCGCTGCTCGGGGGAAGGCAGGATTTCCAGTAACAGCTCTGGAGTTGTAGTTCCTGGGAGAGATGCCACCACCCTGCACGACTGTGGTGCTCAGCATTTGTTGGTGAACTGTGACATCTGAAATGATACATTTCTAGATAAAAATAGAGCTTAACTGTGCTAAACATTCAACAAACACTTACTGAGACTCCAATTTGAATGTTTAAACTGTCAACAAAATACCAGGAAAAACCCACTACTAATTCTGTAGCATCTGTTTCTGGAGGAAATTGCACCCTCATTTTCTAAATTAGAGGAACAAAAATAACAGTTAATTTTTTTTTTCTCGGATCATTCTGCATTAGGTAATAAATCACCAGAAATAGCTCATGGACTGCCTGTACTTGTCGTCTGGGGTGCTGAGTTTGTGGGATGTTCACTTGAATATCTTGGGAAAGGCAGTTGCCCATGGGAGGGGGCAGAATTGGGCTGACGGGCCAGCAGGCAGCTTTGGGAGTGAAGTCAGTGGCACATGGAAAGGGCTTGAGGACGGCTTGCTGCGTGCTCTCTGGCTTCGGGGCTGCACTCGATGGCTTTGACGACGGGACTCGATCCTGGGCAGAGGAGGGAGATCAAAGCTCAGGTGGTTTGGATTTGGTAACCGAAATGGGCAGGGTGAATCTGATGTGACCTTGCAAGTACTCCCCTAGTCTGCTGAGGAAAACAGTGGCTGACTGAATCTGCAGAAAAGATCTTTTTATTTATCAGCCCCCTCCCAATCCACAAACCTGCAGTTTTAATGGCTTTCAGGTGGCACTAATCCTTGCTTTGAATCAGCAATGCCTACTCAGATAATGCAGGAATTGTATGCAGCTTTAGATGATGGTTAAGATAAAAATAACCAAACCAACAACAACAAACTACATCTGATCAAAAGAGCTTTCTGACTGCACCACCAAATTGATTACTTCTCAATCAGAATTTAATTTAAACTTTTTCTTTTGTCTTTCACATCTGAATTTTGGAAAGGCGTTTTTGCCACGTGACCCTGATTTTCTAATTTTTGTTTGTTTCTCTGGGACCAAGTGGTGAGAGCAGCTACCCAGTTAATCCAGAATAGGCTTCCTAGTTGTTGATGCACAGCATAGCAGTACCTCCCAGCAGTGTAACAAGTACCTCCTTCTCCACATCCAACAGTGTAGGACATGGGGAAGGGCAGAAAGGTCTACAGCTGTTTATCTGCTGCTTGGCATATCGCATCTATTGAGCACTCACGCCGTTGGCTTCATGCCTCCACCTCAGCTCGGTGGTCTGGTGGCCATTTGTGGCACAGGGCTTGCTCCAGAAGCTGCATGCTTGCCAAAGGATGTCGGTTTGTCCTCTAGTTTTAACACCCCTGACAATAGATGGGAAAATGTTACCTTCTGAGTTGTGAGGTAAAGCCTTTAAAACAGAGAACAGACAATGCTGTCACCAGGGAAGTTCCTCGGAAGACTGAGGAGTTTGTGCTCTTCCAGTGAGGTGAGTGGCATACTCTGGATTCAGTTGTGCCAAGCAGGTGATAATGGAAATTAACTGTTTGTGAAACAGTTTATGATCCCAGAATCATATACTGTTGCATATGTAGAACGTGCAGTGCAGTGCAAGTGCTCTCCTGTCACACCGACTGGGCACCATCGTTTCCATTTATTTTTCTCTACAGACACTGAACTACTCTGTTTCTATTGAAGTATTTCACGTCACATCATAAGAAACCTGAAATTGCGCTCTGATAAGTGCAGTTTTTCTGGGTATTTCTGCTCAGCGTATTTTCTTGCAATATGTAATCTTAGAAAGGCCATTAGTATGTCCTGACTTTGATTTGTCTTTTTGTAGTAATCTAGACTTTCAAAGAAAATTTCCACTTGCACTGGTAAAGGACATGGTGTGAACTTGCAGCTCATTATCTTTTGACCAAGTTACTTTGTCAGCCATTGATATCTGGTACCCATTTTTTCAGCCTGCAGTTCAGTAGTTGAAAGATAACAATTCCAGGAGAGTAGGTTGGTTGTAGATGTTCCTCCCCTTTTCTTCATACAGATGTAATTTTCATAGATATATTATTTTGACAGTCAGCTCCAAGATGTGTTTGAAATCTGCATCTCTGAAGAATCAAATATTAGCTCATGAAATTCAGTGAGCACACAAACTAAGAGGACAGGGTAGGACTGTCTGGCTGATGCATCCTGAGAACACATGGTGGAATAGCCTGGGTGTCATGCACAAACCCCTGACCAATGGTATTTGTGGCAAGGTAGATTTGGGGCTTTTAGCAGAAACGATACTACTGTTAAATACCTGCTGCCATCTTCTCTCCTTTGTGATGCCCTCAGAATTCTTCATAGAAGCAAGAAATCACTGAGGACAAATAGTGAGGGAAAACTCAGAGCAATTGCATGAGAAGTTGTCTGTAGAGCTTGGACATCCTGTAGTGGGAATGGGCGTGTTTGAATGCTCTGCGTGAGTATTTCTCTGATTTTGAATAAAACTCAGAAAGGAACTTGGCTGAATACAAGAAATCTTGAGGCCTGTGCCACATATCCCTTCATTTCTGTGAGAAGTATCCTACCCTATTTCTACTGGGGTTTTATGCGTTTCTTTGGAAGCAGTGCATCCTTAGAAGAATGTTTTAGCAGCTCTTTCAAGAAAAGTTTGCTGCCTCAGGAGGTTCTTTCAGATAGCTTAGACACATGGCTCATCAAAGCCTATAGAGCAGACCCCTCAGGACTTGCAGGACAGGGGTCTTGTATTGGTGCTCATCTGCCTTGTTAGGTGTGATAGGAAATGAGGTGAATCTGGTTTCAGAAATAACGTGGATTATCGAAGTTGTGCCTGGCTACACTGACCTCTCAGATGGATCTCTGTGGCGTGGTGGTACGGTGGCTCTGCTTTTTCTACCATGAACAGATGAAAAAAATCTGTGGATCTGCCTGCTTGTCGGGGTAAAGCCGCATGCGTGATTGATGTATGGCCCAAACATGTCCTTGTGTGGAGTGTTGGCATGTGAAGCGTGGTCAGAATAAGCAAGTGCCCGTGTCCTTTTCCTGAGTATGGGCAAAAGGACGATTTGCTTCTGGAATGAGTAAGGGGAATGCTCTTGCCGTGCAAACCCGAGAGAGATGGTCCAGAAGTAATGCCTGGTGAATTAACATCAGGACTACGTCCACTTAAGTCTGCTAAAAGCTGCATAAGTAGTCGCCCGTCACTTAGGTGGACTGCGTAGCAGAGGGAAGAGCAAGAACACCACCAGGTTGCCTGAGGAGGTTTTTGGTTTCACAGCGCACTGAATCCGGAGGTGACCTTCAGTTGTCATCGATGTGACATCCTTGGATACAGAGTGTGCCAAGGCTTCCTTCCGTTGTTCTGTTTCAGCTTTGATCTCAGTGATACCACATGTGGAAGTCAGACGCAGCTGCTGGGTTAAGAGAAATGTAAGCAGATGCAATTACGGAGGGGTCATGAGGGAGACCCTTGTGCTGACAAATGCAGTGGGTTCTTGTTTGGGTGGGGGAGAGGGAGGAGAAAGTGTGATGATAAAATGACATGAAATTGGGGAGGGGAAAAGGAACAGTGGATTCAGCAGTGACTCCGGGTGATCTACTCTAGATGATCCTGCTCGGGCAGGGGGGTTGGACTGAGTGATCTTTCCAGCTCCTAATATTCTGTGGTTCTGTGACAGTGGTTGTCAGATGCACTTACTTCTCGTCTGTTTATTATCCTTTTGCCATGGACATCGATGATGCATCATTTTTGTTTGCTATGTGCTGCTTGCAGACACAAAGCCTGTGTTTGCGTGATGTGTACAACTGCATTCCCACTGACAGCACCAAGGAGTCTGGCAGGGGGCATTGCACCTGTAAAAATCCCAGGTGATGGATGAAGCTATAATAGGAGTACACACAGGGGTTGGGGATGGGGTTTAATGATTCCTGCTTTCCTTCTTTTGCTCTTTGCTGAGACGCTGTTGTTCCAGGGAGAGCCAAGAGGTGCAGTCCTAACCCTTGGGCTGCAGCTGTGTCTGGCCTGCACAGTGCAAGAAGGATGAAAGAAAACCTTTTTCCACCTCTGCTGTCCCTCTCCACCTCCTTAGGGACCAGTTCCAATTTATTGTCTTTGCTCAGACCTTCTCCCTCCCCTCACCTCCAAATGCCATTCAACCCTTGGAAAGCCCTGGTGTGCCAGCAGATTGGTTCAGCTGAATGTTGGCAAGTCACCACAAGCTGCTGCTAGGGTGGGTCTGGGCTTCTGACATCCTTTTCCTTCTAATCATAGGTTCTTAAAGAGGAATTTAGTTTTGCAACTGCTGACTTGAGCTCTCACATCTATGCCGATGGCTTTATTTATGGCAGATAGAGCACATAAATTGTCATGTCCTGAGTGCCCAGTGTCAGGGATGGCTTTTCTTGGGAGCATTTGACTTTCTAATTTCCTCAGCATCACCTTGCTTTGAAGAGCACTGCTTTAGGAATTGATTGCTCCTGTTGCTGCTCTCTTAGAAGGACAACTTGCAGGGCTGCAGGGCTGCCTCAGCAGCCACCAGCACAGTTTCTGGGCTTCAGGGAGATCAACATGGAAAAACCTGTGTGTTACCTCTTTGTGTGCTGTGAAGCTTCCCATTTTACCACACAGGCAGAGCTCTGCACAAGTCGAGGGGGATGGGGTATATCACAGAGTTTCAACAGGAAGACAAAATTGATAATCTTATGTTCTTTGCTGATTGAGTTCTTTAGGTCTTTTAGAGCGCTTTTGCATTCTCTAATGTTTTTTCTCTTTTTTTTTTTTTTCCAAATCAAAAAACTAAACTGAATGAACAGTTAATAATATCCTTTCCCATTTTCAGTGGAAAGCTGTAGTGTCTTGTTAGCCAAAAATGCCCTTGTAATTTTCCACTTTTAGATTCTGCTTTCTACCTCTCTGAAATCAACAGACACATTTGACTTCTTGCCACAGGAGGAACTAGTCCTTCCCCTCTGCAGTGGGTTCCTGTGGGTTTAGTTGGAGGTGGTCTGACACACCAGCTTCTGGCGGTGGAAATCAGAACTGGGAATTTTTTTGTGGTCTTCTCTTCCTTAGAAAATTGCTGTTCTGCCTCACCACATCCCTGGGCAGCCAACACCGGATTAGGAACCTGTGTGCTATGCTGCTCCACTGCTTGAGTGTGTGGAAGGAAATGGGCTTTCTTACCTCAGTGTTGACTAAATGTCTTAGCCTGCTCTTTGGTATGGAAGGGATGGAAAGTCGTCTGTTTGCTTTGAACTGACAAAATGGGGATTTCAGTGGGGAGATGTATTTTTATATTTTATTTTATATTTTCCTCTAGAGCATAAGAACAGTTGAAATGGTTCGGATCAAATGACTATCTTGCCACTGAGGGACGTAAAAAATAAGCACCTAGGAAAAAAGCAATGAGCACAGCAGTACTTTCCCATGTGTATTCTTCATGGGTTCTGTGCTCAGCAGTTCAAACAGGTTGCTCGACCCAGGTGCAGTATCTTTGTATTTAGTAGCTGTTAATAGATTTTACTTCCTTTTTTTTTTTTTCATGATTTTGTAACATTTTTAATTGCCTCTCAGACCTCTCAATCTTCTCTTTTGATGGAAACCAGATTTCAGATCCAGAATGGATTTGACACTGACATCCAGAAATTGCTCTCTGAATCCCGCTGCATGACATCAAGCAAGTTCTGTCCTGGACACAATCAAAACTTTTTGCCTGTTGATTCTGTGGACATTTGAAACGCTAAGATGTGTGTGTCTGTGGAGGTGTGGGAATTTGCAGAGTATTGGTTTCTGACACAGATCGTGGCCAAGGTACAGGACATCCAGAATGGCAGCCCCAGTCTTCTCAAAGCCAAGCCTTGCTGCTGCCATAATTCATAGATTTTTTGGATGTCGGTGCTACCTCCTCATTGCCCGCTGCCAGCTGGTGTAGCTGTCTCCTTGTCCCTGCCTTAGCTGTAGCCACTGCTTTCTTGTCTACCGCAGGTATGCAGGGAAGTTGCCGGTGCTCTGCAGGGCAAGTGGTTTTTGAAGGCAGAAGCATTGCTCTGTGAGAAAGGATGTTATGTGCAGTGGATATCCTTCAGATCATCTCCCTACTCCGTTAATTTCAGAGGAGATGTCCCAAAAGAGAATGAAGGAGGAACTAGTCACAGCTCTGGAAGAAACAAAAACAGTCCTGGTGATTTGGGAGACGCTATTGAGGAGTGCTGAGCTCCTTAACATTGTATTTGAAGATCTGAAGAAAATATATGTTAACAAAACCATCTGGACTTCGTGTAATTGAAGCTAAAGCCTAATTACAGTAGAGGATTTGCACATTGTGTCATTTTACCTAAGTTTTTAGAGCCCCCCACGTGAGAAGTGCAGATATTCAGTGGTTCTTCAAATCAGTAAGTAATTCCATGAGGTACTTACAGCCAGGATTGTTAAGGGAAAGATATTTAATTAGGCCTCATTAATACAGACAGGCTTGTTTTTTGATATTTTTTTTTTCTGTTGCTGAAAACAAAATTTCTTTGGGGGGCTCATTCCTGATTATTACAAGCAGATTTGGAGTTTGAAATGTTACTTGATGAGTAGTAATAACCCTGGGTATGGAGAAAGGGTTTTTCTTCCTCTCTGCATCTGTGAAAGTAGTAGAATGCACTTGCTTACACAAAGTTACTAGTAGATGAAAGAGCTACAACTGTAAGTAGATGGGTCTTAAACATAAGATTAACCTACTGATCAGCTATAGACATTTTTTAAAACTCGATAAAAGAACTCATGAACTATCATTTTTTTAACCTGTTTCACTGCAGATAACGTTCATGACACAAGTTGGATAGATTAATAGTTTACAACATGGGATCAGAAATTGAATTAACCTCCTGTTCAGATGTACAGCCCGATTATGTCTGTGCCTGGGAATGGGACAAATGGGCAAACTGATAAGGTCCATCCATTTTTTAAAGATAAATGCCTCAAATATGGGTTTACAATGTGGAAATCATGGCTGCCAATATCCTGCATGTTCAGCATAGGCTGTATGTGAAGGATTAAATCATTGTCCATCCCTTCAAAGCCTCTATGGACTGTGTAGGCATCCAACTGAAGTGGGGAACAGTCACCCAGGTCAATATAATTATACTGGACCCAGGAGGAATTGTGATAAAAGAATTTTATTGTTGGAGAGACAGTGTATGAGCCTCTCACAAAAAGGATGGTGGAATCTCTGAAGCTGCTCTGCATGCACGTTAAAGATGTCCTAAAAAAGCACTGCTTAGTCTAAACTAGTGGAATGTTTATGTATTTCAGATGGAAGAGCAGGTTGGGCTTTTACAGCCAGAGAAATGCTGTAGCTATGGTCTTGGGAATGGATAGGATACCTAAGAAGGAAGGTGCTTAGTCCATAGGCTAAGTTTCTGGTCCCCTCCACGCTGTAGGGCTGTACTTGTCCAGGAAGACTCTGGATTTCAGTAGCTGATATAAAATGTCTGTCGGCAGAGATCAGCGAGATTAGCTACTCCTTTGGAGGCTTCTCCGAACAAAGATGCCAACTCACCTGAAGGCAGAATGAGGCAGCTGGTGAATGTGTGAAAAGTGTAATTGTGAGGGCCTCAGGTATAAAAAGCACTTTGTTGGCACTGTCTGCAGGCAGTGTGGTGGGACAGAGCTCTGTCCTCTGGGTTGTTTTTCTCCAGTACATGATATGCACAAGAGCAGATGCACTTGGCTAGTAAGTATTTGGAGGTGCCTTCACTCCTCCTTGCAAAAGGTGCAAGAGTTAGGAAGGGTTATGCCTTCACTGGGAACAGAATGTGAACAGAACTCAGAAGAGCAGCTCTAATACTCCATTTCTTTCTTTTCTGTTGATGTGCCAGTTGCCGTTTACATTTTTATCTTGAGAAGGATTGGGAAGGTATCTCTACCTTAGGAAAACAGTGTCAGATGGGCGTCTGGAGAGTGCACTGGCATTTGTCATGACTTTCTGTCTTGTGCAAATCAGACATCTGGGTCCTCAAGGCTGTGTTCAAAAGTATTTATGATTTAACAGTTTCACAAAATCACATTCACATCCTCCAGAAGTTTTATTTTACTCTGAATAGGTAAAATTATTTGAGCAGAGACCGAAGTGAGGATGGGGTGGGGAAGCAGACTTCTAAACTCTGTCCACCAAAGATCTAAAGAAAGACTCGGACCCTGTAAGAAGGGATGCCCTCACCCCAGGGGTGGGCTGGACATCCCCCTTGTTTCACCATCCATCCAGCTAGCTAGAAGCTTCTGCACAACGCTCCTGTTTACGTGTTTTGTGGGTGAATCGCAACCACGGGAGAGGGTAAGGCACACACATCCTCTTAGCTGGAGTCTCAGCGGACAAAGGGAGCTTTGTGTGCAGGTTGGCAGGGAGCACCAGCTCCTGTGACTTGCCCCTCTCCTGTTCACAGTGGGAGGTGGCTCTCGATGGGGACGTGTGGCTGAAATCCTTTCCTGCTGCAGCTGGAGAAGGGGAGCGCTGAGCTGCAGCAGGTAGCAGTGCCTGTTACGTTTCGCATCTAGGAACTAGTGGTTGTCGAGTCTGAATTCCAGGTAAATTACTACCATAAATCCTCTCTTAGGAGACCAGCCTCTGTCCTCAGATGTTTTTTGAGCCTATTCAAGAGACTTCAGGCTGTTCTGCCTACAGCAGTCAGCTGAGGCGGTGCCTTTCTTCTGCTTCCGAGGGATGATGTTCTTGACATTTTCCAGTTTAAATTCAGTACTGCATCAGCCTCAAAAAAATCACAGAATAAAGACAAACCCAGTTAGAGAATCCAGGCTTTATCTTTGCTTGCTTCCCTTCNGTCTGGAATGTCTCCAGAGAAGGAGACTCCACAATCTCTCTGGGCAGCCTGTTCCAGTGATCTGTCATCCTCACAGTGAAAATGTTCCTCCTTATATTGAGATGGAACTTTCTATGTTCCAGCTTGGAACCATTTCCCCTTGTTCTGTCACTGGCCATCACTGAGAAGAGCCTGGCTCCATCCTCCTGACACTCACCCTTTACATATTTATAAACGTTAATGAGGTCACCCCTCAGTTTCCTCTTCTCCAAGCTGAAGAGACCCAGCTCCCTCAGCCTGTCCTCATAAGGAAGATGTTCCATTCCCTTCATCATCTTAGTTGCCCATTTGCTGGATCCTTTAAAAGAGTTCTATGTCCTTCTTGAACTGAGGGGCCCAGAACTGGACACAATACTCCAGGTGAGGTCTCATCAGGGCAGAGTAGAGGGGGAGGAAGACCTCTCTTGACCTACTAGCCACCCCCCCTTCTAATACACCCCAAGATGCCATTGGCCTTCTTGGCCACAAGAGCACATTGCTGTCTCATGGTCATCCTACTGTCTACCAGGACCCCCATGTCCCTCTCACCTGCACTAATCTCCAAAATATACTCTCCAAAATTTACTCTCCCATAGGAGGAATTGCTAAATCCTTTTATCCTCCATCCTTTCCAAACTCCTTTTGAGACTCTTTCTGCATCTCAGGTTTGCAGATATGCCCGGTCAGTGCTGTGCTGGTCCATGTGGCTCTGCTTGTGTCCACTTTCACAGAATCACAGAATTGTAGGGGTTGGAAGGGACCCCTAGAGATCATCAAGTCCAACCTCCCACCAAAGCAGGTTCCCTAGAGCAGGTCACACAGGTAGGCATCCAGATGGGTCTTGAATGTCTCCAGAGAAGGAGACTCCACACCCGCCCTGGGCAGCCTGTTCCACTGCTCTGTCACCCTCACCATGAAGTTCTTCCTCACATAGGTGCAGAACCTCCTGTGGGCCAACTTGTGACCATTAACCCTTGTCCTGTCCCCACAGGCCACTGGAAAGAGATTGGACATCTCCCTTTGTCCTCCCACACTTCAAATATTTCTAAACATTGATGAGATCCCCTCTCAGTCTTCTCAAGACTGAACAGCCCCAGCTCACTCAGCCTTTCCTCATAGGGGAGATGCTCCAGGACCTTAATCATCTTTGTGGCTCCACTGGACTTTCTCCAGGAGATCCCTGTCTTTTCCAGGAGATACCTGTTTCACTTTCTGCTAGGGCAGGTGAAAAAAGGTGTTTTAATCTCATACTAGCAGTTGAGTGGTTGTACTGTAGACAGTAGCAAGCCTGAGACACCTATTCTGCCTTTTGCAAATCTCTGACAAGTGATTAAAATTAAGTTGCCCTTCAAAATGCTGCTTGCTCACCCTTTGCATTTCATGAGTCCTAATCACACATTTGCCTTTCCACAGTGTGGCTGGCTGTGAAGCTACAGTTGTTCATTAACTTCTGCACAGTTGTTGGCACAGGTTAATTGGCTTCTCTGTCCATACACTGCTTATGTCTGTGAAAAGATTGTTTGACCTTTAAGCTACCACAGCCTGTAGCTTCCCAGGCTTCTGCTTCAAGCCAACTAAGCTGTATTTGACATGAAAAGTAATAAGCTCACAAAGTTTATTAGCTTGAATTCTGCATCACTACTATGTAAGGAGAAGAGAAAAGCTGTTAAGGGGTGCGGAAACTATAACGTGGGTTCAAGGGCTGAAGGAGCAGTAGTGAGAGGCTAACATGCCTTCCTGTCCCAATCCTGAGCAGCAGCAGCAAGGAGCTCCATGCTCAGCTTCCTATGGTTGCCCTTGGGCAGGATGGTATGAACAGTGAAGGGAATCCTGTTTTCCATCACTTGCTGCATTGCTGCTCTGTTGATCTCTTCAGAGGGCCTGAGCTCAAGGCCATGGAAGCACAACAGATCTAGAAGAACATGTGTCTGTGTATCAGACTATGACAGGAGATAGGATGTCAGGGAAAGGTCTGCTGTTAGATGAAAGAAACCTTTATGATGAAGTCTTGTACACTCCTGCAGTTGTAATAGGGCTTGATCCTTTAAGTTGCTAAATAACTTCACAGCTCTCCCCAGTAAGTAGTCCTCAGTGTAGTTCAGAGTTAAGACTAGAAAGTTGAGTATTTGGACCTGTTGTATCTTGGTGGTCACTGCTGAGCCTACATCAGCTATTTCAAAAGACTAAATTTGAAAATAAGATAAAAGAAATGATTATGGTCCCAGCTGAACAGAGTACTTAAGTATGTGATTTTAAGCATGCAACTAAAAGAATTTAAACACTTGGGTTGCATGCTGCTGTTTACTGGAGCTGTGCAGTACAGTAGTGTCTAGTGTTATAACCTGAAGTTATTTGATTGTATATTGCATTCCACACTACACTGTACCCAGTTGTGGTTGTCTTTTGCTAGGTAGTAAGTGGGCTCTAACACAATAAATAAATGGAACATAGTCAAATAGTTAAAGGTGAGTATAGTTAACAGCCCTTTAAGAGAACTTTGTCATGTCCCCACTTTACTGTGTGCCCTTCAGTTGTGCTGGGAGTCTTGTAGAAGCCAGAGTTAGCCCAGGGGTTAAATTCTTAAACTGAATTTTCCCATTGACTTTTAATGATATTCATGAATGAATTTGGGATTAATGAGCTTTAAGGAACATCTCCAAATATGGAAAAAATTAAACCAGACCCTAATACAGTCATCAAGTGGTTTGGAAATTAAATATCAAAAGGAAATAAAACTCAAAAGAAGTCAGACTTTGTATAGCATAGGGCTCAAACACCAATGTGGAGACTGACTGCAATCTGAGGGGATGGTAAACAAGAGCATCTGTCCTTTCAACACCATGTTTGTTAATAAAGAAATAGCATGCATGTTAATTGGCTGCTTTGCATCTAACTGTATAAATAAGTCTGGAAAATGCCAGCCAAAGCTACTACTGACAGGAGAGTCAAACACTGAATTGTTTGTCTAAAAGTGAGAGCTTCTACAGCTGGTTCCTTGCTTGAGAAAACTGTGACACAGGAAGTGACTTAACTTACTCATTATTGCCTTATTCTTTGTGTTTTTACTTCTGTTTCCCTGATTTCTTGCTTCTCTGTGGGCAAGGGCTTTCCCTTCTGATTTTGCTGTGTTCCTCTAAGCAAGAGAAACACACAACAGAAAACCATCTGGAAACCAGACTCAGTGCCAGCCCCATTCAGAATAAAAAAAGCTGATTTTTGATGCCTGATTTGGAGTACCACATGCTCTGCTCTACACGTCTCACAGCCGAACTGGAAATCTGTCACCGTGCCCAAGTGCTGAAAGCTGGTGGCTCTTAGAATACAAATTCCTCCTGCCTCAGTGGATAGTTCTCCATCTTTTGCACACCCATTGGGATGAGCTGCTCAACATGACAGCTCTTGGTAACTGAGACCATCTTACGCTGCTTTGTGCAGTGCCTGCAATAACCCACGTGTTCCTCACCAGGGAGGGTGCACTTGCTGGATCATGTCTGCAAGAGTGTGTCTGGTTTTGCTCCTGCCTTACTAGATGGATGTTGATAAGCTGGAGCAGGAGGCCACCGAGTTGGTTGGGGAAGGAACACTTGCCCTGTGAGGAGCGGCAGAGGGACTGGGCTTGTTCAGCTTGGAGAAGACTTTGGGGGGACCTAAGAGCAGCATTCCCATACCTATAAGGTATTACTGAGAAGATAGAGCCAGGCTCTTTACAGAGTTGCACAGGAGACAAACAAGAGACTATGGTCATGAACTAGACTTGAGGCAAGGAAAAGCTTTTTCTTCATGAGGACATCACAAGCCCCAGCACAAGTTGTCCCGGAGAGGTTCTGAGTCTCTTTTCTTGGAGATACTAAAAAGCTGGCTGGATAAATCCCTGAGCAGTGTGGTCTGAATTGGGGACAGCCACTGTTTTGAGGAGGAGGTCAGCATAGGTGACCTGCTGAGATGACTTCCAGTGTGAATTATTCTATGATTTTATATCACCAACTTTTCAGCTTTGCTATATCCTCTGCTTCTGGCTGTGTCCTAAATACCTCCCCCTGGCTGGATATTCTGTGCTGCTCTCAGAAGCCTGTGAGTAATGCAGAGTGTCACTGCTGTTCTCCACCAAGTGAGCCTTGACATGGTGAAAAGTACGCTAGGTTTGAGATGTTGACAAACACTTACTTTGACAAAACTCTACCTTGTCTTCATGAGGGAGTTGCTTAGCCAGGACTTGTAGGCACCTGTCCAAACAGGAAAATCTTTGCTTTTCATGTCATGCTGCCCTCTGTTTTCTTTAGAGAGATGCTCTGTTGTCGTTAGCATTCCTACTCATCTAGACGCAAGTATTTAACTTCTCAGAACGATGGCTGCCAAGAAGCTGTTGCAGTAATTAGCAGGAAAGCAGGACTGCATTCCAACCAACAGCTCGCTGAGGCACTTCAGTAAAACAAGATTGAAGTTTTATTTTGGCTTCAGCAAATGAAGAAATAGTTTTGTCTAGTGTTCTAGTCTCAAAGAACTTGCATTCAGGGTTCAAGGGGGATACAGGGGTTACAAGGGTATAACCAGGTGGATTGATGGTGATAGAGCAGTGGATGTGGTTTTCCTTGATCTCAGTAAGGCATTTGACACTGTCTCCCACGGCATCCTGGTGGGCAAACTGAGGAAGTGTGGCCTGGAGGGTAGAGTAGTGAGGTGGATTGAGAACTAGTTGAAGGGAAGAAGTCAGAGAGTTGTCATTAATGGGGCAGAGTCTGGCTGGAGGCCTGTAACTAGTGGAGTCCCTCAAGGGTCGCTGCTGGGACCAGTAGTGTTCAATGTATTCATTGATGACCTGGATGAGGGAATAGAGTGGACAGTCAGCAAATTTGCTGATGACACAAAGCTGGGAGGGGTGGCTGACACACCAGAAGGTTGTGCTGTCACTCAACAAGATTCAGAGAGGCTGGAGAGCTGGGCAGGGAGAAATTGAACGAGATTTAACAAGGTTTGATGACTATGAGTCAGCAATGTGCTCTAGTGACCCAAGAAAGCAAATGGTATCCTGGGGTGTATTAGAAGGAGTATAGTTAGTAGGTCAGGAAAGGTCCTTCTCCCCCTCTACTCTGCCCTGGTGAGACCTCACCTGGAATATTGTGTCCAGTTCTGGACTCCTCAATTCAAGAGGGACATAGAACTCCTTGAGAGAGTCCAGCACAGGGTCACCAAGATGATGAAGGGAGTGGAACATCTTCCTTATGAGGACAGGCTGAGGGAGCTGGGTCTCTTCAGCTTGGAGGAGACTGAGAGGTGACCTGATTAACATTTATATATATGTTAAGGCTGAGTGTCAGGACGATGGAGCCAGGCTCTTCTTGGTGTTGGTCAGTTACAGGACAAGGGGCAATGGGTCCAAACTGGAACATAGGAAGTTCCATGTGAATGTAAGGAAAAACATTTTCCCTGTGAGGATGACAGATCACTGGAACAGGCTGCCCAGAGAGATTGTGGAGTCTCCTTCTCTGGAGACATTCAAGACCAATCTGGACACATTCCTGTGTGATTTAATCTAGGTGATCCTGCTCTGGCAGGGAAGTTGGATGAGATGATCTTCCAAGGTCCCTTCCAACTCCTAACATCCTGTGAAAATAAAATGGAGTAATGTATGGCAGCAAGAGTGGGAGATGACACTTGGTGACTTCCTGTATCAGGGAAGTATAAAAGGCATTTCACACCCAGTCATCACCTTGATCAATTTTGTACTAGAGTTCAAAGCTCCATCTGTCTGTCCCTGTGGCCTCGTATATCTGCTTGAGGAAGAACATAGTTATGACCGATGCTGGAAGTGTAAATTACTGATTTCCACCTGGCTGAGTCAAGTGGAGGGCAGCTTTGTTTTTTTAACTCATTTTGACTGTGAAAGAAGTGATTGCTCCTCCTTTTTTCCTCTTTTTTTTTTTTTTTTTAAATTTTAGGGCATCCATAAATTTGTGTTTGATATTCTGAAGGAAGCATCAGCGGACTGTGGCCTCTGGGAAGCCTCCAGAGTCCACTTTCCTCCAGACCTTTCCTCGTATCTCTCTCACCCCATACCTTTGTAAAGTATTTGGCAAAGTCAAGTAGGATTCCTTGCTTTTATTTAATTAGGTATTTGAGTTGTCCCATAAGCAGTGACATTTTCATATGCAGAACCCTTCTTTTAGAAGACTAGACAGGATAAGATTGAACTGGTTTGTAGTTTTTCTGTTACTTTTTCCCTTCCCCTCCTCAACTGACTTTGAGAAAAACTCAGAAAACCCATGTTTTCCTCAGCGGGAGCGTCAGAATCCATACAGAATGGGAAGATACAAACTCATCATCTACAGTGTACCCATTAACAGCCTGAAATGACAACTTAGTAATAAATGTGAAATAAAGTTAGGAAAATTACAGATTTTATTTTCTTTCCTAAAATTAAAGGCACTCAAAGGTCTGAATTCTTACGTGGATTAGTGACGTGTAAAACTTCTAAAATTGTGATGAAGTATATAATGAAGACACTTTCTTTTGGTGCCACTGTAAACAGAGGGCAGCAGGTTGACAGTGAGGTAGGATCAATAGCTTGTCTGTGAATAGTGGCTTCGTTTCATCCAGTTATGTCTGCCTTGACAACTGCTGATCTTCACTTAGGGCTTGCTAAGAGTTTGCCAACTTCAAATCTAGTAATTAACTTCCAGTGTGCCTGAAAACATCTCTGCAAAAAGGAATGTGAACGAGCCTTTGCAGAGCTTGTGCTTTCTGTGTGGTGAGAAGAACAAAACAAGGGGTCTTTTCTGTTGTATGATGAATTATATGTTGGGATCAGTTCAGATTTCACTATGTGACGATTGACCCAGCTCTTGAAGTCAGTGTGGCTTGACAGTGTTCGGAGATTGAGGTGGGAGTAGGAAACACACAGGTGATGTGGAAATGATAAACACAGAAAATGATGTTCAGAGTTTCCAAAATGATCGCACAATATGTCTTCTGTTTATTTTGGTCATGTTAGTGGTCATTGTTTTCTCAAGTATTATGAGCCTAACACTTCCGACATCCGGGACTCTTAACTCCAGTATTCCTGATAAACTAATATATGGAATGCATTTAAACTTTGCCAGAGGCTGGCAAGAGGCATATTTTTTTTCCCCCCCTCAGTTTAGTTGGATTAAAACTGTCTAAAAACTCTTTCTAGAGCAAATAATCATTCTTTGAGTTGGGTACATTCAAATAATACATATAATTGAAAAGTGACTCTTCAATTTACTTTTAATCCCATTCCTTTCTTGGTAGGTGTAGTAACTCCTCACTGGCAGGGACAAATTATGATAACCATTCCCTTAGGGAGATAAGAAAAGCCAAACTATGAGTTGCAGTGAGTCAACATAGCATGTAGCAACAGAAGCAATAACACTTATCCTGTCAACAGATTAGCAGGCCTGTGCTGGGATTGATGCCATTTACTTTCAGCAACAAAAAGCATGTAACTGTCCTAAGATGTTTTGCAACTGTTGTCTCCAAGAGAAGGGCATCTTATTTGGGTCCTTTTTAGCACTTTCTTTATCAATATTTTGCTAAAGAAAGACTGGCAATGCAAGGAAAACTTTCCGGAGTCCCTTGCAGCATGGTCAGTGTTTTTAGCGTCAGGTTTTTCTTAAATAAACATACAGTGTTTTGGCTTAATTTAGTTTTGGTTTTATTCACGTTTGGTTTAACCATTTTCTGACATCTCAGTGCTGTGGACACTTGTTATCCATCTAGCTGGGGTCTAATTAAGAGAAGAGGACAGGTAAGAAGTTGTGACTTGTGGGGACAAAATGAGCACAGTCATTACAATACTTATCTGGAAATGTGGAAGTTGTGGATGTTGGACTCACTCCAAGGCCTCATTCTTCTTGCTAAGAAGTAGTCACTGCAGAAATTACAGAAGCAGTCTTTAGGTTTCAAGCATAATATTTTTTCCTTTGTATTTCAGGTAGTGACCTAGTGAATACCAGTCCTGACCATCAACTTGTATGACATACTTTCCCCCTGCCTCCACCCCAAAGAAAGCATTGTGCTAGAGATTGAAGTGTAAAGACTAGGGAAAAACTTATGTTAACATCAAAAGAGAAGAATTTCAGTTGAGATACTTCTGCACAGTGGAAAGTGCTATTGCTCAACTAATCTATTCCTTAGGGATCAAAGCATGCACCTAAGTGAAAGAAGGTCAAGGCAGTTTTTCTTGCATTCTCCTCTGGGCATGTTTTCAAAAGGAGAAAAGAACCCTGCTTGGTGATTTGGAGGAGTGATTGCAGAGGTGATGATTTCTTTGTCAGCTGAAGTGGGTGGTGGGTAGACGTGGTGGCTTCCTGACAGAGCAGAGCAAGGCAAAGTCTGTGATGCGTAGGATCCCTACCTAGGCATGGCCTTTTTCCAGGTACTGCCTGTTGGTTAGTTCCATGTGGCTCTCATTTCATGTATGATATTTGTACATTGAAGCAGTTTTCTGAAGCATCCAGCTTGGTAGATGAAACTTTGGCATCTAGTTCTGTAGTTTGGCTTCCTTCTACTTTGCAGGTGTGGTACCTCAAGCAGAGGTGTTGTGGTACCTGTCTTATACATACATGTGCTCTTGGCTGGAGAGCGGAAGAAAATCCACTCCCAGGTGCTGTGAAGAGGTGTGGCATGTGGAACAAGAAAAGATAGAAGATGAGATCCAGGAACAGTAGTGGGTCTTCACCATGATAGTCTACAAAACGCTTGACTTTGTACATGGCTGCTTGCAGTAGGCTTGACTGTACCTTTATTCACTTCAGAGAGAATGTTTTTTGCTTCCTCTGTGGTGTGAGCTAACACAGTGACGTGATCTCACCTTAATGGTTGTTGCAAAAGCATCTGAAGATAAAAATAATTTGTCTGATGTATGTCCTTTAGGCTTCACTGTGAGAGATGTAGAGATATTAATACAAAATAAATGAAATTACTGATAACCTGAAATGCCTTTATATGCATAGGTAAGCATTTTATTTATAAACCTAAGAGCATTCTGGATGCCAGTAATATATCTCCTGGTTTGATTTCCATTTCTTTAAAAACTCGATACAAGATAACTTGGTTACTCATAAAAGGGGTGGTTCAGACTTTACTGAGCTTCTCAAGTGCACTGAATTCAAGTTGAGAAGACTTTCTTCATCTATTAAAAAGATGAATAAATAGAACTCTTTGTTGTAGAAAAAGACAGCAAGTGAAGGTCTCAGCAATATTATTTGGAAAATAAATTTCCTGAGAAATGCAAAAAAGTTCTTTCTTGTTAAACAACAACATGCCAAAATAGACTTCCCACAACACAAATATGTTGTTTGGGAGATTTTGAATGCTCTCAGCATTGTAAGACCCACAAAGTTTAACTGAGGTTACAGCGAATAACCTGTCCTTACTTATGCAGTGGTCTTTCATCAGGGCATCCTACTGCATATTAGGAAGCTGTTAGATCATTCGTTTATCTGGCACTGAGCCCTTGCCAAAGTGTAAGAGTGTAGCTGCTGAGTCACAGCTTTGGAAGGTGCAGTAACAGTTCAGAAAAATCTGTCCTTTAGAACAGGTAGAAACCCTGGAGAGCTGCAAAGATGTATAATATGCTTTTGATGATGCTTTTGAACTGTAATGTAGAAAAGAGTGAACCCATCAACAGACCTTTTGTATGTGCATGTTGTTTTCTTCCTCTTCTCAGCACTTAGATAACTATAAAGCAGCTAAAACCAACACAGAAAATGTCAGGTTGGAAAGGGCATGTGCGCAGAGACATCATTTTGGGCTAAGCATGTGGCTAAGTGCTGGCCGTACCACCAGTCTGTCTGCTAATATATCAACTGAAGTAAAAGCACAGTTCTTGGCCTTCAGCTGAACAACAGAGTGGAACAAGAGACCATTTTGACTTGAGATAACAGTCAAAGTTTTGTGCTGCTCTGCTGGTATGAGGCATGATTTATTAGAGGGAAGGGGAATAGATGGAAAGAAAAGAGGTTGGAAAGGGGGCTAAGGGGGCTGTAGCCATTGCATTACCCCAGCTGGGTTGTGTGGTAGCATTGGTGTGGTGGGGACCACGTCCGTCCTTTCCGCTGCTGCAGCTCAGTTAGGTGAGACCCTGGTAAGGTTTTCTGTCTCCCTTTACTCAATCTAGGCTCTTCAGATCCTGCTTCTTGATCGGCAACTTTGCCTTGCCAACTAGTAAAATAAATGAAGCATATCTTGTCACTAGTGGCCAAGGACGGTTATGTCACTGGAGTTTCTTCTGGGTAGTGTTAATTAAGCTAAACCAATAAAATAGGTATAATCAACAAGCACAAGTAGAAAACTAATTTTACAGAGCCCTAAAAGCTTCAGGGAAGATTGCAGTTTTTCCTGTAAATTTATGACCTCTTTATTGTATCAGTTGCCGTTGCAGAAATGTTGAGCTGGAGGTTGAGAAACGGTGCAACTTATTTTGTGGTATTTTGCAGTCTAGTAATCTATCTACGAGGAACCCCTATCTACTGCAAATTACTGATCTTTGTATTATTATTCTAAGAAATTTGTGGAGCATCATTATTTATAACTAGTAGTTGTGGAACAGCCAAGCGAACCCTTTGCAAACTTTACACTGGCGTTTCATGAAGTATTGTCACTTAACATGAAAGTGCAGAGGAGAGACTGTTCACCCAAGAGCATATGAAGAAAGGAAGGTTGTACTTGGCAAGTGCTGAATTGTTGAATAGACTGGTGGAGACTTTAGTGTCATTTCATACAGTACTCAAAAAATCACTCAAAGTGATCTGAAGGCTAACTTAATATAACCATTTAAATAAATAGTTTCGTTTTTGTCTTCTTTTTATGTCTAGGTTAAACATTTGAATCAGAGATGATACTGAACGAAAAAGGACTATGCTATGCAGCTAAGCAAATTTATTTTTATTTCTGCTACCTGATTTGACAATCCCACTGCCATCCACTGAAATGCCCCATTTTCACTTTAGTAACTAAGCAATTGGCTGATGTGAACATCAGAGTTGTGGGAAGACCTCAATTTCAGTTGCCCCAGTGTGCATCCAAAGGAACTTCTCTGGGATTGCTCTAGACTTGGAGAAATTGAATTTTACTCATCTTGGGTCCTCTGTGTTGGAAGAAACTTATCCAGTGGTGAATAAAATCCCTCCTTCCCCCCAGCCCCCCGCCTGTGGGTGTCTTGACCCTTGAAAAATGTCAGGTGGGGACTATCTTGACTTTGTACAAAATGTTGAGTCATTTCCTCAGCTAAGAAGTTAATTTTTCTTCAGTGTTCCTTTTTTTCCCCTGCTGACGTACTCAGTACACAAGAAGCTTTTTTTATTTGTATAGCTTCAAATTGTTTCAGCCTTTCTGATTTTTAAAAGCAGGGAAGATTTTCCAGCGTTGATTTGCTTCTCTGGTAGCTGCGTGACAGCAGATTGTTTTTGAGGAGACAGCAGAAGCCAGAGCTGCTGTCACCTTCCTGGATGTTCCTCTCCATGACTGCCCACAGCTTGAGTGGTGGCTTTCTTCTGTAGCTCGCACCCATCCCCTCTTCAAGGAGGACCCATCTGTGGGGCTGAAGGCATACCGGAACCATGAACTGTAAGGTACTTAACCTTTTGGGGGTCAGGACTGGGCAGATTACCAGATGTCTTTTCAGATTGACCCCCTTCCCTGCAGGTTGGTCAGTTCTCCATGCAAATCAGCTGACAGGCAATGCAAAATTAAGCAGTATGGGTATTTCCAGGTGTTTTTCTTGTATGCTGTGAAAGACTCCGTGTGTAGATGCTGAAATATTAACTCTGTTGTAAACACTTGCTGAAGATGCATCAGGAAGGTATTATTTGTCTTACAACAGCGTGAATGTAGTTTTTATGTCACAGTTGCTGTGCTGCTCCTTCAGATAGCAGGATGCAATTGAACACAGCTTGCTTTCTTCCATAGCGGCCAGGCAGCAGTTACTACCTTTGGGGCGAGTGTAGTAGCACTTGACAGTGCAGAGACATCTGCCCTCCTGTATGGTGGGGTGGGGGTGGAGAATTCATTTCATGACATAGTTGTTAGGGACTGATGTTTTGTACCAGAAATGCCATGGATGGCAAGGATGAAGCCCAGAAGTCTACCTGTAAGGCATGTGCTCCTCTATGTGAGTTTGTAGTTTATTTCATTTTGAGGTATTCAAGTTTTGTTTCCCTCTTGGCAACAGTTCAGCTTTCCCTTGGCATTTCGCTGTGGTCAGCTGAAAGCCAGACACTGAGATCACGTTCTAGTTGTTTCTGGGTGTCTCTGGTATTCGTCAACCCCTTTTTGCTGTCTTGTAAGTAGATTTTTTTTCATACACTCTCCTTTTCTGTATTCTACCATTTGTGCTCCCTACCTCTTTTAGGCTGTTTTTAAACTATTTTAACAAGGTTTCAAAAGTATCTAATGAACTTCAGTGAAAGAGTTGTGTTTGTCTCTATACTGCTTTGAACAAACCAAGCAAACAGAAAAGTTCCCCATTACTTAAATGTGCGTAGCCTTGCTAGCATTCTCCTGATTGATGGGCTTTACACACCTCAGAAGTTGTCTTTCTCTTTCTATGCTTTCTGTTCAAATACTATAATAAGAATCCTGTTTGATACAGTAATTGTGGTTAGATTGAAAAAAACCAAAACCCTAAACCTCTAGATTATATGTTCAGATGTTGTTCTTTGCCTGTGACTGTGGGTGCTTTAGGGACTTCCCTGCTGAGAAGTACAGCAGTGGGTTCAGTTTCTCTGTGGGTGCATCTCTTCCTTCAGCAGGCGAAACCAGGGAGCGGCACCGTTCATGTGTCCCGTTAGATGCAGATTGTCATGTCAGTGCTGTAGAGACTTCCCTATCACAGTCAGGTTTCTGGAGCTCTGGCCATGAACAGCTCTGAACTGATCATGAATAGCTGCTTGTGCTTGGACCCATCTTTTCGGGTCTTCTTGCAGTCCTCTCAAATTTGAGGGATTCTTTACAGTTTAGGGAGGGTGTTAAAACTTCTAAAACAGTAACAAATCTTGCACATAGTCACACAGTCCATAAATGTGCAGGGGTTTGTGGAGGAATATCTGCAGAGGGTTATTTTTTCCCTTCTAAAACTCTGTTTAATCCAACAAATCTATAGTGGCTTGTTTGATGTTCTAAGTTACAGAATGTGACCCACAGTCTAAAAATTAGTGCAGCATACAAGTCTGTCTGATGGTTATGTATGTTCATCTGCAAACAAGAAAATTAAGAAATATTTCTGCATTTTTTTTTTTAGAAAAATACATTATAAATAAACAGTTCAACCGTTCATTTTAAAGTGAACCATAAAAATGTAGCAGAGAAAAACAGAGGAAAATATTTCCTGTGGTGTCTGTAGTCTTTTGTAGCTCTTCAAGAACAAGAGGTCATCTGCAGAGTCCCCTGAAATCACATCATCTGCAGTTCTCCACCTGGATTCATGCAAGACTCTAGGGAGGTGGTGTAGACTCTACTCATCTCCCTAGAGAGGGACAGTTCACAAGCGCAGGTACCACTGGGACAAGGGGGAATGGCTTTAAGCTGAAGGAGGGAAGATTGAAAAAATCTTCCCTGAGAGGGTGGTGAGGCCCTGGCACAGGCTTGCCCCCTCCCTGGCAGTGTTCAAGGCCAGATTGGATGGGGCTTTGGGCAACCTGGGCTAGTGGAGGGTGTCCCTGCCCATGGTAGGGCATTGGAACTTGATGATCTCTGGGGTCCCTTCCAACCTGCACCAGTCTGTGATTATATGATATTCAGTGCTGAGTAGAGTTTAGAAAAAGGGAATCCACCATCTCCTAAGTATATAAGCTCATCAGGAAAGCATGGCAAGCGTCCTTATTTCTGAGCTTTTGAAGATACAGGTCTTAATGCTGAAGCAAATGACAGTATTTAAAGAAGAACTAAATGTTTTGAGCACTACAACATCAGTGTAACCCTGAAGATCTGCACTTTTCAGTCAATATCATTTCCAGGTTTTTGTTTTGAAAAGCTCAACTCCATACTTATACAAACAAAACTCCTGTGAAGTTTCCATTAAACAATGATATTAGGTCTGTGTGTTTCTGGGAAGGATGCACCTTTGTAGAATGTGTCCTCCAAAAGAGTCTTGGTATTGGTTTTAATCTGTACAGAAACAGAAATATCAGTTGGCAAAAAGATTCACTCGGTGATAATGCGTAACTGTGTTGTTCCTTCTCTCCCTAACTGTGCTTAATAAGACAAAACGGGGGGGGGGGAAAACACTTCTAAGGAATTTGCATGGGTGAAAAGAAAAAATACTAATTTATGTTGTTGGGTGTCAGGCTGTAATATGATTATGCTGGCAAAGCTAAAAAAGGAAATGTTCAGAGCTCACAGGCATTGTGGAGGAGGTCATTAGCTTAGCAGATGGGAAGAATTTGTTTCTGAGCATTCAGCAGTTCCTGACCTCTCACAGCGTGTTACACAGGTATCTATACACACTGGCCAAAGGCCTTGGAGGCCACAAAATCCTGAGAGGAGTTGGCAAGGGTGGTATTTCCAATTTATCATAAAATCTGAAAGGTATAAAGTGTCAGTGCTGAGCAGTAATCTTCAACCAACTGGAAATGGGTTCTTTTGGGCACCTCATTTGTTGGCATCAGTGTGCCTTCAGCGAGCGAGTGAGATGGCAGATGGGATTAACTCCCCCTCTCCGGGTTGTGTTGCTCATTCCTCTGTCTTTCTGTGGGGGAGTTCATACATGGTGCTGCCCAGGGAAAAGCCTCTGTGGGGATCGGGTAGGCTCTTGCTGTGTTCATCCGGTGCAGCAGGGTGGGAGAGGCTGGATGGGGAGAGGGACACTGGCACTTTCTGCATGATGTGAAAGTGTCCTGAGGTGCAGGGGTGAATTTGCCGCTGTAGAAGGGCTGATAAAGAGGGAAGGTGTTGGCTGCCCTGGGAGGGTAGGAAGAGGGGAGACAGGGCTGATGCTCCATCTTTCAGGGGAGGGGACGGAGGAGTTGAGGTGAAGGATTCCCCACCTCCTTCATGGCTGGTGTGGCTGCCACAGTTTGACCATCTTTGTCCTGGTGCCAGATGAGGGTGCAAAGGAATCGCCCCCTATGATAAACCCGAACAAGGTCTGGGCTTTCCTGGCCTCCTAACATTTTCAGAAATGTCCTCTGCCCTCAGAGCTGTACGCAGGCTCTTTCCAGAGTGAGGAAATCCAGTGAGATGTTTGTTTGCTTGCACGGGTGAAACCATCAAGAGAGAACTTCATGGTAACAAAGAGCCTAGCAATTAAAACACTCACCTAATCCACAGCAACTCAAGTTGGCTGTCCTCCCACCCTGTGCCAGCCCCTGACTGCAGGCAAGCAGCTCTTCAGCTGCAGTTGGCAGGCTCTATCTTGCCCAAACCTAGTAGAAAGGTTTTGTTAAAATTGATGTGATTCAGGAATGGCATGGTTCCAACAGACCCCTTTGCAGTCAAACGCAGATTCCTTTCCAATAGAAAACAGTTTTCAGCAGGAAAGTCCTATCCAGTTCTGCTCCAAAGGGAAGCAAAGTAAAAAACATTTGCTCAGACAAATCTTGTGTGTTGCTTTTGCTGCTCCTTGCAGGAGGAGGAGGGTGGCTCTGGTCTGACATGTCAAAATTAAACCCACCTCTCACTCAGAATTTAGCAGACTAAATGTTAAATTAAAAATAATAAAGATGAGGAAAAAGAAACCTGATAGTTAAAGATTCAGCACTGGACCCTCCCCCTCGCCTCAAGTAACATAGTTTGTATGACAAACAGGAACAACACTTGATAGCTTGCTTATATTTTGGTTTCCATTCTTTCCACTTTTCCTTACGTGTCAATGGCCCATGTAGATTAAGAAGGTTTTAATTTCTGTGCCTGGTGGCATTCCAGCTAAAATAGCTCAAGGGTCCAGCCACACTTAAGTCATTTATAGGAAGCACAGTTCACCTTTCTACTCTGCCATCTTTTACACAGTCCTATATGTACTGGTTGTTTTCACAGACTCGTTATCATTAGGGATACAAATACCTTTTTTTTTAGTCCTTATTTGAAGCACTTTCTCCAGGTGTTGATAGCAGAGCATGTTTACTGAAAGATCATTTACCAAAATGGAAAGGACTTTTTTAAAGCCATCTGTCTTAATTAGAGATCATTTTAATGGAATTAATTTAAAATACATTAATTCAGCTGCGTGGAAATTATCTTACTGCCAGCCCAGTACATACCTTGGAAATAACTGGTATTTGTTCTTGAATAACAGGTAGGCTATAATGTTTGGTGATAGAGATCTAATTTTAGGGCTTGCTTTTCTGAGAGACAGTAATTTCCCTCACTTGCCAAGTAAACTCAGAGAGACCATAAAATAATTTCCTTAATATATTTTGCTAAGATTTTGATCGAAAGATGTCTGTTTTACCAAACTAGTCTATAACTGTGTGAAGCTCTAAGATAGGAAGGCTGTTTTAATGTCCTAGGCTAAGGACACTGGAGGGTAACAGAGATGATTCATACTTTCATAAAATAGAGTTATATTGAAAGGCTAAAGAAATTAAACTAAATGAATCCCAGGTGTAATACTACTGACTTGTTTAGGCTTATAACTAGTATGAATTTCACCTATTAGGCGTATTCTCATAGGAAAAAGAGACACTCTGAAATAGCATGAAAGTCAAGGAGGTTTATAAATCGCTGTGATCAATTGTATCCTTTCAGTAGAGGCACAGAGGAAACAAATGGAGTCATCTAAAAATAGGAAGGCAGGAGCAGGTATAATTCTGCAGATAAAACCTTCACCTAAAGCGTAAAATGAATCCAAAGTAAGTTGCAAGGAAAAAGTTCTTGGTTTGTATTGTGACTAATCACACAGCCTGCTGGTTTCCACCATTAGTCCTCGAGAGTTTGTGGGTAATTTTCATTTATGTGAAATTCTGTGTCACTGGTCCTATTCAGTGGAGTGGGGTATAGCTGGCTCATTCCCGGAAGATTTAAGGACAAGATGCTCTCAAGTATTTGTGCCCCCAGATACCCTGTTCTGTAGAAAATTTTGGTAAGTTTTTCTCTCAATCTCAGTATTTTATAGAGGAATAAATCAGAGGTTTGCCTTGTTCTGATCATTGGTGCCTGTGTGTGTGTGTGTAAATACCCTGCGGTGCCTGACCATTGACGTGCAGTCATGGACGTTCTGGTGCAGGCAAATGACCAGGGACTATATCCAGGTGTCTGGTTCACCGGAGACAACTCTTATCTCCAGATCTGAGCAGGACAAATCCAGCCTAGGGATGGATGTTAAAGAGCACATTTCTAGTGCTCTCTCCTTTCCGTAATATAAAAATTCAATGGGTGGAACAGAAGCCTTTCAATTAGATAAAGTTAAGTAAATATATAACTGTAGGATCAAAACGCAAACCTATGATCTTAGGTTATGTTTCAGTGAATTGTAGTTGATTGAATGGATTATTATTTGTAAGATAAAGTCTACTGTTATAAATTGGGAAATCTTGTGAATAAAGGTTATTATTTTACTTAAATTTTAAGGCTATAGGAAGACATATTTCTCAAATCTCAGTCTGTTTTCTTGGTGAGTCACTATGGGATAGAGTAGATTTTTCTACCTGTAATTTTATTAAAATCAATAAACAGGACTAGAAGAATATGACCTGCATGGAGTTGTATTACAGTAAGCATGATGTATTTTGGAGAATGAAGTGAAAACTTTTTCATTTAATGTTGAATAAATATTGTATCTGAAGCAAAAACATATGCTAAAGTATAAATAAAATATGAATGGAACATGCAGAGCAGGGAACTGAGAGTCCAGATTTAAAATGCAATTTTAGAAGGTGATGCAGAAAAGCTGTATAACATGACTTCTCAAAATGTCGCCTTAAGTCCTGTTGATTTTTCATCTTTGTGAATGTTAAAGTCGCTGTCATATCAAGCACAGCAGTAGAAAACTTAAGTAACTCTTTAAAGGGTTCTTCAGTGCACAGGGGTGAGTTGCAGCTGAGGGTTAGCTCTGTTTTGGTTGTGTTGGACTTCACATGCCAAATGGCTGCTTTCTGCCAAGGCTCACATAAAGTCATCAGATGACTGTGAAAAGCAGAGAGACCTCTGTTGGTTCATCTTCTCCTGAGGGCAAACTGAACTAAAATGATTTCATAGAACTTTCCAGCACCAAGTGGTGGCCTAAGGACATATCTGAGACAAAGTTTTTAAGGAGAGAAAATATCTTTTGTTAGTTAGAAAAATGTCACCGGAAAAACTGTTGGGTCAACCAGCTCTCCTTTGAGCAGATATGGTTTTATACAGTTATCCTACAATAGTTCACTTATATTTGCAAAATCAAAGACCTTCTACTACCTCTGAATTTAGTTAATAGAATATTTTATTAACTAACCAAACATTTATTGAGTTGTGCAAACACGATTTTCTTTCCAATATCCTTTGAAGAATGCCAAAAGAAGTACTTGGGATTGCATTTCCAGAAGCATTTGTGGATGAGCCAGAAGAATAGTTCAGGAAACCCAGAGCATTTGTGGGGTAGAAGCAGCAACTGAAACAAGAGACAAAATGAATCACTATGGAGGGAAATAGTTATGCAGAGCTTCACGGTGAAAGCAGACTCCACTGAGCCCCCAAGAACTGTGTCTGAGTAAAGTGTTGGGGGGATGTCTACCTTAGCTCTCAGACTAGTATTTCATGTTTGTGAATGGGTGGTAGAGATGCTGGCATCCGCAATAAATACCAGTGAAATAGCCAAAGTTGTCAGTTGCTTTACTTTTCAGACTGGTGCTTTAAGCTAATTGAGTAATGAAAACTTTCAAGTGTCAGATTTATAAACTCACTTATGACAGAGACAAGCAGGTTTTGTTGCAGCTTGCTCTCCTAAAGAAATTAAAATTAGCTTTTATTAGTGTGTTAGTTTTTTGATTGCCCAATAAAGAGTTGAGGGTTAAGCTGACTTTATTTTAAAAGTAAAATGAGTATTAGTAAGTAGCAATTAATGAGTAAATAGCAATTAATGACCAAGTTTCACTTCATGGGGTGGGGGTGTTTTTTGTGGGTGTTTGTTTTTTTTTTTTGTTGGGTGTTTGTTGGTATTTTATTTTATTTTATTTTATTTTATTTTATTTTATTTTATTTTATTAGAACAGATTACTATGAGTATTTCTTGGTCTGGAATAGTGACTTCTTGTGTGTGTTTGGTGCTACAAACCAGAATGCAGAAATGAAGCAAAGTTTTACTCCAATTTAAGGAGAAGAATGGTACTCGGACTTGGTTACATCAGTTTTTCCAGCATGCTCATCAGACATGAATGATATTATTTCAAGAGAGTGAGTACCCTCTCCTGTCTTCATGTGAAGAAGAACTAAGGCTAAACACGTATTTCCACGTCGGTAAGGTGCGCCTGAAGCTGCCCAGGGAAGAAGTCTACGCAGGCGGTGGGATGCTCTGTATGTCTGATCCAGGCCATAAAAATACAGCTTGTAGGTTTGAAGGAGGAAGAATTAAACATGATTAATCTGGGTTTATATATAATTTTAGAATGTTATCTGGCCATGACAAAGATAATGAAATCAGAAGTCAGCTTTCATCTGCATAACTAAATAAAGTGCTGAGAGCTTGTCCCTGCATTTTAATGGAAGTAGTCTCATGCTTTGAAGGCTCAGGGACTTCACAAGGTGTCTGCTGCTGTTCACATGCAGTTTTGCTAGCTGCCAGACCGTTACCACCTAAGGCTAGGTGGAGAGAAGCACTGGGTTGCGCCTGAGTTTCATGACGGCAAGCTAAGCCACTTCTGACTCAGGGGGACCCTCTGGAGGTCTGAATATGAATTAAACAGGGACTTTTCTCCCTGGAAGGGAGCTGCTGTCTGTGAAAAAAAACAAGTCAAAAGTCTTAGCAGAAGCTCACTTCACAGCTGCTTGTTCTTTTGAGGGCTCAAGACAACATCAGTCTGTAACGGTCATCACAAACTCTTCATATTCAGTTAACAAGATTTTGTAGCATGTCTCTTGTTAACAAAATGACTTATCCTAAAAAAAAAAAAAAAAATCCTTGGTGTAGTTAAACTGTTACTGTATTCCTTGCACAGACTCTTCAGGTTTCTTACATGTGGGCATATCAGGATAATCACATGCATATTCTTTTAAGCAAAGTTGATGCCCATTTACTGCTACGAAGTCAGTTGGCTGCTAATCCATAGGTTATCTCTCATGCCCATTTCTGCACATCCTCCCGCAGAGCTGGTTTCCTGAAACACACCCCAAACTTTACCAAGCCTCTCTACCTCCCTGCCTCCATCCTGCTTGCTCTCCAAGGAAGCTCCTTGCTACTGATTTTGTTCCTCTTCCTCAGAAAGGCTCCTGAGCTCTCATTTCTTTCTGCATCCCTTTAGTTTGCTGTGTCATTTCTTTATCTCATATAGACCTACAGTTAATCCCTTGTTCGAGGTACAGTCACACAGTTACAGGCTCCCCAAGTGTCTTACCCATCATCTTCGTGCTCCTGACTTGCTGCCCTTCTTGCCCACACTCTTGCTACCAGGCAACTCCTCTTTCTCTGCAACTCCTTCTCTTCTGTAAGTGCTTCTACAAAGATTTCTCTTCCTGGGAACTTACTGTGCATAACGGCGCATTTTGATTCACTTTGAAGGAGAGAATTTGGGTACAAACGTGCATTGGTTATGTGCATGGGACTGTCCCATTCTCATCTCTCTGCCTAATTGCAAATTCATCTTCTCTCAATTGCATTTTACATTGCGCTGTGCTTATTGCTTTACTAAAACATGTTATGTAAGTGGACTCCAGTGGGCCACAAGTTGTTTGCTGCCTCAGCCTTTCCCAGTGGTTTTGGAAACCACAGAGTGGTTTCCTTCTGCAGAGATGGCAAGCAGAGAACCAAATCCCTTACTGCTTGTGATAAAGAATAGGGGCCCAGGCATACAAAGTACAAGGACACAGGCATATGCAGGCTTAGGAAGCCTCTGACTTCTCTGCCTTGCAGGAAGCGTTCACTGCATGCTGCTGGAGCAACAGGTATGGGAGTACATGGGAAAGGTCCTTTGATTCTTCCCCAAGCAAAAACTGATGAATAAAAAGATGGGAGAAGTTGGAGGAAAAGCATCATGCATATATGACTAGTAACAAAACCAAATAATACAGTAAGGATACTCCTTAAATAACTTACATAGAAAGCTCCTTGTGTGCTTTTGGCAACGCAAAAAGTTATGCAAAGTTCTCATGGATTTCACACCAGTTGCAGATTTTGAAAAGGGATTTGGAGGAGCAGAACTCTGTGGCTGAACTGAGAAAGTCTACTGTGTATATGTGGGTATCTCATAGAGGCGCATTTTTTACATTCTACAGCAGGAAATTAAAACTGTGAGGATGAATAGCCAAAATATAAGAGGAAGAATTAGTTTGGTTGGTTTGTTTCAACTGATTTTCATTTCTTACTCCATATTAGGGAATGCATTTGTTTTCTTTCCAGCGTAGCTGGGGCATAGAAGTTTCTTCTCTGTTGAATTGTGTTTTCTGTGGATCAGCTAGAGCTTTGTCTGTCATTGCTTTTGATCACTCAGAGACATTTGGAAAGTGACTTACTCCCTTGCCTGGTATTGACTGCCTTTAGCTAATGTCACTTCATTTATTATTTGCTGCAGTAACTTCTGATTCAGTTGTCAGTATCATGACCCCTTCTGCTCTCTTCACTATTTTCTTTCACAATGATAAAATTGTATCATTACTTAAAACTGCTGTTGGTTTTGTAACATGTTGTTGGGTGCCTCAGAGCACTGTGTGTACTTGGGGTCATACAGAGCACACAGCAAAGCAGTTCTGTTCTGTTTGGGTTCGTAGAGGATGAACAGCACCATGGTATCAGCGTGTTCTCCAGAATCATAAAAGCAGCATGACTAATAAGTTACGTGGCTTCTTACTCTTGTAATTTCCATTAATATAATATTCCCTTTATGGAAATTGTCAGAAAATCCAACTGAAAGTCTTGAAGAACGAGTCTAGGGAAGAAGAAAGCCCATCTCATTTCATTTGTGTACAGATGGCTTCATGTCGTACATACCTTGTAGTGCTGGTGTGCCATACTGACCTATACCAGTCATTATAATCAGTTATTGATGTGCACACAGACTTTTTCAGGTGCTGTATACTGTAGACAGCAAAAGTTCCTTATATGTTGGAAGATTGTTAAAGTTTGTGATGGTCCTTAACACTTAGATAAAATTAATTCCCCATCTTCAACCATTCCTCGTGAGAGCACAGACAAGGTTTGTCTAGAAATTGGACTCAGTAAGGGATAAAATTCATCATTTCCTGTCTTTATCCTGCAGCTTTGGCCAAGGTTTTCAGATCCTGTACCCCAAATTGATAAGCATCTAAACAGACAACTTGATGAAAATCTTGGAGCTTCATTAATGCTTCTGAGAACATTGAGGCATGAAATAGTGCAATCCTGGTATCCCAGGCTGACCAGTCTGGGACTAGAAAAATCATGTATGGAAGCCACTTTTGCGCATTATCATAAGGATGTTGTCTCTAGTGCAAGGGTGTAGAGTATCTGGGGAAGAAACACAAATACAGTTGTGCTGAACGTCTGTCCAGCTGTGTACACTGCAAAGAACAAAAAGTGAAAACCTGTTAAAAAGTATACCAAACTTTCACAAATAATCCCCAAAATTTCATGTGTTATATGGGCTGTAACATCCAAACTGAGGCAGAAGATGAAGAAGGACTCGGACATGCTTCGGCACTGTGTTTGTTCTGAGATGAGATGTAATTTAGTTTCCCTGTACAGGAAAACAGCTCATTAATTTTTCAGAGAACATGCACTAGAGAGGCCATCTCTGTTGGTACAGGAAACATGAATCATCTTTCTAATGAGCAGTAATAAAAGGAACTCTTGTTTCAACTTCAGTGATGTATTAAAAACCTGAAAGGTAACAAATTTACTTTTTTCCTGAGTGATACACTTCTAGCTTTCATATAGTCAGCTATACTGCTTCTGTCTGTTAAGGAACGTGTGGTCTTTTGTCCTAAGCTGTGGTGGTTTAGCCCCAGCCTGCTATACCATGCAGCTGCTAGGTCACTCCCCCTTACCATGGGGTGGGAAGGAGAATTGGAAGAAAAACATAAAACTCATGGGTTGGAATAAGGACAGGGTTGGAATAAGACTGCTTATGTGCTTCCCAGCACTAGGCTTAGGAGTGTCTTGCAAATGTTACTAATGTCAAAAACAGGTAACAGAAATTTTTCTCAAAAAACAGCTATGTGAATGTCCAGGTTACTGTTAGTGATCCAGTAATGCTTCAGGATAAAGCACGAGGATTACATGAGCACCTATAACGCGAATGTTCCTATTGTGGGATCTTTGGGGACAGGAGGTAAAGCTGTTGTGATGCAGCTACTGCAGAAGAGGATGTGAAAGCAAGGACACGGTATGGCAAGGAAATGTGGTTTTCCCCTTGGTTGCACGGTGAGAAGTGCTGCATTCAATAAGTTCTTTGTTCCTCTTACTTGGAAACTTTTGAACCTACAAGTGTTTGCAGTAAAGGTGGAGAACACTCATTACTTACAAGTAAATAAAAACAAACTAAATATAACTTTCTAAAGGGAATGTATTTCTTTCTGAATAAAGTAACACGCTGAAATGCATCTAAGAAACCATTGAGACACAAAATGGATCAATCTGGCACTGGAAGTCCTACTGGGCTGTTGTATTTTTCAGGTGTTTGTGAGAGGTTTTCATGCTTCCCAATTTGTGCCTACTAAAGGGCATTCAACAGGAACAGTGTTGGGGAAGTGTAGCTTTCTCTGACAGTGTAGACAGAGACTGATCATAAGAACTAAGAAAAAAGCTTTTGGGAGTAGTGCCTGAGTGGAAAAGAGTGATGTGTTTGGTCTTTCAGTTGGAGTTGCCACAATACTAATGTCAAGAACCTTTTGACATTTCCCGAGGAATAGTTTGTCCTTCCAAGCAGAACAGAACCGGTATTTTGTCTCTGTGTAAGACAGTAAAAAGATCAGAAGAAAAAAGAGCTTTCAGAAATACATATGGTGGTGATTTATCTACTTCCTAACAGATAAGGTGAAGATGAGACAGCACTGAAAGATAAGGTGAGGAAGAGGCAGCACTGACATTTAATGTGGACAGCAGCACCTGCTACAACTGAGCACCATAAAGCTTTTTTTTTTTTTCCCTTGATCTTCAACACGAGGTGTTTCAGGAGAATTACTTGTTCTTTTCCTTTGTCATTTGCTTAAATAAATTCTCATCAGCTTCTGTGACTCATTTTTCCCTGAGGGGCTAGCTGTGCTACCAACAAAAGAAGATTCAAAAATTAATAAACTAGCTATCTTGCTTGGAGAAAATCCCACTGGTAGTTTACCTGCTATTGCTTTTTCTGAGGACACTTAGTTAAATATCTGATAGTTGCAGTAACTGAGTTTTACTTTTGGTTGTTGACAGTTTTCACAAGAAAAATATTTGTCAAGTGCTGACCCCACCCATTTTAATGAATACATAGTATAATGCTGTTTCTGAGAATGTTGACACACTATATATATTCTCCCAAAGCTGCATTCTTGAATGTCCATGTGCAGTTTTTATGTTATAGTTTTGCTGCTTAGGGAAAGGATTCATTTGGACTTGACTGTTTCCGTGCAAGTCAGAAACTTTCTGCAAAATCTCCAGGTCAAAACTTACAGTTGCTGACTTTGCTTAAAGAAAGCGGTTCACTTGCATGTTCAAGATATCTTTCAGACTTGCAGATGGTACTCATGTCTTAGTTCCTTTCCAAGAAGGATTAATTTATTTTATTACAAAGCATTTAGAGTTACAAAGAAGATTACGAATATTCTTCTTGTTGGAGTGAGTGACACAGCTGAGAGGTACTTTGAGGGAGAAAAGGAAAATGTTCTTTGTGGTGAAAACACCAGGTCAGCATCAGTAATTGAATTTCTACCCCTCCCTTCCTGCACACCAGAGGAAATCACGTTTGATGTCATAGATTCATAGAATCATAGAGTTGTCTTGGTTGGAAGGGTCCCTTTAGATCAAGTCCGACCATTGCCCTAACCTGCCATCCACTACTAAACCATGTTCCTCAGCACCACATCCCTGCTTCAGGGTTGCCATCCATGAAGTGAGAGTACTGATACTTCCCGACCTTACACAAAATACTGGTTTAAGTTGAACTAATGCCTGAGAGTTAGAAATTACTCCGATAATTATCAGAAACGCCTGTGGACAGTTCTGCTATGACAGGTTTTTGTGATTCCTGACAATACAGCGCTCATGGCAGTTATCACAGGCTATCCCTGTGTGCCACCTGCACCTAAGGACCACCTTCTGCTCCAGGTGTTTTCACCTCAGCCGGGTCCCCGGGGCGCGACCCTGCAAATGCCTCTGCCGTGAGTGAGCTCCAAAGCCTGTTGGGGTCAGTGGGAGTGTCCCGTCCTGTTCTGTTCCGTTCCGTGGGCTTTAGGGCATGGCTGGGCAGAGCAGAGCGGTGTCGGTTCTGTTGTTTCCAGGATTCAGTTATTTATTAGATAAAAGTTGCATGCACGAGTTGCATGATCTGCAGCATACAGAAATTTTATGCAGAGTTTTAGGGTTTTGGTTTTTTTTTAGAAATGTGTGTGTGTGTGTGGTGTGTGTGTGTGTGTGTGGTGTGTAATTTGCTCCTCTGCGAATGGATTTAGTTCTAAGAAAATTTTAAATAAGGATTTAACCGAGATTCATAATAAAGAAAACGTTATTTACTTCATAGCAGTTGTCTGACAAAACCATTTAAAAATAGGAATCGGGTCATAAAAAAGACATACAATTGGCTGGCAGAAAGGTCTGTTAATCTTCTGGTAAATAGT
Organism: Heliornis fulica; assembly: GCA_013399135.1. NCBI lineage: Eukaryota > Metazoa > Chordata > Aves > Gruiformes > Heliornithidae > Heliornis > Heliornis fulica. Next base: position 178,484 of record VXBZ01006337.1, on the reverse strand, counting down.
GCTGTTAGTTATGCTACTCTGATGTGCAAATGGCTGCGGAAGGAAATGCGTAGAGATTAGTTTTATCTTCTTCTGGGGCAGGAATAAAGCTTAAGCATTCAGCAATGCATTTAGGAACAAAGGACCCGTTGGGCATGTGGCTGTTGTATTGTCAAACAGGTGATTAGCATCCAACCTGGCTACAGCTGTTTTCTTCTTATGCCCTTTCCATCTGCAGATGTTGCTATGAGGAAAGGAGTCAGCAATGACTGATGTGGAGCCTGTGGTCACAGATTTTGCAGCATCAGGACGGGCAGGCCGACGCAACGCCTTACCAGATATTCTGGGCTCTCCTGCTGGTGCTGGGACTTCAGACCTGCCACACAAACTGGCTGAGCTCTCCATTTCACAAGGTAACACTTGCACATCCCAGAAACAGACTTTCTTATGTAGTTGTATTGTGCTTTTTCCTTAATATGTATTCCACCATGCAGTTTTGGTGTCAACAGTATTTCTTTCTTCATTTATGATTAAATTCAGCTTTCCAAAGCAGTTATCACTTGCACCTCCTGATGAGGCAAGTTCATTTTAAACCAGACTAGGTCTGCCACATCCACCCATAGACTCAGCAACCTGGGGAAAGGTGCTGGGAACTGAACTCCCGTTGCCATGAGGAAGAGCAGACACATTCACGTGGCTGCCCAGCTCAGAAAACCAGCACTCAAGCTGTAAATGAGGGTCTGCACAAGACGGGAAGCTGCACAGTTAATCTGATTACAGTTATCATCCTAACTCAGGAGTATACATAAGAGTAGGGGTTACAGTGATTTACTCCTGCTGTATTAGGCTTTTAATTTTGCTACGTGAGACCAGTGTCATATTTTGGTTTGTCTGTTAGCTTGATAAGGTGCTCTGTTGATTAGCACAAGTCTAGTCAACACCAGCTTTACACCTGAGTTCTGTTTACTTTCAGGGGGATTTTCAGATTTGGAAAATCTGGTTTCTAATGCCTGTGAAGTGAGAATTACAGGTTGGCTTTAAGCCAACAGGTTGCCCCTGTTTGGTTCTTTTTTTAGGCATTGATTTGGAAGTAACTTACTTCTCATGCCCATCACTGTTACTGCTGAGACACATGCCACCACAACTGGCTGTCCCAATTCCAGGAGCAGCAGTGGTATGGGGGCAGCACAGGGGGAGGCAGGCCTGTGGTGAGGAGGGCCCGTGACTCTGAACTGGTGTCGATTATAGGAGGGATTGCCAGTCTTCTGAGGGTGTATGTCCTGCTTTTGTGTTGACTGAAGCAAAGCACCATAAAGGCTGAAGGGGCAAGGAGGCAGGACTCCTTTGATTACAAGCTGTGCTTGCTTTGATGATCTAATTTATATTCATGTATTTGGTGTTCTGTAATCCAAACCCAACACAGGCCCAACAGAGGACTGCTGGTGAAAGAGGGCAGGTAGAAACAGCACTTCCAGGAGGAGTGATAAGGGACCAAATAACCACATCCTGGTTTGGATGTGGAAAGAGTGGATAATATGAATCTGAATGGGTGCTGGAAAGAGGTTCTTTTGCAAAAGAAAAGGGCAGAGATTTATGAAGGAGAGAGGATGGACAAAGAGGGGTAAAACAAGGTCAGATACCCTCAGGCTGCAGGGCAATAGCAAGAGGAATTGGGGAAATTGGAAAGAGCAAGTGGGAAAGACAAGGGGGCTTCTGTCACCATCCATTTGAAGTAAAGCTGGGAGCCCATCAGCAATGATGTCAGGTAAGCATCAGTTAAGATTCTTTGGAGGAGAGGTTTTTCCCTAGGGATATGCAAAGTACTTCCCTACAGATTTTCTGGTGTGTGGAACTGGAACAGTGGAAATCCATTCCAAAGTACAGCCAGCCAGTTAACTTTTAATGCTTTGGTTTTCAAATGTTATAGTTGGTGCTTTTTTCTCCCAAATAGCTCTTCTGCCTGGCATGGTTCAAGCACCATGACCAGGGGTCAGGCTGCAGCAGGAGAGAGCTGTTTCCCTTATCAAATGGGAGGCAGATGGGAATTTATATCGTTACTAGTGCCAGGAGCTGCGGAAGTGGACAGTGCAACCCACTGAAATGTTCATTGCTATATAACTAGCCTTTGTGTTGTTGAGAGCAGCGGACCTTGAGGGAGATGCACAAAAGCGTGTTAAACAAAGCACAAAAGAATACAACAGTGTAGTTAAGTTCCTCATGTTTGTTTCATTTTGGTCTCTGGAAAGTTTAGTATTTGGAAAGAATATGGTTTTATAAAGCATGCAGAATTTCTGTCTTTGATCTTCTTTTTCCCGCATGAAAAAGTGAAAGTCTTGTTGAAAGAAATGTTACAGCACAGCATAAAATAAGTATTTAGCCCTGCAGTCAGAATAAACCTCCTCTTCTGGTGCCCATCCAAAGCATTAAGAAGAAATCACAGTCATATTAGTTTTAGCAAAATGTACTGGTGCTTTCTTAGAAACACAAGTACTGGCACTGCCAGGATTTGAAGCACAATTAAGGCCATGGAATTATCCTTTGCTTTTGTCATTGGCATATAGCTTGCCTGGAAGCTTCTGTTATCAGCAGTTTGCAGTAGTGATAATAGGAAATGAATCCAGGATGCAATTAATTCCATTCTGACTGCTTAGATGCTTTTTGGGGTTGGGAATTGCCCAAGTATGAGTCGGGAGTTGCGGCAAGTTAAATTTCCGATAAGAGAGCAAGCAAAAATGGGGAAAGAAAGTTTGGAAACTCAAATGCAGTGACAGGGAAATTGTTGGTTTGTGAAACATTTGGGATTCTTAACAGGCTTTTTTCTTTTTTGCCTGTTTCTGGTTTTAACAATACATTGTTAAAACAATGAGAGCCATTTCCAGCTCAGAAGAAAGGAATTGGATAAATGAGAAAAGTGGAGAAGATGGAATATGTGGCTATATAAATATGCCCTATTTTTTTTTTTCAACTCTGAAAGATTCAGTGAAGATTATGGGATGTGATGCAGAGGACTTTCTCCCTCTTGCTTCAAATTTAGCTAATGGTCATTGGATCATACATTTCCTTTCTTTCTAGAATGCTGTCATAGCTGCTGTCACAGTGAAAGGGCAGGAACAGGATGTGCTAATACCTTTTGTCTGGCTTAGAAGAGAGACTTTGCATGTATTCTTTATGAATACACAACAATTGTAGCTGTGTGATGTAAATTTCAACATACTTTACAAGCCACACCAAATTAATGTTCTCATGAGATGGACAGAGAGGCTCTGGCACTAGTTGTTTGTCAGAGCCTAGCTCTGAAATGAAGACCATCTGTATCCTGTCTGATCATCCTCTGATGATGCGTAAGTTTTGGAGGGCTGTGTACGCCCACGGGCGTTCTGGTGGGACGCCATGCTGAACCACGTTAAACAACTGATTAGTGTCACCCATAATCCAAAGGTTGAAGAGGTTGCAAAACCTTTTAGAATAAAGGGTCAACACTGGCTTCTTATATTTAGTAACCTACTTTAGGGCACTATTCTGCCAATAACTTCTACTGATTGTTGAATTCTTTTCTAGGTGACTCTGTATAAATGTTTCTACATCCCACAAACAGCTGACAGATCTCTCTGCCACCCCGTCCTCATTAGTGCTGTGCAATAATGAAGGCTACCAAATGACTGGTTTTAATTTGCTAGTAGAAAATTCTGAAGCCTCCAAAGCGTTGAGTAGACTTGGGATATGGAGTGGTTTCTGCCAAGCCCTTTAGCTGATGAACTGTGTGTGGTGGTATCTATTTGCTGTAGTTTGTAGAGACCAAGCTGTGTAAATCTTTTGACTGTCTGTGGTATTTTGTGGCAAGTCTCCAGGGCAAACAGCTGAAAATGTGCCCTTTAAATTCTGACTGTTAAGAGTGGATAGGTCTTGGAAGATACCACCTTCCAAGCCAGAGATGCTAAGCAAACCCCTCCTTGCCCCCAAAAGCTATGGCCTGTCTTAAAATCCCAGACATAATCTGGGCATACAACTTGTTCCATTAGCACTGGTAATGTCACGTGGGACTTGAAGGTAGTGTGAAAAGTATTATGTTTTACAAGGAAATCAAGGTAAGAGGAGTTCCCATTTCTCAGTGAAATAATTTAAGCATCAAAAGCAACAGGGTGTAACTCTTCATCTAACGGCCATACATGCTGGGGAACTTTTACTAGTCCTGTAAGTATTCAATTCTAACCCATCGAAGCGTGAACTTCCAAATCATAATAATAAAAAAAACCCCTCATCTTGTGAAGGCGGGGTGAATTCTCCTCTGTATTTCTTGGCAAAGGTCAGCCAGATAACTGGCATGTTCACAAACTGTAGTGTAGCCTGCATGAAACAAAGCAGTGCTGAGGAATGCAATATTCCAACTTGACTTTGGAAATGACCCAGAAAAAAAGAACAACAATAATAAACAGTTATCTCCAATCTGTTTCTTACACACAATGCACAATGATCAGCATGTGTAAGGGGCAGGAAAATCCACATCAATAGGCTTTTAGAAGGTGCCTCTGCAAGTTAACATCTCTTTCTACAGCACCCTGAGTGTGATAATGAAGAGACAGTCCAAAGAGATGATCAGTGAACCCAGGTATTTGGCTGTATTAAAAACAAACCCATGAGAATGTGTGTGGTGTAAAAACGTTTGATTCTACCTTTTTTCAGATGGAGGGGCAGAGGGTGGAGAAGTGCCATCATCTAGCGCCTTGCTGGAAAGTCAAGAGACGGAAGGAAAAAGCAATGATTCCTAACACCTGAGGACTGCTGGATTAATGAAACCCATCGACAGACTTTCCAGTTTCCCTGTGTTACCCCTTCTGATGTGTGGTAGCAACTTTAGCAGCACAAACAAGATTTTGCAACACACTTGTACCTAGATGACATTAATGTGGAACTGCTGGGTTTTTTTCTACTGTCATACTTCAAAATCAATGTTCTACACATCCAGATGGGAAGAGAACTAAAGAATGTATCTCTTGTTTTGGGATTTCTCATGGTTACAGCATTTATCCTAACTAATCTTCTTTCACGATTTTGATTAATACACCTAGCAGATATACCATCAGTTCATGATTGCTTCATAACAAAAAAATCTTGTTCATTTGCCCAAATAGCTTCTGTCTCTGACACGGAGGTATATTCACGCTCCTTACCTTAAGATGATATTAGGTATATATTAGATTACAGACATCTGTAATTTATCTCCTGAGATTTTTGTTCTCATTAGGGATATGTAGATAGGTGTGAGAAATAAATAATAAAAAAGAAACTATTTTTTCTGTCCTCCTCCTGTGTTCAAAAGGTTTGGTAAACTACTTAAACAACAGTGTTTGTTTTCAAACTCTCTTTAAACTTTATTTCTCACTCTTAGAAGTCTTGCCACTTCTGTCATTTCTGTTTTCCAGGTTGAATATTGTAGCTGTTCATGTGTATCTAAAATAAAGTAGCCATGTTTTAAGTGATTAAAATGGTTTAATCTCACTGTGGAAATCATATAGCTACCATTTTTTCTGTCTTCTGATGGTTTCTTAAAGTTTCCCGTTATATGACAAAACTTAAAACCTTTTCTTTTTTATTAATCTGGTTTTTGCTTTGCTGTTTGCTGACAGTGAAGATGTTCCAATCACTGTAGTTTCTACAAAAAATTTAAGCAAAGGTTTTTCTCTACTGAAAGACATTGTTTTCTTCTGGAGGTCATGCTCCTGAAAACACTTAGCATTCATTCTATTATTATAGGAGACCTAAGATTCACTTATCTTTACGGCAGCCTAGGGCAGCAGCCACTTATGTACTTCTTGAAACCTAACCAACACTGACAATCGAATGCTTTTACTTGCTCACACAATCTCTCTGCTGTGCTGTAGCCAGATGAAGTAAGCACGGCTACATTCCACATTTGACCAATATTCCATCTATAAAATAGTTGTGTATTTTGTAACTGGCAGAGAGCTTATAAGAAGTCTCTCTGCACACCTACCATTTCCTAGTGTGTGTTTATTCACACATGTTTACTCCTGTTACAGTTTTCAGTTGCCTGTGTGAAGATTAACCAAGTTACAAATGCATAAACACTTTGCCACATGCATGTATAGTTTGTGTCTAAACAATTACTAGTCTAGGCTGCACAAGAGCTCTTTTGTAGTCAGTTTGGCTATAGACGGGGAATATCTAATTATGCCCTGGATTTTGTCAGGTAAACTTTTCCAGTTCTGAGCCAGCTGCGTACTTCTGGCCAGCATACACAGAATCATAAACACTGGCTGGTGTAGGAGAAATCAAGACGTTGTGCCATATAAACTTTGGTTCAGATGAGTTCCTTAGCAGTGTATTACATTTGCCTCAGCCAGATGAGAGCTATGACATGCTGTCCAGTAGTTAGGGTTTAGGCAGGGCTACAGTCTTAAGCACAGATGAAGTTGGGAAAGCTCTTTCATTTTCTTTTTAAGTACGTCGAGATAGGTTCTAATAAACTTTGGCTGAGCCTGTAAAGAGCAAAGTGCTTCTGAATACCTTTCTCACTGAGCCAATTTATCCAGTTTCAATTGTAATGGGCATTCTCTTAATCCATAAGGTAACAAAGTTACAGACCTGAATCAGCAGAGTATTCTAAAACAAAAGGCTTAAGTTTAAATGTAGACTGGTCTCACTGAAGTCAACAGAACTACTTAGTGCCTAAAATTAGGTACATACTTAATTACCTTGATAAATTACAGTGGCAAATTTCTATTAAGGTTAATCTGGTATTATAATACATTAATTCAAATTTCCATTCCAGGAAGTGTGGCACAGGTAACAGCGTCTTTTCCATCAGCATACAGCAGTATCCTGGGCTTTTATAGAGCAAAGAAATTAATTTTTAGTACCAAACAGAAAAGGTAACTTATTTCCAAATTTTAGACCTTAATGAATATTCATTCTTAGCCACTCTGCATATATATATATAAATAAAAGGGCAGGAACCTTCAGCTGTAACTTCATTGTGCATATATAAAACAATTAAGTAATTGGAATATACAGAAAATTGTCCTCAATCTTTTACATGCGTGGTTAGGAAGATAATTTTCTTTGGGTCAGTCATTGGAATCTCCAAGAGGTGGATGAACATGCTGAGGCACATTTTTTCTTGCTATAAATCAGGAAAGTTCAATTTGTTATCTGGAAGGCAATAAAGGACTAAATAGGTTTTGTGGCAGGGGAGTGATTATTAGATTGTTCTCATTTAGAAAGATTAAGAGACGTAATTAAGCATTTTTTAAAATGAAGCTTTTTTGCCGTGATTCCTCATACAGCCATCTTCGTTTGTGCCCTATACCATCATTCTGGTGTAGTGCTGCATGGAATGAGCTTGGGTTGATTAAATTAGTGGAAAAGCAGTTTGCAAGGGGGTGCATTTTCAACGAAATTTTCAAATTGTTGATAGTACAGCAATATACAGGTCAGAACTAGTTGTCTCTGAAGACAAAGAAAATTTTATTAACTACAGTGTGAATTATATCTATCTTTAGTCATGAGTTACTAATCATACAGAAAATGTCTCCCAACTCTGAAAGTCCATGAACACAAATGCTTGGAGGCAAGACTAGTCAGTGGACATGCCGTCTGTGTTATAAAGCCCATGAAAAGGAATTGAACAGAGATTTCTGCATGGATTTCTCCACTGGGCTGGAAAAGGTTATATTTGCTGTGCTCTGTGAACATAAGTTCCAGACTCAGCATGGAGGGTGAGTTCTTCAGGGTCCACAGATCACAGATCAGTGGGGTTGAGCCCACTGGCGTCCCAGGGCACTTGCTATAAAGCAGTTTAAGTAGAAATAGCAAGGGCTTAAACTGTCCTGCCACCTAGTGGGATCTTCAGCCTGCCGGGTAGTTTGTGCAAATAAATGGAAAACAGTTTAAAAGACTGAAAAACCAGTTGGGAGGCAGCTCCAAAGCCACTCACTTTAAAGGTTTCACTAAGGGTTCACTGCCTCGGTGGGTCCACATATTCAGAAAGTTAGGTGACTGCAGACAGCAAATGTCTCACATTGCTGAGAACACTGTGCCAATGGCTTATGTATGCTTGGGAAAAGCTGAAGCTTCCTCCCTTCACAGGGCTGCCATTAGCAAATGTGTGGCACACCCTCCCACTGCCCCTGCAGCTTGCTTCTTCACCCAGTCAAGCAGGATCATATGTTTCAGAGGTCCAGATCTCAGTGGAAACTCACTCACATGGCCTGAGCAAAGGAAAGACACCGAGCTTGGGCACCAATGGGTGCACTTGCTAAAAGCATTTTCAAGTTGTAAAGGTGTCAAAGTGTCTCTATAACCTGCCCAGATTTAGATCCCTGCCCTACAGTTCAGGCTAGGGTGCCAATGCAGCTATGGTGACTGTTTTTGACTTTTCTTAGTGAGGACTCTTAGAGAAAAGATTCACCACCTGAACCTGGATCACTTTGGATAGTGAATAGCAATAAATATTAGATCTGATATTTTATTTTAACATTTATTTCTGTGTTCAGTGCGGCACGCATCAGTGCATATCCCAAGATGGCTGGAAGCAACAGGAGGGCCCTGGCCTGTGCCACATCCTAACGGCCAATCTTTGGGTTTTAATTACACTTATGTTTGATGGAAAAATTCCTTTTTTGGCTGGAGATACAAAGCCTGGGTACTCTGAACTTCTCTGGATTAAATATATATTCAGAAATTACCTGCAATGTAAAGGGACATGATGGGAGAATTCTGACAGTCCTTGCCAGTGCTCTATACCAGAGCTGGAACTCTGTTGTGCAGTGACCGATGCTGTAAATCCAGTGGTTATCATAAAATGTACAGAAAAGCTAATTTGTGAGACACTGGTTTAACCTTCCTATGTATTTTGGTGGTTTTTTGGTTGGTTGGTTGGTTGGTTGGTTGGGGTTTTTTTTTCCCCAGAGGCTTTGGCCATGCTTGCAAATGATACATCATAGAATATCCTCAGTTGGAAGGGACCCATTGAGATCATCGAGTCCAACTCCTGTCTCCTCACAGGGCAAATCAGCTGCAGGGTAAATGAAAAGAAGGCTCTCGTAAACTCCCGTGAAACCCCCAGAAGTAGTTTTCCATAAGAATGGACCACGTTTCCTCCGGCGACAGGCTCTGTTTATACGCCGACGGCGGGCAGCGAGGGAGGTCGCCTCGGCGCCAGCACGGCACTTCCTGCACGGCGGGCGCAAGATGGCGCCCGAGCCCGCGCGAGGCACAGGGCCGAGCCCTCGCCTCCTTCCTCGCAGTCGCGCCTCCCTCCGCCCGTCCCTGCTTGTAGCGCCTCGGAAACGCCAGAGCTGGGGGCCTCTTTCCGTCCTAGCCGTAACGGGACAAGGAGGGGGAGCTGTGGCAACCGCCTGATCCCGGTGGGAATCGGGACGGGGCTCCTCCAGGCGCCGAGGGGTGCCGGCAGAGGGAGCTGCCGCCCACCCTGGGAAGCCCTCGGCTGCCGCAGCGGCAGCCGGCCTCCTCCCTGCCTGGCGTTGCTCCCCGAACGGCCCCAGCCACTCCTCCTCCGAGCGGCTCGTAGGCGCCGCTAGTCCCTCTGTCTCCAGAAGCGTGGGGGAAACGGGTTTGAAACGTGTGGCCCCCACTCATCCCCGTGGGCAAGTCCTGCTGGGCTGCAGCAGCCGGCGGAGGGGAGGTGAGCGCCGCTCGGAGGCACCACCTTCTACACAGACCGCGCCGGTATCTGGTCCGCTAAATACTAAGCTTGCTCATTATAATCTTGCTACTTCTCTCCAGGGTCGCTGTCTCTTCTGCACGCCCTCTCCCGCCCCCGTTGCCCAGCAACACCCAGGAGCTGGCCCGGCTTTCCCCACAGCCATCCACCCAGGCCACCTCCAGCTTCCAGCAGGCTGCAGGGGCTGAGCTAGCAAGGTCCCTTCCAACCCCTAACATTCTGTAATTCTGTGAACTTGTTTGCTTCTCCCACCGGTTTTGGGTCCACCTTCTACTTAACTGCTCAACCATACCATCCCATTCACAGAATCACAGAATGTTAGAAGGGACCTCGAAACAATCTAGTCCAACATCCCCTGGCTGTGCCTGAGAAGGACCATCTAGATTCAATTATACAGGAACATGTCCAGGCTAGTCTGGAATGTCTCCAGGGAAGGAGACTCCACAACATCTCTGGGCAGCCTATTCCATTGCCCTGCCACCCTTACAGAGAAAAATGTTTTCCTTACATTCACATGAGACTTCCTATGTTCCACCTTGGATCTGTTGCCCCTTGTCCTATCACTGAGAAGAGCCTGGATCCATCCTCCTGACACTCGCTTTTTACTTATTTGTAAAAATGAAGGAGAACACCCCTCCAAGCTAAAGAGACCCAGCTCCTTCAGCCTTTCCTCATAGCGGAGGTGTTCCACTCCATCATCTCTGTGGCACTGTGCTGGACTCTTTCAAGGAGCTCTATGTCCTCCTGGAACTGAGAGGCCCAGAACTGGACACAGTATCCCAGGTGCAGTCTCATCAGGGCAGAATACAGGGGGAGAAGGACTTCTCTTAACATACTAGACACCTCCCTTCTAATACACCCCGGGATGTCATTAGCTCTCTTGGCCACAAGGATACATTGCTGGTTCATAGTTATCCTACACCAGGACCCCCCCAGGTCCCTCTTACCTACACTGCTCTACAACAGGCCAATCCCCAACCTATACTGGTGTCTGGGATTGTTCCTCCCCAGATGCAAGACCCTACACTTGCCCTTGTTAAATCTCATTTAATTTCTCCCTGCCCAGCTCTCCAGCCTGTCTGAATCTTGTTGAGTGACAGCACAACCTCCTGGTGTGTCAGCCACCCCTCCCAGCTTTGTGTCATCAGCAAACTTGCTGACTGTGCACTCTATTCCCTCATCCAGGTCATCAATATACAGAACAGTACTGGTCCCAGTAGCGACCCTTGAGAGACTCCACTAGTCACAGGCCTCCATCCAGACTTTGTCCCACTGATCACAACTCGCTGGCTTCTTCGGTTCAACCAGCTCTCAATCCACCTCACTACTCTACCCTCCAGCCCACACTTCCTCAGTTTGCCCACCAGGATGCCGTGGGAGACAGTGTCAAATTCCTTACTGAGGCAAAAAAAAACAGAAAAAAAAAACATCCACTGCCCTACCATCATCCATCCACCTGGTTATATCCTCGTAAAAGATTAGTCAGACATGACCTCCCCCTGGTAAAACCATGCTGACTACTTCTAATAACCCTCTTATCCTTGATGTGCCTGGAGACAGCACCAAGGATAAGTCGTTCCATCACCTTTCTGGGGATGGAAGTGAAGCCGACTTATCTATAGTTACCCGGATTCTCCTCCTTGCCCTTTTTGAAGACTGGAGTGACATGTGCTTTCCTCCAGTCCTCAGGCACCTCTCCCATTTCCCAGGACTTACCAAAGATGATGGCCAGTGGCCTAGCAATGACTTCTGCCAGCTGCCTCAGAATTTCCTTCCATCCCTCTGAATTTCTTCTCTAACTGTGATTAAACTTATATCCACCTACTCCCTTTTTTCAGTGCTCACACTTTTCTTTGCTCAGTCATACCTCCTTACACCCAGCATCAACTGTTAGTGCTTTTTAACACCTAAGAGAAGAAACTCATCTAATACCTTCCATATTCAGTAAAATGAGATGGTAGAAGGACAACTTATTACTACTACTCCCACCAAGTACTGGGTAGAGATCTTATGTATCAAGTTAATTCAAGAGTCTTGAGTCAGAATCTGTTGTCTTTATCTTGAGCACTGAGAGAGGGAAAATCTTCCTGGAAAAGAATAGCATGTGATTATACAAATAGAGATGATGTTGCAATATAAGAAAGTGCTGAAATAAGTTTCTTTCAGGCATGTTCTTTCACACAGCCTTTGAACTCTTGACTTTGCTTGCTGTTCCCCGCTTCCCCCGCCCTCCCGTCCCTGTCCCAACGTGGGCTGTTGGGAGTGGAAACTTCTAGGTAAACTTATAAAGGACAAAATGAAATGCTGACATGTAAGAAGGAATATATTTAGGGGTGAGGAAGCCGAAGGACAATAAGATGGGCTTAAAGGCATAAAAGCTGTGCCATGTTTCATCTCTGTAGCCTCTGTTCTTTTAGCAGAACAGCTCAGCCAGTCACTGGAGCAAGTCAGCCTGGCCCTGTACCCTCCACTGGCTCTGGACTCTGGATGTTTTGAGCTCTGACTGCAGAGCTGATCACCTGCTCAAAAAAGGTTTCAAAGGTCTGGAGGAAGATGCTACTAGAAGTCTTGTTCAACTCTTACAAGATTAGTTAAGGATTTTGTGACACTTAGAGGGTCTGGGTTATTTTTACCAACATCATGCTGCAGGGGAAATCTTTTGAAACACATATACATAGATGTGTAGAATTAAAGGAAGAGTGGATGTATCTATACCTCCCTGCTGGTACTTGCTGCAGTACAGTCCAGAAAGTGAATCCTGTGATTATCCAGGCAGGGACTGCATGCCTATTTTCCTTTCTGTACATATCTCTATCTTTTCCTATAGTAGACTTGGTGAACTTGGATTGGGTGAACTATGAATCCACACTCAGCAAGAGGGATGTGTTCTCAGGTTTCTTGGTTTAGACTTGCCCATTGTGACTATCTCATGTGATTTCTTGCACAATCCAGGATAGGGAACTTCTCTGAATTGTTTCCTGCATCATGTCTAATAGCTGGTGTATTTTACATCTTGCAAGGATGAGGAGTCTAGTAAGGCACTTTGAAAGTTTGTCAAGGGGTTAAGTCTGCTCACAGATAATATACAATTCATTTTTAATATAAATTTCTCTAGGCTTAACTTCCAGTGACTGGAGTTTTGTATACCAGACTGAAGAGACAGCTCTTATTTCTGTTTCTCTGGGACTGTCTCCAAACAGCCAAGATGACTTAAGTTTTCACCAAGTTTGTCTTGGTACAGGTCCCTATTTAAAGCTAGTAATAAGCTGTCTTATCCCTGCAATGCTTCAGGTTGCTCTAGAATTTTATGTTCCAGGAAGTTTACAAGTTTAGACTCAAGAAAACTCAGAAATTACTCAATGCTTGGTCACAAATCAATATGTAAAGCAGGGATATAGTTGCACTCTTGATGAACCAAGTTAGGTGTGTAATTCTATCTTGGTCACCCAGCATGAGGTTTCCTTTTGAAAGCACCTCTGCCTGACCTGTGTCAGGCATTTTTTCATCAACAGTAGGCCTATAAATTGATAATTAAATTACTTATCGAGACTATGGTATTCAGACATTTCTTGGGGGTGAACTAACACTCCCTGTAGCCCACCGTCCATTTATTACTTCAGAGGAAACGGCTTGCTCTGGGTGAGAGCTTCCAGTTTAGAGGAGATAAACCCAGAGGACCATAGCTCCAGCTGCATCTGATGGATCACTTCTGGCTCCAGCAACTGTGATTCTGTCTTGTTAGTCCATAGCTGACTGGAACAGAGGAGGACCCTGGGAATATCCACATGAAGTTAACAAGCTGAGTTACTACTTTGTGTCTGCTTCTAAATTCAGTAGTTTTGTTGTTTTTTGGTTGGGGTTTTTTTTTACAATTTGTATTTTAGTCAAATAAAACTGATTTTACTTTTTGACTAAATTTCAGCTGGTATCAGGAGCAATTTCAGGGTATTGCAGCAAATGAGTTGCTTCAACGTGGACAAGCAGAAGAAAGGTACATTGAGCTATTCAAAAAGTTTCTTAAATCCAGTCCACAGACTGCAAAGTTGTCTTTTCTTATGCTGTAAGGATTTAACTTGAGACTGATTATACTGAATTCCAAACAGTCACACTTATTAAGTGTTAGACATCCTCCATGGCGTATACTACAGCCACAGGAATTTAATACAACATTGTGAGATTATATGTACCTTTAGTACTGAAAAATTTGTATTTATAATGATAAAAATCACTCCCCATCTTTGTTATTATAGAGAATCCTTGGACCTTAATACAGAGTGTGTTTCTGCTCCACTAATGTTCTCACCAGGCTTCTCTGAACACCAAATCTACACAAGTTGTCTAGAATCAGTTGTAACAAGTCAAAAGCAAGTCATCTAATTTCTTAAAGCTATGTGCTATTTTTCCATTTATGCACATAAGGATTATTTTAACCTAGTGTTCTCAGCTTATTTGTATGCCTTCAAAATTTCTGTAAGTCATTATTACCCCTGAAATATCTGCTTATTTACAAGGCTCTATTTCCTTTTTCCTCAGTGTATGACTTTACATTTGACCATGATGAAATACTAACAGTGTGGAAAGCCGACTCCTTGTATTTATTTTACAATAACCAGGCAGCTATTTTAAGTGACGCCCAGTATCAGACATTTCTGTTACATTTTACATGCTTTTAAATAGTTTTTGTACTCCTAGACACAAAAGAAAGCAAAGAGAAATATTAGAATAACCAGAGGCGTAGTGGTACAAATTTAAAAGAGCCAGGAAGGTGGCTGGCTTTAGAGCAGGCTAATTCTTTGAGGAGAGCCTCTGACTTGTCTAGTACAGCAATACTAGACAACAGAAAACAAACACCCAAATGCCTTTAAAAAGCAGAGAAGACCCTGGGGATGTTCAGTAGCAACTGCTTCCTTCTTTAAACCACTGTAGACCAGCTGTCCTCTCAGCTTAAAGCAATCCGAATAAATGTCTAATAGTTCATAATAAGGTATTAGCCGGTATTTACTTTCCAGGACTCTCCTAATCTTATGTCACACCCATTTGTAACCTAAGAGAGAGTCTACCAGAATGAAATACATCATCACAGACCACTTCGTTTTCACCAGTTAGCAAGAGACACCAGAATTAGACCTTAACATGACTAATGCTATCCTGTCCTAGCATTATTTTGGTTGAGCTTTAACAGTGGCAGGCAGCCTGCTGAACATGCTCCTAGGCATTGTTTAAGGTATGCTGCATTCTTAGAAGGGATGTGGTATAAACACATCTTCCCTGCTTCTGCCTGCATTACCTTGCATCTCGTAAGGTATGTTCTGGTCCGCAGTTCCAGACAAGCCCTTCCCGTAGTATTTACGCAACTCAGGACTGGGTTCATGCAGCTGCTTTGTACCTGGGGCCATTCTGTGACTACTCACTTCTGCAGCTGCATAATTGGGCGTCTTCTCCGTAAGGCATTTATCTCTTTTGTTTAAACTGGGATTTCTAAAGAGCTGTCCATCAACAGAGTAAACCTAGTGATTTTCTGACTCGCCCACAGAGCTGAGATAGTTACTTTTGTTAGGGGGAAAAGCAAATCTCTTAGACAGCTTGAGAACACATGAGATAATTTTAGTTAAGGACATTCTACTGCCCTGGTTGGCATTAGGTTTTTCTGCAGCATCAAAAATCAAATCAGCCCTGGAGCAACAGCGTCCCATCTGACACAACAGCTACTAAAATCTGTTCCTTTCTGTATTACGCTGAGATCAAAGCTGCACAGAGATTCACAACAGGGCTTCAAACAAGGTTAAAATGTGCTGAGAGAACCCTAGTCTGCTGTCCACAGATGGAAGAAATCTCTTCTGCTTTCAGCTACAAGTAATTTTCCATTTCCTTAATTCAAAAGTAGACCTTTATATGTTTCAGAAAGCTAAGAGATTACCAAAATGCCCTAGGTGAGTTAGGATCCTGAATCATGTTGGTTTTCAATGGGATTCAATACCTAAACAGCCTTTGAATGCCTACATCTGCTTTTGTACCAGGGAAGGTAGGCCCTAGTGTCACTGCTACCCTTTGTTGCACATGTGGGTACAAGATCCTTTGCAGTTCCAGGGCCTTCGTTGTCCCTGGAAACACTGAAATGTTTGAATAATGCAGTCATCAATAAATTATCTGAAGGTCTTATAACGTAGTATTCCCTAAACTACTGACCAAAGAGTAATATGTTATTCTTGGTTATTGTGCTGCAAGGACAGCGAAAGGATAGGTTTAACTGAATTTGAATAGCAAGGGTTCCCCTCTTGGGTTAGCTCCACAGAGGGACACAGCAACAGGGTAAATAAACCTGACTTCAAACATTATCTGCATCAATTTCTCTACATCTCCATAACCAGAGAACTAAGCCCTTTGTGACTGGCTGCAGCAATTAGACTGTAGAATCATAGAGTGGTTTGGGTTGCAAGGGCCTTCAAAGATCAACCAATTCCAGCCCCCCTGCCATGGGCAGGGATGCCCTCTACTAGCCAAGTTGCCCAAAGCCCCATCCAACTTGGCCACAGCTTCTCTGGGCAGCAGTTCCTGACAGATTATGAGAAATCCACACATGACAAAACCTCTTGGTCAGACCTTTCTACCACAGAAGCCTGGTGTCCATCCTGTGGTGCTCTTTTTTACTTTTTCTGAACAAGTGATTTTGTAATTGTTTTTTCAAGGGCTGAATGAGGCTGAGAGCCTCATTCTATCAATGACTGAGGGCATGCGAAGCCAGGATAAAATGGGGAAAGGTAGCCAAAAGATGGTTTTGTGTCCTGTATTTAAAGGCTGAAGGTTAGAGCAGTCCCCCATTCACCCTGGATGGCCTTTGGCAGCATGGATTACTTATTACACAGGCACGTCTTGCCACAGCATTTTCATCTTGAGTGTGCAAATATGCCTACTGACACTGCTCAGGTGGTGTACAGAGTTTAGCATAAATGAGAATGAGTCCCTGCGTGTTCAGAGAGGACCCTCCAGGGACATCTTTCATCAAACAGGCTTTTTACAGGGGACTGCACAGTCTGTTAAAAGCTTAAAAAATCTACTGACAGAATAAAATAAACTCCAAGCTAGTCTCTTGTGCAACAACCTAATATGCACACCAGGTCAGTGCATTTCACGCTGCTATCACCGTTCCAGCTGTAGCAAAACATTTATGCAGATCTGGATGAATTGCACAAGCTACTGACACTAACACAACTCTCACATGAGGATCTACAAACGAATATAGGTCATAAGATGCCATTGAAAACATTTTTGGCTGGCATTTGTCACCCCACAAGTTGTCAGTAATATAACATTTCCTACTATTGATTCGTCCTGCTCACAAATCATCACTAATACAGAGAAGTGGAATCTCACCATCATAAAACCTGGTGTGATGACTTTGGCAATCTAAGCAGCAGAAGGAATGTGAACATTTTAGCAGACCCTGTTTTACATCCGAAGCATGGTTCAAAGTGTTAAAGACCATATTTTTCTTAAGACTTAGGTACTTAGATAAGTATGTTGAGAAATCCCGATAGAACTGAGCCATCAGTGTGCATATGATTGCTTAAATGACAAAGGATCTTCAAGCGGTGACCTTCCACAGGCCAGGCTGCAGCGCTGTGTGGGAAGAAGGTGCAAGGCAGAAGTGTCCTTGAAGAGTCTGGCTACTGGCAGTGGGCACTGAATCACTTTTATATCACACAAAGTCCATGAGGCTGGTTCTACACAACAAGCCCCAGTGAGCATGGGGAGCAAAGTGCTCCCTCAGGGCTCTGTGCACACATCTGCACCAGAAGGATCAGCAGAAGCTCCAGGGCTTCTTCAAACAGAATTTATATGAGCAGATAACTCCATCTGGTCAGTACTGGGAGAGGGGACACTGTCAGGTCATGAATATATTGGTAAAATAATTTAGGATTCAATTTGATGCATCTCTGATGAAGTAGGTGAGGGGTGAGGTCAGTTTGCATGTCAGCCATCTGGGTACCAATGATGTACCAGGTCTGTGAGACCATGGCTGCAGAGTTTGCTAACAGTTTTGCTAACAGATAGTGAACACCACTAAACACCTAGTATGTTGCTGTGTCGAGGAGACACAACTCCCAGACTGAACTGGAGTCACAGGTGACACCCATACACAATATCAACCCCGCGTGCCCCATACTATGGCAGTGCCAACCACAAAGCATATTCCTTAGCCATTATAGGGGGTTTGGCTGAATGTGGACTTTACATTTGTGGACATCCATACGAGATGGGAAGGCTGGTGTTTTGTGTGAGCTTCGGAGATGCAGCATTATTTGACTCTAACAAGTACAAAGGGATTTGACTCCTTTCAGCCCCACGAACTACAATTGGCAGTCTGTTATTTCGAGCGATGCTCTTGCTCTCCTTGGCTGAGAGCACTAGCTGAGAAGTGTCTAAGGTGCAGGTCAGAAGTCGGACATAAACCAAGCAGCTGAGAGGCACCTTGTGCCTCTCTTTGTACTTCAAGTGGGTGGAAGGTTAAACAGAAATAGATTCACTAATTCATACCCTTAGGTCATCAAGACTGATGAAAATTGTGTTGTATGGTAAGAGGATTTTGTATGATATTCCTGGGTTTAATTCTTTCTGTGGACAAATGAAAAAATGGCAAATTAAACTGGAATCCCATCAGAAGCATCTCTTGCCCTAAGCCCAAAGAATGTGCTGTACTACAAGGGCTTGAAAGAAATGCAAATGACAGTCAAAAACTAAGTTGAAAATATAAGGAAAATATTCATCATTATTTATATTTTACATGGCTGGACCAGGTAGAAAATTGTTGAAGTTTTGTTCCTAAATCACAGGAAGTGTCTTTCTCTTACTCCCCGAGTCTTGTTACCAGAGCTGAAGAGCTGGATTCACTACTTTGGAATCCATCCAAGCTGTTCTGGATAAACTGACACTGTGGCTTGTCCCATGGAGACAGGGTGCTTTCTGGAAAACACTCGAGACAAGGTGTCTACCTTGCACTTCCAAAGAATTTTAAGGAACAGCTAGAAGAAGGAAGACATTCTCTCTCTGGCAGGACAAGAAAAAAAAAAATTAGATCATATGGTTTTCAGCTCTTTCTGTCTTCATTCTTAGTTCCCCAGTGCTGCCAGTGGTGGTGGCAAGATGCTGTTTCCGAAAGGCAGCGAGAGCATTTGCCCGTTTCAGACAGCATCTTTATCGATGCCCTGGGATGATGGGAGAAAGGGTCCGTACCCGGTCCGGGTTTGCAGACCTTCCCGGGGAAGCGTTTCGAGAGGACATGCTGCAGTAGCGTCGCGATCCTGCATTTTAATTCGGTATTTCACGTTTGGTGCCCGCTTCCCCTCTCGCCCCCGTTACTTTAACGGGAACGACAACGCGGCCGGACGGCGGGGGGTGCCCAGGCAGATGAGGTGCCGCCCCTTCCTCCTCCTCGCGCTTCCCCCCTCCCCGGTGTCCCGCTGCGTGCCTGCCCGGGAGCCCCCCGCCCCCTCCCCCCGCTCCC
>VXBZ01006337.1:137837-159239 GCA_013399135.1 Heliornis fulica | reverse complement strand
AGGCTTTCTGCGCCACCTGGAAGCTGGTGGACAGCCACAACTTCGACGAGTACATGAAGGCGCTGGGTAGGTACTGCCGGGCGGCACGGCCAGCAGCAGGTCCGGGATTTTTGCACCATCCTAAAACCAACCCAAATAAATTCAAACGATGTAAAAAGCCCCGCGCCCCCAACCGCCGGAGGTGTAGGTGAGGCATTCGCAGAGGCGGGGGGGGTCTGGGCGGCCGGGCCTCTGTCCGCTAAGTTCATCCGATGCCGGTCATTCAGCCGGGGGGGGGGGGTGTTGGCCTGAGAGCCGTCCTGCCGTGGAGAGGCTCCGGGAGATGTCCCCCTGGTAGGGGAAGCTTTATGAGTGGAGGGCAAATGCTGCCTGCGGATGAACTGGCGACAAACTAAGGAACGATAAAATCGTCGTGCGGTTAAAGGGACCGGACTCCGCGGCAGCAGAAGCGCTTGCGGCCCGTCCCGCGGCGCTGCCTGGTCAGTGCCGTGCCGCTCGGTTGCCGGAGGTACGGGAGCTACAGCTGGGCGGGCGAGGGGTGAGCACCTGTGGATGCTTCAGGTTATAAGGGCACTGGCGGAGCGGGATGTAGCATTTCACTTCATTTTAAAGCTCTAGGGTGGGGAAGAGGTTTCTGTGCCTCCGTGTGCGGCAAAGAAAAAGATGTAAAATCCCCAGTGTCTGACAAGTGTCTCATCTCCCTTGATGGTCTAGGAGTGGGGTTTGCAACACGGCAGGTGGGGAATGTGACTAAACCGACTGTGATTATCAGCAGCGAGGGGGACAAAGTAGTGATCAGGACTCAGAGCACTTTCAAAAACACAGAAATCAGCTTTAAACTTGGAGATGAATTTGATGAAACGACCCCCGATGACAGAAACTGCAAAGTAAGTGAACTCTGGCTGCAGTGGCTGCCTTTTCTCTTCTTCCTCCCCACCCCCGTCCCCAAGGCTGTACCTTCGGTAGGGTCAAAGGAAAAAAAAAAAACCAAAACACAAAACAAAGCCCAAACTTCTGCTATTTCCAGTTGTACCACTGTGAAGGCCAGGAAAAAGACAAGATTGCATTTTACTTCCCTGCTTACACGATCTCTTGTCCAAACCAATGCCTTATGCTGCCAGCCCCCGTCTACCTTCCACTATTGTGTTAGCCGCCCACTATTCTTTCAATGCAAATAGCATTTGGCATAACTTTCCAGTCAAAATGTGGAAATGCCGTCTTCCTTCCATCTTTGGGGCCTTAACATAAACGATGTTCCGATGCACATCTGAAGCATTGGCTCTTGCGAGACTGGAACTCAAAGGAAACTACTTCTTTCATCCTTTGACACAAACAAGAGTTGTATGGAGTTCATCCTTAAAACCGGGATGATTCATAGTGTTGGCTTTAAAATGGCTGGGACTACTTTATCATTCTAGATCCACATCCATCTATTGAAGAGAATTCAATAGAATAGTGCATGCTGAATGTGTGAGTGGAATCCCAAATACATGAACTAAATGAAGGTCTTTGTGTTTCTTGGTATCTCAGTCAGTTGTGACCCTGGATGGAGACAAGCTAGTGCACGTACAGAAGTGGGACGGCAAAGAGACTAACTTTGTGAGAGAAATAAAGGATGGCAAAATGGTAATGGTAAGTATAAAGCTCTCTGAGCATTCATGTACACCGCTAACACTCCTCACATTTATCTCAAGCTTTATGAACAGATAGTGTTAGTTCTACAGAAATCTTTATACTAACTGTTTGGGGAAAGCTAGCAGACATTTTTAAAATATTTATTCTGTTTTGGTTTGTGTCTTGTTTTACTGACGACTGGATAACTGCTAATGGTTTTAGGTGGGCCAGCCAGGGGACTTCCAGAGTATATATGTTCTTTCTACAGTTTGTGTAAATGCTCAAGCAAAAAGAAAAGTCCTGGTGAACTGGAAAAGACACAGAGTTCTTTATTATAAACTAACTGTTGCCAGTACTAATTTAGATTTCTTTAAACTTTTGTTTTATATATGCATACATAAATATTACACAGAACAAGTATTTCCCTAGGAAAATAAAGTTACAATATTGCAGGAAGCAATAGTATTTTCATAACTAATAGTAAAGTCTGATTAAAAACTATGATAAACAGCAATCGTTTAAAGAAAACTCTTGCTTTCAATTCATATTCTTTTCCTGACTTTTTAAGAACAGGTGTTATTATATGTAATGCCCTGCCAGGGTGGCACTTCTCTTACTTATTTTTGGCAGAGATGTAACTTTCAAAAATAAAACCTCTTCAGCTACACTAATCTCTATGTCTGGGCTACTGGAGAAAGCCAATTTGCTTGTATTCTAAATACTTCAAAGAGTATCTGTATAAATGGAGAGTTCTAAATAATTAAAACCTTGAAGCATATGGCTCATGCAATACAACGTAACAAGCGATTCGAGGGACAGTGTTTTGGCTTTGGGAACAGCTGTGTGCATATACAGAAAACAATTTTTCTTTAGAATCTGAACATGGTGAGGTGTCCTGTTCCTCGTCAGGAAGCACCTCCAAAGCTTTCACACTGTAGTGTTCTGTACAACTGCAGTAACTACTGCACTTGGTAGCTCTAGCTACTTCACAGTATTTATTTTAAAACAAGGTTCTCTTTAAGTATCTGCCTAGCATAGTAGTCTCTAGTATGGGTATAGGGGACTTAGATTTTTACATTGCATATTTTGCAATATGATCAGCTTTGGGAAAGTAAGTGTGAAATCTTCCTTAAAACAATGCTATAGTTAAGAAATGACATTAACGAAATTAGAACAGTGAAACTCCCTTCTGATTGCCTTGTAAATGTGCATTATGTGCTGCTTGGATTTGAAAGTAGCAAGGAGAAAGTTGTTTGTTATGGAATCCTTAGCTTGGTTTTGCCCCTTGCTCACTTAAGATAGCAATAACCTACACTAACTAGATATAAATTACATAATGTAAACCAACTTTACTCTAGCACAGACATGTTAATATGTTAAGTCATTATGGAAAATGGTCCGGTATCTAACGTGTCTGTCTTTTCCTTGGACTTGCAGACTCTCACCTTTGGTGATGTGGTTGCTGTTCGCCACTATGAGAAAGCGTAGACTTTACCTGACCTCTGTCCGTGTTACTTCTGCTGGAGGGATTAATGTACCGTCCATAACCGAACGTAGCTAAAATGCACATTTCTGACATGAAAGGTTAATAAAAAGTTTGGGGTGGGGGTGTTTGGTTGTTTTGTTTTGGTTTTTAATAAACAACTTTATACCATCAAATTTGCAAGCTTGTGCTGTATAGTGAAACAGGTTAAACTTAGCATTAAACTTCTGAAGCGTTTGCCTTTTTTATTATTTTTACAGTAAATGGAACATGTTTGTTTCTGAATGCAGATTAAACAAATTAAAGTTTTTTAAACTTGTGATCCTTTTGCATTTAATAAGCTAATATTCCCATGTTCTGGAGGGAGATTTATAAAGTGTGTTTTTCTGAGTAAAACAGTAGAAAAGCATGTCATGTACAATGCTGCAGCAGCCTCTCTGAGACCAATCAGAGTATATGGGAAATTAATAACCTTCACTCCAGTGGCTTCTTTTGGCTGGACGAATCTAAATCCCCTGTATTTAGATGTGTAGGTAGAAAAGTGAGAGACTTAACTAGTTTCAGCTCCTCTCTTCACTGGGAGCTTGTTGCCCAGCGTATGCTAGGGTCAATAGATGGCTTTTGATGTCCAGGGGATCCTGCAGTTTTCGTCTCAATAATTATGAAACTTTTTCATTGTTTTGGTGGGGTGCTGTTTTGGGTTTTTTTTTTTTCTGCTAATATACAGAAGTTTGAAGTAAATAAAAATGCAGATTGAACTGTTTTCACGGAATGGGAGGATAGGACTGACATAAAAGGCAGGCCTGGGGGAACCTCAAGTACAGAGCTTGTCTTTCATCAGTCTCCACAAGGCTGGGTGCAAAGCAGAGAGAAAACAGTACAAAGCAAACCTGAGATTCCTCTCCCTGAGCTGTTTCATAGCTTGTATGTGCAGGAGGTAGCCATTGCACTATGAACAATTTAAAATGCTGCTTAAAAGAAAACCTCATTTCTGAAGAATATTCCCTAAAAGACCAGCATAGGAAAAGCTGCCTTACGCTTCAGATTATTAGAAAAGTTGAAACAGGTTGCTGGCATCATGGAGGGATTGTTTGGAGTCCATTTTTTCTGACACACTGACTTGTTGAACCCTATGGAGGTGTAGTTTACCTACAACCTTTCAAACCAAGGCAGGGCTGAGCTGTATACTCAGTGGTTTGTGGCTGCAGAGGGATGTGCAGGAGAGGTGTCTTGCCCAATGTCCCATGCCTAATACTGTGCTGTACCATCCTGCAGAGCTGCTACGTCATATTCTGGGAAGTGGCTTCTTGTTTCCCTAGATATGTAGGATAACAAGAGTAGCTCATCTCATTCATTTGGTAAATGTGTGGACACAACTATAGCACATAACCAACACGAATACAAAATTTAATGTTAATAGCCTTACTTTTTCACAAAGAAACTACTTGAAAGGGACATCCAAGTCTGTTTTCTCTTGTGGAGAACACTTAAGAGTCCTTAATTATGAACTATTATAAATATGCTTTGTTTAGTGGATATTGAGCATGAAAAGTAGAACCTGTTGCAGTGGTATGTGGAGCTGTTGTCTCTGTTTTGGGCTGCTTCAGCTGCTGTAGTGCAAGTTATGTTTAAAGAGCATCTTCTGTCCTTCAGTTTCATTAACTCACTTAATCCTCAGCTTCAGTACCCAACACAGCTTTCGTCTGTCTCTCCTGCCTGTTTGCCTACAGGTGCATTTACTGCATGACCCATCCTTCCCAGTCACACCTTCTCAGAAAGGTGCTGCTTTTCCTTTATCCCTGGGGAAATCAGACTTGGGTCCCCAGTGCTAGCATTCATCTTCAGGACAAATAATTTGTGCAGTCATGGCTTAAAAAATTAAGGATTTTTATGAAATAGGAGGAAAGGAACGCAGAGACAAACTGTTAAGCCTTGATTTACAGATAAACACTGAACAGTAAACATTTTACATTGCAGTCACTTTTCAACAAATGTTACATTTCCCTACATAAAGTATGCCCTTTAAGTCACACAAAACCATTATGAAGCTTATTGCTGTAGTCTTTTGCTATTCTAAAAATCAATACTGTTTCTGTCAAATAAATGAGACAAAACTGGAGAAGTGGTACCTGTGAAGTGCCTTTGGCACTGCTTGGAGTGGAAAAGTGAGGAAAATACCAACCCAGACTTCCCACTGCTGGCAGTACAGCTTTGCAAAGCCCTGGAAAGCAGGTCTGGAACAGCACAGTGAGCAGTGGGGCATTTCGGGGCAGATATGGGATCCATGACATCTGGTCTGCTCCTAAAACTGACGTCCAGTACTCTTCCTCACTGGAAACTACTCTGACCAGCAACAAACAGCAGCTTTGCTCCTGTAAAGCCTTACTGATGGAGACTTGTGTTTACAATGCCCCTCAGCATTTCCCTTAAGCTGTATTAAAGGTGTACTTGATGGCATATTTCAACAGGATTTGGGGGGAGAGGGGACGGTTGGGTTTTGTGGTTTGTTATTTTTTTAATTTTAAAGTGAGGTAAGTCATGAAGAGCCATTTTTACTCATATACTGTGCGAAACCTTTCTTCCGAAAGATGCTTGAGACTTACATGGTGTCTGAGCACAGCCCGGGGCCAGTTTACTCTCTGCCCTAGGGCTGCCAGCCGGCTCGGCACGGCACGGCACTACTTGGCTCGGCTCGGCTCTGCCGGTCGGTAGCACCGGCGGGGCCCCGGCTGGCTCGGTGTGTGCATGGCAGGCTTTTCAGCCACAGGTCCCAGCCGCTTAGCAGCTGTATCCCGTTGCTGGAGCCCGCGGGGCGCCACAGGCCACCGCCCGAGCGGGGAAGGGTCTCCATCCTTTCCCGCTGCCGGCCTCACCTTCCTTCGAGGCCGCCTCAAATCCTCTAGGGCCCAGAGTTCGGCCCCGTCCACTGCCAGACTGGCTCCTACGTGGTCCCCGGCGTCCCAGTGCCGACCCGGGAGCAGCACCCCCGAAGGTGAAGGTCACCTCAGCCCGGCCGGCTGTAGAGACAGTAGCTGGCCCGGGCTAGGGGCGGCTTTTGGCCCCTTGGTCGTGCGGGCGGGGCGCGGTGGCGGTTTCCGGCAGCTCCGGGAGGCAGCGAAAGGCCGGGGCTTGCACAAGCCGCCCCGGTCTCGCCCCTTTCCTCCGCGCCGGGGCGGTCACATGAGCAGCCGTCGACGGGCCGGGTACTCCCGGCTGGGCTGACATGGAGCTGCAGGGGGGACGCGCCGCCCGCTTGGCCCTCGGCCTGGCGCTGTTCTGCTCCGCGCTGAGGGCGGCGCCAGCCGGCCCCCTGCCCCGCTCCGCTGTGGGTGAGTCTGCTGGGGAGGGGGGCAGTGGCTGAGCGGGGACGTCCCTGCGAGCAGAGAGGCCCGGCTGGAGCCTTCCGTGGAGGACGAGAGCGGCGGGTGAAGGGCAGCCCGACCCCGGACGGCAGTCGCGGCTTGGGGGTGTCTCCCCGGGCTGAGGGAGGCCCAGCCGAGGGTCGCTGTCCGCGGGAGCCTGGAGTGGGGAGGCCCGCGGTACGCGCTCCCCTCTCCTTCCCCGCTACCCGCACATAGACTGCGGCAGCGGTATTCGCTGTCCCAGCCGGGTTCAACCCCATGTGCCTTTCAGTCAAGTAAACACACAGCCGCTCAGGTCCGGGGGGCGCGGGGGCGGTGCGTTAGAGGGGTTTATAGCGAGTGGGCCGGGCCAGTGGCAGGTGAGGTGAGTGAGCCCTGAGTGGCCTTTGGTGCTGGGTCCCGAGGCACGCAGTGCAAACATTAAACCTGGGTTCTGTGCTGTCAGCAAACACTCGCACACTTCGTCCGGTGTGATCTGCAGTGCAGTAGCGTGTAGCTCCGAAATGGCTTCCACGGGTTTTTCATACCCTGTTGCTGGTAAGAGCCTCGGACCAAGCACACAGCAGTGTCAGGGCCTTTCCCTGGCTCCTGTTAGTGGGAGTCATGCATTCCCAGATTTTGAAGATTGGTGCTGGTCGTTACCCTGAAATAAAACCCCACGGTTCCAGCCGTGTAGTGCCCACACTGCCACAGAGAGCATGTGACCTTGGGAAAAATCAATTTATAGCTGTCCTGGTTTCGCAACTGCTGCCCCAGATGCACTTGGTGTCTTTCCCAAGCTCTTTGAAACTGGCAGAAATTACTCCTCTTTTTCATGACACTTGAGGGATGATAGTCTTCATACAAACTTAATGCATCCTGTTCACCACATTCCAATACTTGGCTCCTTTTTTCCATGCAGTGCTTAGTAGCAACAGCTGAGGACGTGTCAGCCCTGAAAGCTGTGAGTAATAGGTAGGGCTGACACACTGCTCACTGGTAAGAAGCCCAGTCTCTTTGCTACTCCAGCTGCTGGGGAGGAGCCTTGAAATTTTTTTCATGCATGCTGTTTCTTCCTTTTCTTTCTAGACTGTGATGTTTTATAGTAGCTTCCAACCAGGGAAGGCCTGGAAAAAGAATTAAAATGCCATCTCTTTTAAGGTGGAGTGGAGAAGTTCTTCTGTTGCCTTCTCTACTCTCCAATTTTCAGATTGCTGTTAATAAAAAGGAGATGATTTCCCAATCCCTACCAACCTCCATTTTTTTCCCCTCCTGAATTAGCTTTAACCCATGCCTCTGCATTTGTTTTCAGTTTTTCTGTCAGGATTGCTGAACTCATCCACACTTACCAGGCTAATCAACATTTTTAAAAATTTATTCTCCTTTTCAAAACTTGAAAAAGGAGTATCAGTAGACAAACTGGAGCAAACTTGGTGTTACCCGTGTATATCCAGTTCAAATGCAAATAATGCATTTTCTTTAATCTTTGTTTTCTGAAAACAGGGCAGTTCTGGCATGTATCTGACCTACATTTAGATCCAACTTACCACATTACCCCTGATCGCACCAAAGTATGTTCATCTTCCAAAGGAGCCAATGCCTCCAACCCAGGCCCTTTCGGAGACTTTTTGTGTGATTCTCCATATCAGCTTATTTTGTCAGCATTTGCATTCATGAAGGATTCAAAACAGCAGGTTTCATTTATGATCTGGACAGGGTAAGTGTTCCAAGTTGTTCTGCGTTAAAGCGTTTAACAGCCTGATAACCATATAGTGCAGGAATTGACAAGGTAATAATTTGTACCAACAGATCGGGGTTTGCTATCTCACAAGTCCTTCTTTTAAGTAGTCCCTTTAGTTATCCGGATGGCTGGTAAGTAGAAGACTGAGAATATAAGGCCTCAGGAACAGATTGCGATCTCTGATAGTTTCTGGATAGTGTTGGGCTGTTCATTGGGATGTTTACTACGTGACTGTATGAGTGTAAGTTAATAGAAATGGGGCAAGGAGGCTGGGAGAAAACACATAAAAGATCAGAGGGATAACTGACTGGAATTAATTATTATGGCAGGTTTTGAATTTTTTAAGTCTTAAGGTCATTGAAGTGCATCCCTTTTTAGAAGATACCCTTTAACTATTTTATTTGGTTCCGTAAGAGGCAACTATAGATTATGGTTGGGTTTGTTTTGGTTTTTTGAAGTGTATAAAGCTGCCGTTCAGGTTCAGTGCCTGTATGAATTCTATATAAGGGGCTAGTGGGGAGAGGATAACAGTGTCGTAGATGCTGTCTCTCTTCATTACTGTCACTCATAGCTGCATGAGCTTCTAAAAGAAAGTATGGTTTCACAGTCCCTCATTGCAGTGCTTTGGATGTGTGACATCCCCTGTTGAGTAAAACATTTATCTATTCTGTGTCGAACTTCCTTATTAGAAAATGGGTATCATAGTTCTCTCCCACACGGAGGTTAGCTGTGAGCCACTGTGCGCCTTAGCACTGGGACTGGAGGAAGAAGTGTGAAAGGGAGGTAGAGAAGCAGGTTGATGGTACCACATCCTGTTACTTTCCTGGTATTCATAAAAGATAGCATAACTTGCCCTACTGCCA
Organism: Heliornis fulica; assembly: GCA_013399135.1. Taxonomy (NCBI): domain Eukaryota; kingdom Metazoa; phylum Chordata; class Aves; order Gruiformes; family Heliornithidae; genus Heliornis; species Heliornis fulica. The sequence goes on along the minus strand of VXBZ01006337.1, from coordinate 150,197 downwards.
TAGCAAAATACTCCATGCTACCATCATACAACTTCTTGAGGTGTAACTCAAGGAATAATTTATCAATAAAATCAGCATCTTTGAGCTTTTGTGAGAACTCGTTTGTTTACAAATGATGGGGTCTCTTTTACTGAAAATGTTACTGTAATAACAAGTAATGTTATTTAATATTGCTGGTGGAAGGGTGTTAAGGAATACAGATATATAAAGACAAGTGATTAATTTTTTTCACTTATTTAATTTTCAACAGGGTGTTGGTATAAGGGAAAAAAATCAGCTTGTAAGGTTGTGTGAGTGATGGAAGATACAGAGCCCAGACTGCACAGTAGCTCACAGTAATGGAGTCAAATGGATTTAATTTCTGAGAAATTTTAGTTGTAATAAGTGTGAATCATGGGATAAACATTAATCTACTTGTTTGGTTGGTTGGTTGGGTTTTTTTAAGCCTTTTCAGGGAACCCTTCAGGCTAGAATGTAGGTGCGTTTGCAGAATTGTTTGCCTTTCCTTATGTGGCTAATAAACCTTTGTTAATAAAGCCTTTTCTTTTTCAGAGATAGCCCTCCTCATGTTCCTGTGAAAGAACTCTCCACAAAGTTGGTCATTACCATAATTGGCAATATGAGTTCTACAATTAAGAATTTCTTTCCGGATCTTCAGGTTTTCCCGGCCTTGGGCAATCATGACTACTGGCCACAGGTAAAACAAGTCAGAAATGTGTTCATGTATCATACCAAGTGTGTTCCTAACCCCTCAGAAAGCAGGTGTGAAAAATAAGAGTTAAATTTGTGTGACTTATTCTGGAAACAGTGTTCTACAGGTCTCCAACTAGCATTTAAAATTATAAATAGTTCCAAGCAAGACCAGAAAGTACATCTCTCTCTCTCTCTCTCCTCTCTCTCTGTTAAGTTACCAAGCATTGATGCCGGGTAAAATCTGTACATTGCCTGAGGTCATGAAATTTACTGCTAATCATTCCTCATATCTTAGAACTACTAGGGCACACATTTAATGTATTTTTTTTTCCTGTATACATCATGCATGCATGTATAATAACTTAATCTAACAAAAATGAGCTCATGGTAAGGTTCAGGGCCTACTGTAAATTTACTGATATCATCAGATTAAGAAAAAATTCTAATCTGAATAATATCAGATTTTTTGTGATGTTCCCATAATTTTGCCACTATTACTAACAATCAGAGAATCACAGATGACAGGGGTTGGAAGTGGCCTCTGGAGATCTTCTAGTCCAACCCCCCTGCCAGAGCTGGATCACCTCTAGCAGGTTGCACAGGATTGTGTCCAGGCTTGTTTTGAATGTCTCCAGAGGAAGAGACTCCACAACTTCTCTGGGCAGCCTGTCCCAGTGACAGAGTCACCCTCACAGTGAAAAGGTTTTTCCTCGTGTTGAGGTGGAACTTCCTTCTTGGCCCTGAGGGCATACTGATGGCTCATGGAGAGCTTGCTGTACACCAGGACTCACAGGTCCTTCTCAGCAGAAGTGCTTCCCTTTTTTTTCTTTACTTACTGGACACTAGGAAATACTCACATTGGTGATTTACTGGATATGTGTGCCATTGCAGCTGAGGACAGTGGTTTTTTTACTTTGTGTTCTGCGAATATTGTTCTTGGCATTGCCCAAAAATAAACAGTTGCTTCATGTGTCCTTTAAAGTATATTGCGGGTGGATCTGGCAGCACACGGGACTGAGAAAATCTGTCATCGCGTCTGCGGGGATTGAAGGGATATGGAGCAGGTCAGCTGAAATACTTTGCTTGAAAGGCATAATGGGAATCAGTAACAGCCCTTCACACCCCCAAAGGCTTGTATTCCAGCTTCTGGTGTTACTCATTAGGCCTGTTGGTGTATGTCTTTTAGTATGTAATTGTATCATTGCAAATATCGTTGCTGGAGTTAGTGATTTCCAAATCAGGTAATAACAGTGCTGCGCAGAGAGGAAAAAGGGAATGTGAGAGACAAAATAATAGCTAAACATGTCTTGGAAATGTGAGTGCATAAACTGTGTTGGGACTTCAATCTCTTATGTTCCTTTTGTACTGTAGGAGACCAGGTTTGTTCACTAGAAACCACTGGTAAAGTATTTTGATAAATAATGCCTTAACTGAAGTCTCAGTGTTTGTTTTCATGTTGTTTTGTTGTTTTTTTTTTTTTAAATCTTAACAGATAAAGACCATGGGCTCAGAAATTCCTCACTATGGGGTCATTTCAGGGTGTTTGGTTTCTTTTAATTATGTTTTTTTTTTTTGCTGTTGGCAACGTTTCTGTGTTTCATATGGACGTGCTTGGCAGATGTGTCAGATGGGAAGCAGAGTGGAACAAGCCACACCCTATAGGCTCTTCCAGAGCAAGTGTGAAAGCTGCGTGCCCACCATGCACCAAAAAATTTTATTGCTGTCTTTTGTTTTTCTGACCTGTTTGTTTTAAGAACTTAACAGCTTTGGCTGATTTTTCTTGCAGAGCCTATTAATACCACTCAGCTTAATCAGGCACTGGGATACATTTCAGATCATGTGTTGTGACCTCTGTCTTTCTGCATGGTCTTATGTGTTTCACATCCTTGCACTTGCTTAAGTTCCTGAACTGCTGTCTAATCCACAAGTTCACAGAGCAGTGACTTGCCTGGCCTCTTATCTGAGATCAGGTTTTGCTGTGACTGTTGGTGACTGTTAGCTCTGGCTGAGCTGGTATGGCTCAAGCTTTCCTAATAACTGGTATCTGTGCAGTGCAAGCAACAAATGTCTGAACAGACTTCTGATTGCACTACTCCTAGACAGAGACTTAGTGCCTAAGCCTCTAATAGTGCAGGTTTAGCTTCAAAGATCTCCAGAAGGTCACATTTTACGTTTAAGAAAACACGCACTGTAATACCGTTGCTATTTTTTTACCTCTGTTTTTTCTTCTAGCCCCAATAATCCAAGCAGATATTTTAGGAAAGGCAAGGACAGGCTGGGGTCTTCCTGTCAGGGCTAGATGACAGAATGGCTCTTGCCAGGCTCTGGTGCTTGTGCATTTCTTGGCTTAGACCGAAGAGTGCTACATTCCTATTGGGAGAAAACAGGAGAAAAGCTGGAGTTTTATTGAAGCAAAACATTTAAAATACTTTCTTACTAGAACTACAAGGAAACATTTTTGAATGTCACCATAATGTTTCTGAGGGCTGCAGTGGAGTTTTGGGGAGCTGCTATGAACCCCAAATTGCTTGAAAAGTTCTATAGAAGAAGCTTGTGTTCAAGCTTCTCCTCCAGAGACTTTATTTTTAGACTTTGAATCTTCAGTGTATGCATTTATTAATTTTACAGAATGTATGGTTTTCTGCTCTGCTGTGCTTGAAATATTTTTGGCATTAATTTATCAATGAATTAACAAGGTTGTGCAGTCAGTTCTGACTGAATTCAGATACTTGTTCATGATCAGCAATAATTGAGGTTCAGAAGTTTGGGATATTTTTTTCCTTCCTGAGTTCCTCCTGGTGATGATTGGATACACTTATGTGTTATGTGAGAGGTCAGGTGGGATAATTTTGTGGGGTTTTTTGTGTCTTTGAAAGCTAAGGCAGACAGAATCTTCTCTCTCACAGGATCAGCTTCCTGTAACTACCAGTGAAGTTTACAATGCTGTAGCAGATTTCTGGAAACCCTGGCTAACTGATGAAGCAATCAGTACCTTCAGAAAAGGTAAGATATGCCAGTAACGCACTGTAAAGCCAGGGCTTAGAGAACTAATGTTTCTGTACATTTGTCCCATTTGTTTTGCTAAGTCTCATAGGATGAATCAGCACAACGGATTATCTGTAATGAAGAGGTTCCTTGGATTTTTGGATAGTGGTGCTTATCTTCAGAGTATATTTATTCTCTCCTGATGCAATAATTATTGTGTCTTGTAACATTTACGGTATTACTGGCTTTGTGCATGGGAAATATCTTACTGCCTTCAAGACATTATAGTAAGCCATTTTTTAGATAAAGGTGTATGAGGCGCAAGAAGACTTAAATTTGGTTGTAAAAGACTGATGAAATACTGTTTCTGTTTTGGTACTATATGGGTGTTTCAGAGCATATTGAATAGGCACATATTTGTTCCAGTTATGATAGCACATGTCATAGTTATGATAGCACGTGTTTGTGTCCAATTTACTAGACCAGGAGAATATTGATACACTAATCATGAATTTTCTTTTTAGCAAAAGACTGAAAGGTTCAACCCAATTTCCAATCCTCTCAGACATTAGGGATTTGGAAGTTTAATTTGTTGTGTTGTGTCTGGAATGAGAAGGAACTTTGGGTAAGAGTGGAAGTAGAAACTCCAATAAGACAAATAAAACTCAAAGGGGCAGACCTCAAGTTAAGGTATATTGTGACAGTTCAGTTACCCTGGCTCTACTGAAGTCCCTGAAATATGAGATTGTGCCCGTTGAGAAAGCTCTGTGTGCCATGGAGGGGTTTAGGACCTGGGGCTGAAAAATGTGACCTTTCATTTTCATCGTGTTCCAGTCTGAAGTTAAATTACTTTGAGCCTACAAGAACTCAAGCAGTCCTTCCTGGAGGAACCGGTATCCTTGCACTATCTCAAGAAACGTTTTAGCAATTACTGCGTGTCTCAGTGTAGAAGAAATGTTACAGGGCACTTCTTGTGTGTCAGTTTGATAATTGCATATGAAAACTGTCACATAAACACAAAAGCAATTCCAGGCAAGAATTCATTAAAAATTCAGTGTCAACTTCTACTAAAATGTTGCTAAAAACAGATTCTTGACTGGTTTTGTGGTGATATGGTGACGCGTGGTTTGAATACACAATCTATGTTCTATTTTATTATAAGGCTGTTTTGTCAGTGATGCACTTTCCTTCTAAATTTGTGGTTTGAAGCCTTTCATTTTCAGATGATATTGGTCTTATTTTCACAGGTGGCTTCTACACACAGCTATTTGAATCCAGTGATAGCTCTCAACCACTCAGGATAATCAGTCTGAACACAAATTTATATTACAGCCCCAACAGCGTAACTGTGAATATCACTGACCCAGCCAACCAATTTGCCTGGTTGGAGGAAATATTAGAAACCTCTTCACAAAAGAAGGAAAAGGTAGGGGCTGTGAACTGAACCCATCAGATTATTTGTTTAAACTTTGAAAAAAAAAAGAAAGAAGTAGAGATAATGAAAATACGATTCTAGAATAATAATGCTGTCAAAGTTTCTCTAAAATAAAAATTTCCTTTTTAAAAATAGTTCTTCTTTGAATATGCGCATTTTACTACCATTAATAACATAGTTGAATGGACTTTCTCGTTGTTCAGTAAAACACCTTTTCTTTCCTACTATGTAAGATGCCATGGAGAACAAGATGGGAATACTTCAACTTTGGTTTCTGACTTTTTTTCCTGCTAGCCTTTAATTTTAAAATGTGCACCCTTGGCCTGAGGCAAGAGTGAGCATATTTAATTTACATTTTTATGCAATCACAGTTATGAAATGTAGAAATCGGAAAGGAGTTCGTCAATCACAAAACTTAGCCAAGCTGCAGCAATTGCTGTGATTTTGATTGTTATAGCAAATTGTCTCAGGCTTTGAAGTGAGGTTACAAATTGTTGGCTCATGTTTGATTGATTGTTGCCGGGGCGGGGTTACCATCTGACCAGAAAAAAAAGTGTTTAATTTGAAACATGTTTACACTTCACTACAGTGTTGTAATTGTAAACCCATTATACTGCAGTCCGGAGAAAGGACAGATTTCGCTTAATCATAAAACCTTGCAGCATATTGGTTGGTGTGTGCAGTTGGAACCAAGCCTCAACCTCAGACAGAGAGTTTCTTTTAACCAGTTCTCCCTATTTCTGGTGACTCTTTGACCATGCAGCCTCTAAGATTGTAACATTGTTTTTCATTGTTTTTCTTACTATCCCTTTGAGATGTCAAATCATAACTCTTACCCTAGTAATTTATCTTTTTTCATTTGAAAGAACTGATCAGATTTTCCTTTGGCCTAAAAATGACACATAGATTTATTGGAACTTTTTTTCCCAAGAACACATTGAATTCACATTGAATAAATCTGGGTTGTTTTTTTTTTTTTTTCCTCATGAATATAAACTCTTTGTATTTTGTATAATAAAATTGTCATGATTTATAATTTTCAGAGTGCCATTTCTAAGATAGCATTATTACAAAGTTGTAGTAACCATTACAGCTAAAAGTTTCAAATGAAGGAGCTAATTTTGCTCTCTGTATCTGATTCCTTAGGTATATATAATAGGACATGTACCGATAGGCTACTTGCCGTTTGCAAGGAATACTACAGCTATCAGGGACTATTACAACGAGAGACTGGTAAAGATTTTTCGCAAATACAGTAGTGTTATCGCGGGGCAGTTTTTTGGACATACACATAGAGACAGTATCATGGTCCTCCTGGATGAAGAAGGTAATGGTGCTTATCGAATCTTTCATCTTTTTCTTGATTAAAAGCAAGTTAATACTGTCTTGCATGTTATTATTAGTCAGCCTCTGTTACAGGTAATTGAAAAAAGAAATTGGGAAATAAGCTGTTTATCTACAAGAGTTCAAGCCTCATACAATCCCAATTTTTTTCCAAACAACCTTGCAAGGCACACTTGTCTTTTTTTTGTTGTTGTTGTTGAAGAGACTCCCCAAGCTTCCTGGTTGTTTTTGTTTTTTTTTTTTTTTTTAATGAATGCTTATGCCTAGACAAGAATTTCTGGTCTTTCCTCTCCACTCTCTCAGTGACATGGGCAAATTATACTAGCCAGTTGCTATTGTGTAATGTGTCAGAGGGAATGTTCTCAGGCCAACTAGACATGCTCTATGTTCTTGTGTTTCCTGCATCATTACTGTGCCTCTCTACTGAGTTCCCTGCTGCTTCAAAGTTAATTAAGATAAGGGTAAGCAGGAGGCAGGGGAAAGAAAGTCTCTGGCTGTTGCATCTCTTAGATTAGCTAATTTCCCTTCAAGAAAAGCACTCAGGTTTGAAAATTCTGTTTACTGCTTTGAAATCCTTTAGTTTTAAGCGTGGGCATTGCTGTACAGAGCACTCTCAACATCTCTAACAAAAGGTCTCTGACAAGTAACTGGTTAAATATTTTTGTCCGTACTATAAAAGAGTGAGAGGTACGTTGCTTTCATTTATGTAAAATACCCAAATATTAATTGGCTCTTTTCCTGTGTTTTAGATGAACTCGTATAAGCAATGCCCAGAATGCTCACTGGGGTAATGGTGTTCTAAATAATTTACCCTTTTACATGGCATTATCATGGAATCAATCTCCAGTAAAAAGGAATCCACCCCTAGTGTAAGAACTGGCTTTTTACATTGTTTTAAAAATGGCATTCAAGGCAGTCATATACCTACATATTTTTATACCTTGTCCCATTTGTATATTAAATCATTGTCTCTAATCCAAATTTCACTGAGGACAAACTGATCTTGGTGCCTTGTCATTACAGTTTGCATGTGCAAGCAACTGCTTACAAATTATTTTCATAATTTTGCATCTTTAGACAAAATTTAAACAGTGAAATAGCATGTAGCTAAATACGGTTTGTGTTTATCTATACAAATTTAGGCTGTCTTCTGTTCGTGACACTTTCCTCTTGACAAAATTCTAAAGAATTCAAGATAAACATAATACTGTAGCCAAGTCAGTGTACTGAGATAGATAGAGAGCTCAGTTTTGCCTTGTCCAGAAAAGTATGATGATTTCCAAGCTTTCAAAGCTTCTGCTCGGAAGTGGAGCCTGACCTTGTGATTTCACCGCTGTGATGTTGGAGAAAGGAGTAGTTAGGGCATCTTTCTTATTCCTCAGAGAACCTCTCAACGTACTTAAACTGCACATTATGTCTTATTAAAACCCACCTATTGCCTCATGTTTCAGTTGCTGTAAAGATTGGTGTTCACGTAGTGGGGTCAGGTGGTGATACTCTGATGTTTCTAATAACATAATAAATAAAGCAAAACATACAAAAAGTGGCATGTGAAATATAGCATGGAGAAAGCAATAAAAGTTTTGACTATTTCTTCAGTAGAAATATGCAAAATATGAGTGTAGACCTATTTAGCTGGCACACATTGGAAAGTGTAGTGTGCTATTTTACACAGATTTTGGTGTGTGCAGTGGAAGTATAGAAAGATTTTGCGGTGGTTCAGCTAAACCAGGGGGTGGAAAAAAGCTCATGTACTTAAGCTGGTCACTCAGATTCTTACTGTGTTGGTTCTCTACAGAAATATTTGGTTGAGAAAGAAATGATTGAAAGGAAATCATTCCCTCACCTTCCCTCTTCTTGCAGAAAAGCCCCTAAATTCCTTGTTTGTGGCACCTGCGGTAACCCCAGTGAAGAATGTATGGCAAATGGAGTCCAATAACCCTGGTGTCAGATTGTATCAGTATGATCTTCTTGATTACAGCTTGCTGGTAAGTAAAGATTTTAAACTGCTGTTTTAAGACAGTCATTAAAAGCACAGCAAGACGTCAGCCTTCTCATCCTTACAGCTACTGATAGAACATTGGTACATACTCTTTATTCCTGGGAAGAAGGAAAGGAAATCTGAAAGAAAACTTGATCAGTCTGCCTGTGCCTGCAGAGCTACCAGTACTTACTGTGCTCTGTGGAATATTCTTATAACGTTGAATCAAAGACAGTCGGAAATTTTCATGTGCAGAATCTTAAAACTATTTACAGGAGCTTTGCAGTGGTGAGAAAGGTTCGCCTAAATCCTGGGCTTGTTTACATACCGGTGTTGTTTGTTGGTGATAGCCAGAGCTTTGGGATGCATTCCTTGAAATGCTTCTAAAGGGTGTAGAAGAGCAGACAAAGAAAAGCACTTTTAACCATGCGATAATCATGCACCTTCCTATATGGAGTTTATACTTTTTATAGGAAATTATAGATAAATTTAGATGGAAGAAAGTAGAATAGTTCTGTTCTGTAGTCTCATGTGATTTATGGAGATAAAATGAATCCTGTAAAATTATTTTGTCTCTGAACAACTCAGTCTCTCTGTAATTCAGGTTAAAATTTTGACCTCACTGAGTTCAGTGACAATGCATGCTGCCCCTTGACTGGGACTGGGCTTTCCTTCTGGAGACTTGTGCTAGCTAATACAGTCTGTCTTGTGCAGATTTCACCTCTGTGTCTCCATCTTTATCCCTTTCCATTTAAACTCTCCCTGGGGCATTTTTTTCTCTGTCCATTCTCCCCCTCAGGTAGTGGCAGCAGAAAAGAAACTTCTGGTTCTCACCCTTTTGTTCCACTCCTAAAGCAGACATTAGCATAATGGAGTTTGGTTTACAGTTTGGACAGGAAAGACCTCTTAACACTGCCACTGCTGCCTTTTGTGGCTCCTTTTTCTTTCCTCCCCATCCCCCCACCATTACCGCACTGCAAGGACCAGCTTTGGGTGTAAGCCCAGCTCTTGGGGTGGGACGTGACCTTCTAGTCAGTTGTGAATAATGAGGAGCGACAGCTTCCTAATCAATATATCACTCTAGAAACTTAATGAAGCAGGGAAGACAGCAATACAGCCTTGCCTATTTTTTTCTTTCTCTCTCTTTTTTTTTCTCCCTAACTGTAGGATCTTTGGCAGTTTTACTTGGACCTCAGAGATGCCAACAAGAAAAACGAATCAAACTGGAAATTAGAATACATCTTGACTAAAGCTTATGGCATTGAAGACTTGAAGCCAGAAAGCTTGTATGAAATGGCCAAGCAGTTGTCTGTGCCACACAGCACACTGTTTGAGCAGTATTACAGTAACTTCATTGTGAGTTATGACAAAACCATTGTCTGTGAAGAGGGGTGCAAGACCTGCCAAATATGTGCAATCAGATATTTGGATTACTCCTCGTACACAGACTGTATCAATCGGGAGGGAACGTGGAGATGAAGTCTCCATGCAATTTGTGCTGATGTTGACTTTAGCCTGTGATTTGAAGAACCTACTCATCCTTTTGTTCAAGCACTGACAGCACTGACGTGCTGACAGGGAGTCTGTGGGACTTTTCTGAATTTCAGGGGAGCAGTAAATCTCCCTAGATCTTTTCTCCTGTAAACACCTTTTCCGTCCACATCTAAATAAAAGTTTATTGGCTATGTAATAGTAGCCAGATAGTTTGCTGTTTCAAGTACCCGTACCCTCCAGCAGTCAACCCAGTATGTGGGCATGGAAGTTACTCAGTTCTTTGGAAATCCAAGCCTCTTCTCAGGGTGTGTAAACGTAGGCAATGCCACTTCATGCATGGGATCTGTATGGGGGCAGGTTTCAACCATCTGCCGTGACAATTTGAAAACTGAAAATCTGCAAAACTCGCATTTGCTGAGACTGGAGTACAGTTATGTGTTGATACCCTGCCAGTATTAGCTATCTCTCCGTGCCAAGTTTTCTTTTCCTTCTTAACCCCTTAAACCCACCTCTGTTTAGGAGCATATTTTTTTCAGAATGTGTGTGTTTGCCCAGCACAAAGTGGTTTTCTTTTCTTCAGATAGACCTACATACTGCCATCAAGCAGTCTCCTGGTGTGAGATTTTGTAGGAGACCCTAAAGCGGGTTTAAATGGATCAACATCCCTAATTAGACGTAGCATATACATTCTCTGTGCAGTACGGGTAAACACGCACTTTGTGGTGTTTCTTGGGTTTCTGTTTTCATAGAGCAATCTCCTACTTAATGTGAGGATCAGCACATGCATGAATTCACAGTGGCACAGACCACTTCCTGAGATTAAACGTGTATAAAAGGTGATAATTTTAGGAAGGCCATTTATCTAGTGTCTGTAACCAAGAAGGACCTTTACCCGTTTTTCTGTCACATAAGAGCTGTACTTCTGGACCTTTCCACCCGAGCTTGAAATATTTAGCAGAATATTTCCGGACAGATTTTCTAAGTCTGTAGCATTCACCTCAGATTTGTCATGCATCAGTCATACAAAGGCAAAATGGTTGGTTTGTTAAATTTGCATTCAGAAACAAATTCTCCAGTGGCACTAGTGTTTAAAAATGCCATTAATAATGCACAGCAGGCAGTCCTGTATTTTAAATCCTGTGCTTGAAGAGGGAATGGTGGGCATGTAAGCTCTTTAGAGCTATCTGCTCTGGCTGATCTTGAATGCATCTGGATATGTAAATAACCTGAATTAATGTGGGTTCTGTACAGACTGTGACTGTGAGGAAGTACCAGAAAGTTTCGGTGCTGAAAGCTGATAGTTCCCTCAATGTTGGATGTGTTTCTTCCTTGTGTTTCTCAAGGGTTTGTTGTTTAGAAAATGCCTGTTCCCATTATCTGTTCTCCGAGGGCAGGCAAGCAGAGCTGTGGGTGGATAGCATAAGGGCAATAGCAGCTGATAGGGTAGCTGAGCTTCCTCCAACTTGCCAGATGGGTTTCATTCAATTCAGTCTTGTGCTATCTTCTCATACTGGTTTGTTTCCGTGAGTTCTGCAACTTCCGTTTAAGCTTAATACCTACAAGACTTCCTGGCAGCACTATAAAGAGTAAGGTGTACTCTCCCATTAAAGACTTATTTATTGCTGAATCTTAGAGCTGAACTGCGTGGCAAATAGTATCTACAGAATGCTAGGAAGAGGGTATGCTGCTTTTGGACATCTTGCTTCCTAAAATTTATTTTGTTTAATATCTGTGTAGCTAGATGATACTTAATGAGTGTTGACAAAGAAATGTCTATGAATGTCTAAATTACAAGCTAAAATCCAGACACTTTTTTTTTTTCAATTTGGACCTGTGTTGAAGCCAAGAGTTGGATGGCATCAACCAAGGAGGTTGGTTTTGTTTCAGTGGGAGGGGTGTATCTGCCAGGGTTCGGTGTAGCCAGGGTATATCCTCCAAAATACACCCTGTTCTTTCCTGCTTCTCTGTATGTAGCTGTACTCATGCAAACGTAACCATAACCGCCCAAGAAAGATCCAGGAGTGTGTTTAACTGCCTGTCATCTTGTAACTCAGACATGAACCAAGGAGAGTCTCTAGGAATGTTACTCTGTAAAAAACATGAAACAAATCATATGAATCATGTGCATAGATGGCACATGGGTCTAAGGGGAAATAGAAGGGCAACCATAATATTTTTGTTATGGATGCCTACCGTATTCCTTTATGGATCCAGAAATGTTCTAAAGGTAAATTGTCCCTTCCCAACATCAGCTGTTTTTTTAAGGACTCTCAGAAAACGCCAAAAAGGCATGACCTGATAAAGTTGCTTCCTGTAGACCAGATTCACTTTTCATATTTTGTGGCCCCACCTTGATTGAAGGATTAGGGGGGACTTTTGACAGGTGGTTTGAAAGACAAATTACACCACCTAGTGGAGTGTATATATA
>VXBZ01006337.1:81561-137804 GCA_013399135.1 Heliornis fulica | reverse complement strand
AAATTTTAAATCATTTACAATTAAACTTGGGACATTTAAACAAAGAGAGTAACTTCTCGAGTACTCTAGCATTTAACTTGCAGTTTTGAGGGTAAGTAGTTTTTGAAGAGAGTAGCGCTACTTCTTTGCGGCAGTATCTCCGTGTAGCACACTTCCTCTGGGCGTTACATGGATGCTGGTTCCTACTGGCCATGTCACTTCATGGGTCCTGAACCCTGTGATAGGTGCAGGTCTAAGCTCACATCCAGGGATAAACTGGAGCCTACGGAGGTGTTGCTCGGAGAGCAGCTCAGCTAGATGTGACAGAAACCAAAGATCTATCCCTAAGCAGGGTTAATTCCAATAAGTTTCTGTGCTTTAATATTCTCTCCTGGAGCTGTCTGGGCTTGTGTCTACATGAAGACATACTGCAGGCTAATAGGAGTGCCTCGTTAAGAGGAGGGCTGGTGCTGACGTGACTGCTGCAGCACTTCCTGGGCGACTGGAGGATATTCGTGTAGCCTTGAAGTGCAGCTGGCATCAGAGTTGCATCTGAAAGAGCCCCTTTCATGAGCCCTCTGGCAGAGTAATCGGGGGTGATCGGTGAACTGTTGAAAGGTGTGCTGCTGATCCAAACCAAAGCCAAGGCGCACCCAGAGGCCAGCGTTAATTGCTTTAGATGGGGCACTCCGTAGTGTCTGGATGCGATCTCATCATCTCTATTGTTTTTCACTCGCGGCTGGAAGAAACTGAAATGACCGGAGAGATGGACAGTGATTAACCATGTTGCTAGCAAAACTGAAGTGATTAACTTACATTTTCTAAAGAGCGAACCAGGTGACAAAGTACCTGCATTCCTTTGTGGTCCCTTTCCTGTGTGGATGATGAGTATATAGCTCTTCAGAGAGAAGTATCTAGCTTAACACTGTTCCCTCTGGGGAAACAACAGTCTCAAGAAGGTGAGGTGTCACATGGGTCTAAGAATTAAACCTCTTGGAAGATCCTGTCATGCCCAATAGAGGAACTATGACAATGTCAATGCAGAAAGGAACTGTAACTGTCTGAACAAGATTAGTTGCTTTCCTTATATTCCAAGAGCTGGAGACTACCCTTTATCTGCTTACTGCTACAGCTTTCAACGAGAAAATACTACTTTAGATCATTCACTTGTCATCTGTCAACCCCAGCTCCCTTGTTCTGCTGGAGGAGCATCCTACCTAAAACTCTACCAGTTTTGTTTTGTTATTCACTGGTCTGCAGAGAAGCCAACTGTAAAATGAATGTTGTTTTCAAACAGTGTGTGAGTTACCACATCTATAGACATTCAAAGAAAATACATAAGAGAAAAAAAGAACCGGAAATGTTGATCATCCCATGTGCGCGTAATTATTTTTGGTGGTTGTGGGCATGGCAAGGGCACCGTACCAAATGGACATTGCCAGTGCGCTGCTGCGCGGTGTACATCAGTTCCTGCACAATAGGTATCGGGAAGAGTGGCTACAAGTAGGATGGATGGAACACGCAGTAGGTGGATGACTGACATCATTACAAGCAAATCTCTTAAAACCCAAAATGTTGAAAGCAAAACCACTGGAAATGTGGCAAACCCCATCCCCAAGCATTTAGTGAAGCAGTGGAGAGAGCACTGATGTGCCTACACACGCGGCCAAATTATAGCTTTTCAAGAGCAAGTTACATTTTCTTCAGTGGTAGCTCTATATTGAAAGGCTGTCTGGAAAATTCCTATTATCTGCATTTCTATCAAGTTGTGTTCTGAATCTACCTGTCAGATGCATTACAGCTAAGTGCTGAAATATTCCTCCATCATGTCTTCCAGCTTGCATTGGGTAAGAAAATTTGGCACTCTGGTTTTGTACCCTATAAACTCTGTTGGATTGTAAAGCAACCACTCAGACATCAGGGATAATTAATCTGGAGAAGTTTCAAATGTGGAGCTGGGCAAAAGAAGTTTTTCCCATCCTGAAAAGCATCCTGAGATTTCAGTATTTCCCACTGGAGTGAAACCAAGACCATGATGAGGTTTTAGGCAGTGAGCTATGCAAAGTGGGGATTTGCACCTGAGCCCACCACCCTCAAGCATTTGCTGTGCATCTGTCATGGTGTTGACTATGCTTTCTCCTTCTATGCTGGAGCTGAATGACTTTCTAAGTTAAAATTTTCATTGGAACAGTTATATAAAAAGAATAGATATTGATACATTTTCTGCTGAAAACTGTGAAGCAACTCCCAGGAACTTCTCCCACACACTGTAAAGTTTGACACCTCGCCTGTCCAACATGATACATGCAACACAGTACATGCCAGAGGATACACTGCAGTAGCTTTTATTTGTCCTGCATATTCTGTAATTTTTGATAGTTTTTGCGGGCCAGGTGATCCACCTGTAAAAATTGACTTTGGAGTACTGAAATCGGTGATAAATTCATTAATAAAGTAATGAATGGGTTTTGCAAAGATACCTAAGAAATATTTGGTGTGGGGTAATGCAGCCCCACCTGGAACTGAACAAGCAGACTCAGGTAGCAGTAATAGAGTAGCTGTACCGGTATACTGCTTTTCCTGGAGTAATTCCTCCTGGAGCTCAGAGCGATGTGATAACTAACAGTAGCTGTTCTGCTTCCCCTTTCAAGCTACCAATGTTTGCCTGTCTGGTGTTGATTTATGGCACATAAATAAATACACACCAACCAACTGAAACATACAAACCCAAATGGGTTATGTTCCCAGGTCTTCTGCTTGGTGTTTGTTGACTATAGATGGACAACCCTCATACAGTGTTTTGAGGGAGGTGGGGCACTCTGCAGTTTGGGGACTTTGTTTACAAGACCATTTAGAAATGCCTGACTCTTCTAAAGGACTCTCTGGGTTCTTGTATAAGCACTGAACCCAAAATCTCCAGCGTTGGGTCTAGCAGGATCTTCCTTCACATGGGGGTGGTGATAAAAGCCTGTAGTGTCACTCAAAATACATGCAGAGTCTCTTTTTTCCAGATGGGTAGGGTACCTTACAGCTCTTGCATGCTGCTGCAGCTTTTTTATGCCTTGTGAAGTGGGAAGCTTCCATTTTTAGACACTTTGAAAAGCCTTCCTCAACCAACTTCTTATTCCTGTTTGGTTGGATGCTTCAGGCAGAACTTGTCCCATATATTAGAATGTTTTACAGGTATAAAAAACTGCCATCTGCAACAAAGTGTTTTTAAACCAGTAGAAACTTGAAACTTCGGTAAAATATCCTGCTAAAAGATTCTGATGTTGTTGCAGCTGATCACAATGAAGTGTGCATTTACCTAGCCTTAATTGAGTCACTGCAAAGAACATTTAACTTAGTCTCACAGGAGGGGATATTTGATGTTGTTTTTACATCAACCTAGCTGAATCTTTCCAGCATTTCTAGCAGACTTTGTTGATAGCTAACGAGACATGTTTCAAGCCGTCTGTTCTTAACAAAGTCTCCTCATTTGATTTTTTGTTTTGTTTTATTTTTTTAAAATCTAATTGGAAGCTTGAAATTCTAGACAGGCACAGGATTTTTCTCAGAATAATCGCCAGTGTACAATGGAGGACTTTTCTATAGTATTTTTGTGTTTCTCCCCTCCTGCAATCCCCCAGACCAAAGCAAATTTCTGCTAAGCAGTGTCAAAAAACCATAGCAACTATCTGCTGAGGAGGTTTTTGTTCTGCAGAGGACTCATTAATCACTTACATTGCCCCCAGCCCACAGTTCCATCCAATGTGACTCTGGGAATTTTCTGCTGAAAACTGTTGCTAAATATTTGTATGGGTGAAGCACTCCCCTCACAGTGACCCATGGGGGAAGCAGGGTGTGTTACTCAAAGCGTGTGTGGCTCTAGGGATGGATGGAGGGATTCCCATTAACAAGAGACAGGGAGTTTTCAGTCCCGTCAGGGTAAGGAGAAGCAGGAGCAGGTGAATGTCAGGCTGGTGGAACAGTGGGGGAGAGCAGGACACCTTTAGTGGGCTCATCCTAGAGGGTTTCCATTGGGTGAGGGCACTGGTGCTGGAACCCTGAGGGTTTGCCCAGTAGGTTCCTCTGCTCACTCTGGTAACACCAGTCCTCTGCATTCAGCAGCTGGCTGGGAAACAACCACTCTGCTCCTCTGCCCAGCTCTTAAAAATCCACTCACGACTTTCATGTTGCCCCTCTAAGGCCCAATGTTTTTCCCTGCCACTGAACCATATTTCCTCTTTTATTTAATTGCTAAATGTCAGCTGTTACTTGCTGGCTTTTGCATAGTATCAGTTCAAGTTTTCAGTGGAGTCCGTCATTCAGAATATGCCAGCAATTAAACTTTCACCCATCAAAACAGTCAAAAAGTTCCCACTCACATTTACTTACCCACTTAATCCATCAGACCTCCCAGCTGCCGCAGACATCCAGCCCATTGAAGTTTGTATTGATTATATCAGCCACCCATGACACAAACAGAGCCTCAGACAAGTTTGGGAACTGAGACCAGAAAACTGAATAATTCAGAAATCTCTGGATGTGGCTCGGCCTGTATACTGAGTGTCAGTATTTACCCCAGATGCACAAACAAATGCCACAGAACAGAAAATATTTCTGTACATGAGTCCTATTTGCTACTTTAATTGTACAGAAAATCAACTGCTGTGTGATCAGCTGGGTGGAGGCAGAAGTGGCTGGTTGTACATGGAAGACGGGTGGCCCTCACCTCCCCCCTCTTTTGGAGTGCTGTTTGGATGGATCCCATCATACTAACACTTTATGTGAAAACATGTCAGTGCTTCTCAATGCCTCTGAGGGGATGTTTTCCCACAGAGATTTGCATATCTGCCCTAGTGCTGTCTTCACACCAGGCCATGTTTGTGTCCGCTTCTCTTCCTGGGACAAAGATAGTATTAAGAGTCCGGGCCTCAAAGCGTGCCGTGTCCTTTGCAGCTACATGTATTCCCTTTAGAGGCCCCTGACGGCATTCAGGGTCTCTTTGCTTTGCTTTCTCTCCTGAAAGGAGAGCAAAGGCTATTTGAGAAAGACCCTGCCCCTTCGCCTCTAAGCTGGGGTAAGTCATTCCATCACTGGGGGAGGTGAAAATCTCATTCTTCAGCTGCAGTTAGATGGGTTGGACTGGATGATCTTAGGGGTCTTTCCAGCCTTAAAAATTCTATGATTCTATGACTCTTACTATATTGCTGCTAAACAAAGCCTCATGGTATGTTATTTTGGACTGTGTCTCTGAACAGCCTTCTCTTCATTTTGGTTCTGAGTGATACGTTTCTCTAACACCTTGTATTGACTGAGGTGGGGTGATGGGCCAGTGCCCTATCCTTAAATTGCAAAGGTTTTAGCCCTGTGTGTGTATTTTCATGTACTTCATGAGGAATAATCTCCAAGCACTTCCTTCATTCAGGCATAAAGAGCACCTCTCCGTTTCTGCCAGCATAAGGAGCATTTAGTGTCTTTTTAGAAATCCAACGCAATAATTTTGTTTTGTTCACATGTGTAAAGTGATGAAGTGTACTCTCAAAGACAGTTCCTGGAAAAGAAAGTGAGATGTGGTGAAAAATGTGGATTAACCAGTGCTCACTAGCCAGGCTGATACCTGGGTTGGTATGCTTAGAATTTGGTGCAGCTCCAGCGAGGTCAGCTTGAAGTCTTCATCTACATCATTTAACCCAGGGTACGAAAAAGCAAATCACACTTGGACTGCAAATTATGTTTTCCATTCTTTTGTTAAGGTGAAAGAAAGCCTTCACATATATGCCAAGTGTAGAACTAGAAATAGCGATTTTATTTTAAACCCTTTTCCTTGCGTAACTAAACAGGTCCTGTACTTGTTAAACTTACTGCTTCGTTTGGTGCCTGCCGCTGTGGTTTCCAGTGTCTGGCCAACTTTTGTTTTAATAATATCCTCGTATTTTTATCTACCCAAACTCAGTGAGACTTTGTCACCCCACTGGTATGCAAAAATCATAAACCACTCGAATTTAGTGGTTAGGGACTAGAGCCTCAACTTTGCATATATACTACATGCTATGCATGTAAAATCATGAAAACCTCCCTTCTCTTTTCCACTGCAGGTCTCTGGTTGCTCAGAACCAGTGAGAATTCCGGTTTCTCTGTGCAGATGTTTCTAATTACCTGATCTCACTTTTTCACTCTGTTCTGGCTTCATCCCTCTCCTGTTAAGGATTACCAGTGTTATGAAGAAGGCACACCCTTCGTTTTGTTGAATGCTGTAAAATATTCACTGGAAACGTATATGGATTTGTCCTGCCGCTGGCAGAAAGCAGCTCTATAAACAATGTGCTCCTTTGTTCACCCGAAGCATAGTAACAAACGGATTATGTGTAGCAGCCATCTATAGGGCTTTCATTTCATCTCCATTCAGGCCCTGCGTGTTTTGCACTGCTTTTAATGAGGCTGCCTGAACTATGGTAACCCCGCGGTACATTTGTAAGCCAGAGATATTAGATGAATCAGCCCCTTTCCAGGACTACATTATGAAGTGATCTGCTTTCATTACAGGAATTGTTTTATCGGCGGTAGACCTCGGTGAGAGGACACCGCGGGCACAAGCAGCACTTATCTGCTCCGTTAAGGCCAAGTTCAGGGTCTGCGGGAACGTGAATCTGCTTTCCCACAGTCAAATCTCCATTCGTTGCGTGGCTTGAAACACAACCTTTTTTGTGCATGACCTCCCCTTTGCTCCCCTTCTGCTTCAGGCCCATACAGGAATGATTGATAGTCCTTTATAAAATACTCCATAAAGAACTATTTTACTTCCTCATCAGCATGAAAGCTTGAGTCCACACACACAAAACAAGTACAGAACCCAGAATCTCGCAGCAGAATGAAAAGCCTCTTCTTCCTTCTGCCTTTCTGAAGTGTGAAGGTTTCCTCTCTGGAGCTGGAAATGTTTGTTCCCTGGCAATAGAGCACACTGCTGTCAAAACCAGCCAAACATATATTATTATAAGTACAGATAGATACAGCCTTGTTTTCTCTGGAGGCCTGTGAAGGTTTTACCTTTTCTTTTCTTTTCTTTTCTTTTCTTTTCTTTTCTTTTCTTTTCTTTTCTTTTCTTTTCTTTTCTTTTCTTTTCTTTTCTTTTCTTTTCTTTTCTTTTCTTTTCTTTTCTTTCATTTTTTGCAAATTTTACCAGAGCAGAACAAGATTCACAAGTGGCATCACGCCCTATTTAAGTCTTTTGTGGTTTGTCTGAATGTAATCTGTTCTCAAGATCTTATGTTTGTTCTGCCGCTCTTCTCACTGTCAGAATCATAACTGGGTACTTTTTGCATGAGAAATATTGTTACATTACAGGAGACAATTTTAAGCGTGATAACAGAGTATATCGAACGAAACCATGTGGCAGCTCACAGGCCTCATCTTCCTCCTCTCTGGACACATTTTCTATATGTTGCTTGAGGTGTTTAGTTTTTTAAAATTACAGCTCAAGCAATTCTTGACTTTGTAACTCTGGGTCCCAATTAAAAAAACCCTTTATTTTTAATAAAATTAAATTTTATAGGCAGTGGAAGAGGTGCAAGAGATGCTGTTGATTTGGATAACCCCCAGAACAGAGATAGATAGTCAAGCGCTGAAGAAGTCATGTTTTCAGATTTTGTGGATGGAAAGTGGCTTCGACCAGTAAGGTAAAATCAGGTTGAACTCTGAATCTCTGAGTCTCTTAACAGTACAGGGTGGCAGGTAACACCTTGCACTAATTGTAGGCTTTGACAGGTAGCAGCAGCAAAGAGCAAAGCCCTGAGATTAAAAGTGCCATGAACAAATAGGGAGACATCATATAAGATTGTTATTACAGCAAAAGAAAAAAGTCTGATGATGAAGATAAATTAATTACCAAAGAAAACTGCTTGGGGGAACACGATCCAATTTTCCAAGTTGTTTTTTTTTTAATTTATTTTCAATAACAAATAATCATAGAATCACAGAATCTCCTGAGTTGGAAAGGACCCATAAGGATCATCAGGTCCAACTCCTGGCTCCACACAGGGCCAGACAAGAAAATAACCACAAACATTCCTCTCTCCAGCTCCACTTTGTGTAAAAACAACCGTGATAGGCTCAGGGAATTCTCCAGCTATTTTATCTTTAGTTTTAAAAGAGAAAACTTTTCCCTTTTTCAAATGCTTCTAATTTCTGGGTTTACTGGTGCGATTGTAGCGCCTCTGACTCTTCCTGTTGTCATAAATGTGTTTGTGTATGTGTGAGATATATCAAAGTAAAGAAAGACAGACTCTGAAAGCACTTGTGGACACATGGGTTTGCTGTAATATCTTAATTTGGCTTCGTAATTTTTTATGTGTCAGTCTCCAAATGCCAATACTTGGAAATGAGATACTGAACTGCCCAGAAGGCAACTTCTGATCTCCTGAATGAAAATGCTCATTACACTTTATGTGCATGTGCTTTATGTCACTAATCTGTGGATATGTGGCACCTGCATACTCTTGAGAAACGGCCCGTAATAGAAAGAAGCTTACAAATATGTTTGGAAGCACTCTAAAAGGTTGATGAAAAACTTGATGAAAAGCTGAAAAGCTTTTTTTTTTTTTTAATGAATATTAGTGTTGCTGGGTGATAGGCATGTGTTTATTTTGTAGGGGTTTACTGTTTACTTGCACTTTGACTCTGTGTTTAATGAGTATAAAGGGATTCAGATCAAGTATCTGCGCACTTATTTCCATTATAATTAACAATTAATGAATTAATTTCCAACCTTTAATTAGATTGAATTTCAACACAGTGCATTTCAAACTCAAGACTCCTGGAGGCATTTAAAAGGATGAAACTTTGCGCCCTCAGACATCTATTGTGCAGGTTTAAATGATACTATGTCTTGGAAAGCTGCATCTGAAAGTTAAGCTGGCTGGTACTTTGGAAGTTGCTCCACTTTAATGGTGAGAGATGCTTCAGATAATATGGAGTGCTTAAACCTTTCCACTCATCCTCCTCCCCTTTCACATAAGGTCTAATATTTTCCTGGAAAAAATGTGGTCACATGCTTTGATCATCTCACCCCTCTGAAAACATGCTGCAAGCTTCCACTGCTTCTCAATCACCCTGCATCTGTCAAGAGGCTGTAACCGCTGTGAGCAACAAAATGTTTGGATGTGTCACCACAGGTGTCAGTCTTTGATGGGCTGAGTGAAGGCAGAATGAAGACTGAAAGAGTAAAGCGAGTTAGCGAGTTAGCAATTTAGCAAAATAAATCCTATATTAACTACCTTCTACTGTGAAGGGACCTCATATACTTACTAGGACCTTCTTATGTCAGGTGCCTGGCAAGAACACATGACAAGCATGAGAACTGGTGTCTTGCTGTGGTAACCTACCTCTAGCTATAAGGATGTAAGTAACTTTCAAAAATAAAACTGGAAAGTTGATTGTAAGCAATCACCAAAGGATTGAGCAAGGATTTTTTTTTTTTTTTAATTTGAGAATAACTAATACTTCTTAGGCAAAATGAAACGTCATGGCAAAACCCAGCAAACTAGTTGTAAATCTACTGCCTAGATGTTTCTGTTTAAATAGATGTCAGTGGACATTTAGTTTACTAATTGTCCAATAAGGAGCTCTGCAGCAGCTAAGCTAAGCAGGTAAGCTGCTTTCAGTTACCTGACATCAAGGACCACACCATCAGTTGCAGACTGTATCTGCCACTGAAGGAATGAGACCGTACTGATTTGCATCCGTTGAGATCAGGCCTCGTGCCCTGCCAAACAAAACAGACTGGGTTTTCTTCCTTCAGCGCTTACTTTCCCTGACAGCCCCAATTTCACAAAGTCCTGTTCCACCTGCTAATTAATAATAATAATAATAATTATCACCATCGTCATCTTCACAGCCCCGGGCAGGTGTCCCTGTGTGAGCCAGGAAATGCGCGAGCTCCGGGTAGGTATCAGCATGAGGGCTGGGAGCCATCTCTGTGCCGAGGGGAACATCCCCTTCAGCTTCACGCTTGGCTGCCGCTTTGTTCGCCGTTGAATGCTCCCCCCTCGGAGCCTTTGTGCGGCGGCGGGGGCCGAGGTGTGAGGCGGTCGGCAGGCGACGGCCGCGCCATGCCTGGACAGAGCATGACCAGTTTGGCTGCAGCCAGTCACCGCCGGGCTTGGTGTTACATCACTGTCAGGCCATGGCTCGGCCAGACAGAGCCAAACAGGCTCCTCGTTGTTTTTCCTCTTTTCATGGAGAAGAAGAAAGCCTGGGAAAAGAGCAGGGATCCCAGACCTTCCTTGGGAACAGCCGAATATTGTCTGCATGGTAATGAAGGGAACACCACCACAAAACTCCCATGGCTCTCCCCCCACNCCCCCCCCGCCCAGCACCAGGGAGGGCAGCTCATCTGCAGAACCCACTGCAGCTCCTGGGAAGGCCAAGCAGTTGGAGCACTTCTCTTGTTCCTGTCTTTTGTGACAATGTCCTTACAACCGATTTGGAGATCTCTGTCGATGCAGTAGCACAGCAGCCAGATAGCTTTTCAAAGATATTATTATATTATTATAACGCAGAGCATGACCTTATGATTCCAGTTTTCTGTTCCTGCAAAGTCAAGATGGGCACACACATCCTTGGTTTGTAAGCTCCTGAGATTATCTCATGAGAAATTGATGCCTTGTTTGTTCTGAAATCCAGAAGTTTCATTTTTCTGTTTGCAATGAGTCTTGGTCATTTCTTCTTTCAAAAGTGGAAAAATGGCCCAGGGAAAGTGAAGGCTTTGTATGTCCTTTAGACACCATGAGCACCCGAACCATTCCCATTTGCTGGTTGCAGGTCCAGCTCCTGTGAAATATCTGCAGTCACAAACAACTATCTCTTGGCAGCAGGCTCAGTGTCCCTAGGGAGAAGCATGGTTGTCATGGGAAACTGCGATCATGGAGAGAAAGAAGTTTCGTGAACCATTATGGGACTTGTCTGCCTGTACCATGAAGGCAGGCAGCACGCTTGTACTCCTCTGGAAACCAGAGCAGAACTTGGCCATGGGGCAGTGAGCTCTTGGAAGGTTTCTGCTGCTGAACTCTTCCACCAGCGTCTTTGCAAGGGCTGGCGTCTTTTAGGACTCTATGCTCCTCTATGCTTCGCTTTGCTCCCTAACATCATTTCTGCTTGTGATATTCCTTCAAAAAAGTCCATAAAGAGGATGTCACCTGGGTGGCTAGAAGGAACCCAATCTACCCTAGGGTATATGTTTTTGCAGTCATGCAGTTGTGCTACTGACAGTGACAATGTAAACATTTATCTGGGAATTTGAATCTGCACACCCCTGAGAATGATCAGAAACTGTCTCCTAATTTGCGTCCACATTTTCTCTATCATCAGTCTTTTACTCCATCTTCAGTACATGATGTGTGGCATGAAAGGTAGTGTGAAAGGTCTCCAGAGAAATACACAGCTTT
This sequence comes from Heliornis fulica, assembly GCA_013399135.1. Taxonomy (NCBI): domain Eukaryota; kingdom Metazoa; phylum Chordata; class Aves; order Gruiformes; family Heliornithidae; genus Heliornis; species Heliornis fulica. The sequence goes on along the minus strand of VXBZ01006337.1, from coordinate 126,402 downwards.
GTACATCTGCTGAATATCTATTCATAAAGCCTTCCTGATCTCTGACACAATATTTTTTTCTACTGATGCATGAGATCTGATTGTAGCCTGCAGCATTACAAATCATAGAATCATAAAATCATAGAACGATTAGGGTTAGAAGCGACTCCGTTACCACTGGTAACAGAAATATCCACTACTTAAAAAAAAAAAAAGTCTATAATGAAAGCAGAGTCTCATTCAGATGTGGTTTTACAAAAGATCTCAGTGCACATTCTTAGCTGAGATAGTACACTCTGACAGGCAGAAAATGGGAAGAACTGTCTCAGCTTCTTGGCTATTGTGAGCTAGATGGTAATTAATGATGTAAATAGATGTGTGTTGTTTGTTTGAGTACTATATCCAGTTCTGGGATCCCCGGTACAAAACAGACAGGGATCTCCTGGAGAGAGTCCAGCGGAGGCCACAAAGATGATTAAGGGCCTGGAGCATCTCCCCTATGAGGAAAGGCTGAGTGAGCTGGGGCTGCTCAGCCTTGAAAAGAGAAGACTGAGAGGGGATCTCATCAATGTTTAGAAATATTTGAAGTGTGGAGGACAAAGGGAGATGTCCAACCTCTTTCCAGTGGCCTGTGGTGACAGGACAAGGGGCAATGGTCACAAGTTGCACTACGGGAGGTTTCACACTGATGTGACAAAGAACTTCTTCATGGTGAGGGTGACAGAGCACTGGAACAGGCTGCCCAGAGGGGTTATGGAGTCTCCTTCTCTGGAGACATTCAAGACCTGTCTGGATGCCTACCTGTGTGACCTGCTCTAGAGAACCTTCTTTGGTGGGGGGTTGGACTTGATGATCTCTTAAGGTCCCTTCCAACTCCTACAATTCTGTGATTCTGTTGCCAAAACACACTCCCTTTGCATGTGAAGATGAATGCTGCTTCCCATAAGAAGCCAAGCCCTGAGCATGTGTGATAAACTTGCACATAATCAGAAGTGGAAAGTTGCAGAACGGTGTCAGTTCTGTAGTGGTTTTTAGCCCAGTTAGAGCAAAGACCTCAGAGTTAGGTATATATTTATACTACAACTTAATTGGACGGACTAGAGACAAATCAAAGTAATGCCTAAACACACTACAGCCTGGTTCACACCATGCCTTTACTTCTCTTTTTCTTTCTTGGTTGAAAGGTGATAAAACACAAAAGCAAGGCTTTGCTCCAGCAGCTTTTCCCAAAGATTAAGGAAGTGGCTCAGTCAGCTAAAATAGGCTTTATCAAAGCCTCCTTTTTACTCCAAGGAGTATGGGCCCAAAAGCATTTTAGAGCCAATTTACATATTGGAGGAAGCACTTCTTCCGTTTTCAGCTCATGTGTAACTCTTTAGTGCCCTCCCCTGTCCCAGCCTGGAAATGCCCACGCCTGGTAGGGAAACTCATCTGTGGTTAAGAAAATAAAATTGTGACTTCATCCTTAAAATTAAATAGTGCTGCTGCCTGTCTTTGCTTTGTCTCCAGATTCAATGTATTTGTTTCAGAAGTGGGGAGCGGGTCATTTGGTTCGTTCGGAGGAGAAGCAATCAAAGAGCACCGAGGGAGGGAGGGTGTGCTGTCTTTCCATTTTGCACATTTCTTTTTTCTTTTTTTTTTTTTATTTTTTTATGATAGTGACTTCTCAATGAAATTTGTCAGAGAATGCCAAGTGGAAAAGACATTTAAGGTAATGGTTAAGATTGCCACTCTCTGGGCCAGTCAGAAGTTCTCCCACCTGGGTAGCTTAGCATTGAAGATGCTGTGCATTTCACGAGGACGAGAGAGAGGAGGGATGTGCTGGGTGTGCTCTCTAAACCCAAGCGTTAATCAAAGAAAGAACGTGAGAGTGGGGGAGGCAAGATGCAAGAGAATGAAGAAAAAGATCCATTGTGTTTGCAGATGCAGGAGATTCACCTCATCAGTACTTTAGGATGCTTCACGGGAACTGTGGACAGCCATCTCCTCCACCTGTCTGACTGACTCAGGAGTGTGTCCCTGCAGGCCACTGCCACGCCAGTCCCACCCAAGGGCAAGAAGGTCTGATGCACTGTCGAGAGTTCTGTATTTCCTTGGCTTTGGGGAGAGCTGGAGCACTGGGACAGGCTGCCCAGAGAGGTTGTGGAGTCTCCCTCTCTGGAGACATTCAAGACCAATCTGGACGTGTTCCTGTGTGATTTAATCTAGGCGATCCTGCTCCGTCAGGGGTGTTGGACTAGATGATCTTTCAAGGTCCCTTCCAACTCCTAATGTTCTGTGATTCTGTGAGAGGTTGTCTGAGCCAGCTGTGGTCCTCAGTTGCAAAAGGATTATCACTCCATACCCTTGGACAAGCAGTGCAGTAGTATTTACTTAGACAACTTCCCTCTCATGTCCCTTCTAGTAAAGAACTGTTTCCCCTGTGCTACTCTCTCCTCTGCCTGTCGCATCCTCCCTACAGGGAGGGGAATTCACTGATAAATTAAGCTGCCATATCCCAGCCTTCCCTTTCTCCTTGGTAATATGTTCATAGCTTTGATGAGCATTGTAACCAGCGCTGATATGAGAGGTATCAGCATAAGCAGCATGAAGAGGTTTTTATTTTGATTTGGTGTGGTTTTTTTGCTTTGCTTTTCTTTGCTTTACTTTGTTTTGGTTTTGGTCTGTGTGTGTGTCTCTTTCTTATTCCAATATAATTTTCTGGAATACTTCTATGATTGTCATTTTCTGGGGTAGAGAGAAATTTAAGTCCTGCTTTCTGCTGGTTTCCTTCTGCCAGGCAATGTGAGCTAAAATAAGAATCTGTCCATCTGTCTTCCTTTGGTACACAGGTACTTTTTCATGACTGAAGTTGGATCTTTTATCCCACAAGACATTTAGCTTGTTCTAATATGCTGTGAAGACAAGTAAATGGAGGAAAGAAAGATAGTAACTAGTATATGTAGGTCAAAGATTTCTTCATCCTTCAGATAATCCAGTTATTTTAAAAGGAAGCAGAAAGTAATCCTAAAAGCAGAGCTTATTCAAATCAATTATAAACATTGCTTCAAAGTCCCTCATGGGTTTTATTTTGTATTCCAAAATATTTTTTGTAAATATTACATATCTCAGTTAAAAAACCCCAACCAACCACAACAACTCCTCCTCCAAAAATATATAGGTTGTTTGTTGGCTATAGAAAGTGAATGTATTTAAATGGTGATTTGCAAATGATCTGTTGCCAAGTATGTGGATTGACTGTGCCAAGCCTGAACAGAAGATTTATAGTATTTGTCAAAACATCCAAAACACCCAGGAGCTAATTTATGTTTCAACCTTGACTGTATCAATACCACCTCTACAGGGGAATCTGCAAAGTTCACTTTAGGATCAAGGCTTCAGGACTTACTTCCATGTGGCCTGCAGACAGACACACACGTAGATAGATGTCTGCCTATGGTATTTCAAAACTAGAAGGAGCAGCAGGTTCCTTCTCGAATAAGGCTCATTAGGAGAAGAGTTTTGGTTTTTTTTTTAGTTCAGAACAAAGAACTCCAACCATGCACAGTGAAAGACAAGTAATACCATATTTCAAGGTTTTGCTAAACATGAATCTATACTGTTATTTGTTGTATATTTTATAACATTCATCCATTGACAGGATTTCCAAAGGATACTCTGCTGGTGAGCTTTCCTTCCCCCAGCACCTGCCCTGCCTGGTCCTGCTGGCCTGTCTGCGGTCCCTCACAGACAATTCCTTTTTTATCACCGCACCACGGTGAAGCTGAAGCACTAAAACATACGAAAACTATTATGCTGCTTTTTCTTTATCTCCAAAGACCAGGGTAATTTATCAGGCTTTTGCTAAAGGTAAATGTTGGGACATGGGGCTGTATATGGCTGCTGTTTGCAGGAATGAGAAATTCTGTAGCTGTTGCTACGTGTTCAAAACCAAGACGCTGTTATAGTTGGATAAATGTCATTAAAAGCTTCTGGGTTTAACAATAGGTCTATGTGAGGGTTAAAGGCAGGGAGTGATTATGCTAGTGTAAGTATTGAGAGAGCTGAAATGAAAACAGCTTCCATCTGAAATAAAGACACAGCATGAATAGTTTTTGCTATATGATGGTTTTCAGGTCTGTGGGATGCAGAATGACTAAAATAGCCAAGAAAAAAGTCTGGAAGGGGCAGTTAGAAACACGGGGACGGGTGAAGGCAGAATTTTTGGTCTAAGTGTTGTTCTGAAAGGGATGCTGACTCGTGTGCTGAGAAACCTGCCCTTGCTGTTTAAATTCTCTCGTGTTCAGGAAAGGTGACTTCGAACACTTTTTGTAATATACTCATTTGTTGTTCTGTTGTTGGAGTCTCCTTCTTTGGAGACATTCAAGACCAACCTGGACGCGTTCCTGTGTGATTTAATCTAGGTGATTCTGCTCAGGCAGGGAGGTTGGACTAGATGATCTTTCAAGGTCCCTTCCAACTCCTAGTGTTCTGTGAATCTGTGAATCTGTGAAATACCTTACAAGACCCCAGGCTCTTGGCTACCTGCTCAGGTCAGAAAGAAGTAACACCATTTTTTCTCTGAAATAGAGGCACCGGTAATAATGCTGCATTTGTCACAAAATATTAGGGATTGCATAGTATTGGGAGTGTTCCTTACTGTGCTGGAGTGAGTTTCTCTACCGCATGCTAAGTGGGTGGCGAGCAGCAAAGCAGCCCGTTGCCCAGGACTCACCGAAGGCTCAGCACACAGCAATCAGAATCCTTTCTGATTCCATCAGAAAGTGGGAAAGATTAACCAAAACCTCCCAGAAGACAGCTACGATGTATTCTAAAGCAGTGGAGAAAATACTGTAGATTTCTAAGTGTGCAAATATCTCACTGTCATGATTTACAAATCAGATACCTCAGTTCTTCTGGGAGTAAGGACTATTTCTAACCATATGTTTTACTAGACAGGTTATCTCACTTCTACAATCCCTTAGATTTCTTTAGCAGGAACAAATTTTCAAATTATAGTAGATTTATATTGGCAAGATAAAGTTTTACTTTCTTTTCTGGCAAGAAGTTCTTTTGACTTGTTAGATCGTAGCCTGGAGCTAAGAAATTTCACACAGCCTCTTAAACAACTCTTATTTAATGATGTTCCAGCTCTGGCTGTGAAAGGGTGAGGATCTATCAGTTGCTAAATTTTTCTTTTTTGCTCAGATTTTTTTTTTGCTTTCCTAGGAAAAGAGGAATTAATTTTGAACCATGTGTTTGGGAAAAACCAATGTTGATTTCACAAGGCAGATGCCTCTGAACTCTCTGATGACATTCAGACCAAATCTTGCCTTCAAATTTGCTCTATTTCCCATTCATCACTTGTTTTGTGTGTGGTTGACATCAGCTAAAACTGCCAGCTCTTTGGGATGCTCAGCTACTCTTCCTCACAAAGGCAATGAGCCACTAACTTTGTTTCAGTCTTCCTTTCTTAGGATAGAGAGCTCTTTACTTTCTTCAGATGCTGCTGCTTGTCCTAGGCTACTGACAGTAGGTATATTTAACATCATAAATATAGATTAAGAATTCAAGCAAATAGGTCTGTGTTGGAATTTTGAACCGAGATATATTTTACAAAGTGATACGCATGGAATTTCCCCCTCCAGGGCACTTGCTCTTAATAATTTAAAGTCTCATATCACAGGGATTGTTTTTTTTTTCTCAAAAACTAAAAGCTGGATTTTATATCTGGCATGCCACGAATGATTAAGTAATTCACTTTTGGAAATGAAAATTAAGCATACTGAGAAAAATAATTTATTGAAATTCAATATAAATCATATAATAAGAACAAACTGTTGCAATGAGTCGTCTAATTCACTCACCCAACAGTTTATAAAACTGAATTTCACTTCAGATTCTGTTTTAGTTATCTTAATGTAGATTAAATATAACTGCATTTTCATTTTAGTATCATTAATTGTTCTAGTTTGAGAAAGAACCTGAACATACTTCTGGATTATGTTAATGCTGCATTAGTAGTATATGTTTCATTACTGAGGCAAAGCCAGTCTACTTACATGACAAATAAAAAGTGATTCATTCTCCTCAAAGCTGCAAAAGTTAATGAGCAGCAGGAAATACTTGTGAAGAGATATCTATTTATCATATGTGTAAAACAGGTTATCTAGTATATTTCAACAAATATATTTGAAATATATTTGACATATATTTCATTATAAATTGTTTATAATGTAGATTATATGTCATACAAAACACACCTTGTTGGAGAAGGAGATAATAGCAGCATATGAGGACATTTGAGTGATTTGGAAGTAGATGGTACAGAAGCGCAGTCCCTCTTGGCATTGAGATTGCCTGTGCTGGGTCAATTCCCCTACCCATTGTGCAACTGAGGGTGGTGTTGATCATACAACAGGCCCAAATGGGGAACCCCACGTACCCAGGAATCCTGGAAGAGAAAGCAGAAATTTTGGAAGCAACACAGGCTGACGGGCCATGACATTAGAAGGAATATGCTGTGTTCACCGATGGAACCTGTTGTGCTCCAGAGAACCATCAGAGTGGAAAGAATCTTTCACGTGGAACCTCACACAATGGGTCACAGAAGGCAAATGCCATGTGGAGGTGGCTACAGCAGTGGAATTTTATGTCTTCTCTTTCCCTTTTGCTCTAAATTTGACCTCAAATCTTCATTCTTCTTCCTTTTTATTTTGATTCCCTAATCCTTTCCTCCACCAGTGATCAAGGATTTCTTGAGATCTATTAAGTTTTTTTTTTTTTCACAGCAAATCTCTTGGTAAAGCTTATCAACTTTGACATGGTGATTAACTCACTTCAGGTGTTTCTGTCTTGTCTTTTTGTCTTGGATCAACTCTTGTCCCTTCTTCCCTTCCATTTCTTTCACACACTTTTTCTCAAAAGCCCATGCAACCTTGCCTCTGAGCAGGTTATGGTTCAAATCTCTAGGTGCCTTCTCCACAATCTGCTTTTCTCTCATCTGCTTTTCACAAACATATTTCCTGTACTCACACAAAGATTTGATCTTCTGAGTTTTGCCTTGCACTTGGTTTCTTCATCCTCTGCTATCTCTTCTTTTGCAACACCATTCCTTTCAGCCTGGCTATGGTGGGTTGACCCTGGCTGGAAGCCAGGTGCCCATCAAAGCCTCCCTATCACACCCCTCCTCAGCCAGACAGGGTAAAGAAAATACAACAAAAGAATTGTGGATTGAGATGAGGACAGGGAGAGACCACCATTCTTTCTGCACTTGGGATTTCAGTTTAATATCCTGTCTTTCCTCATCTCAGACCACAGAGGCCTGTAAGCAACCTCCATGGGAAGGATGATGGAGTCTCACCCAGAGCTGGGGCCCTAGTCAGGTAGGTGGGAAGATCCCTGTTGTGGAGGAGCATGGGCAGCCCTTGCTGTAGTAGACTAGAGGGAGCATCCCATTTTTCTTTCTGCCCCATCTTCTAAGGAGGCTGATGCTGTCTAAGCTTGTATCAGATCCATGGGATACACCTTGCTGTGAATGGGACAGCTGAGTTGAGAACCCTCAGACGGCTGAGGGATGTGTGTCACAGGTGGTATAGTGCTGTCTTTTCTGGAGAAAGCTCACCAGGTGGCTCAGCCAGAAGGCCACTTGGGTTCTTTGTTCATTTTTGCGTCATGCTACAGAGCAGAGTGCTTGGGGGTCATGTGGCTAGTACTGTTAAAAGCGATTGCTGGGATTTACATCAGCTAAAGCTCTTTTTAATCTCAGCATGTGCATTAGGCAGTGCAATGAGGAGTATTAATCCATCCTGGATGTTAGGAAGATGTGGATTTCTGTGACCATGCCTTTAGTAAAAATTTAGGAGGCATATCCTTCTGAGAGAGAACTTTCTCACCCCCCTGTCGTGGTTTAACTCCAGTTGTCAAGTAAGCCCTGCACAGCTGCTCCCTCACTCCCTCCATGGTAGGATGGGGGAGAGAATCGGAAGACTGAAAAAGAGAAAACTCATGGGTTCAGACACAGGTAAAGCAAAAGTCTCACACACAAGCAAAACAAGACAAGGAATCCATTCACCACTCCCCATGGGCAGGCAGGTGTTCAGCTGTCCCAGGAAAGCAGGGCTCCAGCACGCATGACGGTGACTTGGGAAGAGAAACGGCATCACTCCGAACTCTCTCAGCTGAAACCACAACACCTCCACTGAAAGAAACTGTGGTTTTGCCAGCCCCACAGATGACTTTAAACTCATTTTAGCAACAGAAAATGCTTTGTGTTTATTTTAAGTATTGTAATGTAGGGTTTTAGTCAGTTTGTTGTCCTCTGACAATCAATGCACAGTATAAGTTTTCTTTAATTTATTAATTTTAGCTCCTCACCTTTTCAGCATAAGCTGAAAACCATAAGTTTTCAACCATATTGCTTATCCCAGTACTCTGGTACAGCCACATGCAGTTTCATTAAATATGAAAATTACATTTGAGTGAACAAGAGTACAAGCTCATCCCCACATCTTGTGTGTAGCTGCTGCTCTCCTGTATTGCAACCGAATGTCTCATAACAAAAAAGAGTTCTTACCGTCCTTTGAAGTGACAGATATAATTCAGTCTTGGGATTAGTATTTAAGCAGCTGCTAAACATAACATACTGCAGAGCAGAGAGCCCACAGAGAATAATGCAAATGAAAGCAGACAGCCTTCTCAAATTATTTGTCTCTGAATTAATAAAAATATTTATAAAAATGCAATGTATGGAGATGAATTGCAGAGGCACCGGTTGTATCTTATGTAAAAAAACATGCTGTTGTAAATAAGGACAAGAAAATACAATTCTACTAATCAAAATACAGTAGACTTGTTGCAAATTGGAGCATCTTTATAATGAAACAACAGCATTCCTTGTGGAAAACCAATTTCAATTACAACACCCAAATATCAGCTTCTTAAAGGTGTTTATGCCAGTACAATTAATGTTATTTCTTAGGACCTCACACATGTCTGTGACATGTAAATAATACAGTCATCCCGATTTTAGAACTGAGGAACTGAAGAGGACAAATGGTATCCCACAGAATCTCTGTCAAGCAGACAAACCTGTCTTTTCAGACAAGTTGCCGCCAATCTGCTCTTCCTCCCCGGTATGCTATGTACAAATATTAGTGACTAATCTAGGTGATCCTGCTCAGGTAGGGGGTTGGACTAGATGATCTTTCGAGGTCACTTCTAACTCCAAGCATTCTGTGATACATATATATGTGTTTGTAGTATAGTTCTGGCATATATTGGCATAACTGCACTTGGAGTTACTTACCATGCTAAGGGATTACATTATCAGGGATGGCACTTATCCAGAATTATACTCTACTTAGTCTCTGTTTCTTCATGTTGTGACATGTGGTGGGGAAACTGCTTAAGAAAGACTTAAGCTGTAAGCAGATTCTTTGCTTGATGTTTTTGTCTGAAGTATTGAAGGACTGGAATTTTGCTGATGAGGTACCTTTGAAAAAAAAGTGAGCATCAGCTCCTTGGCCCCTCACATAATTTAGAAGAGGCAGCTTCAGAAGGGATTCCAAATCAACACACAGCAACTTACTTCTGGCTATTTGTGAGATCTCCTCTGCATCTCTTTCTTTAGTTATGATATATGCTCCACTGATGGGACTCGATGATCTTAAAGGTCTCTTCCAATCCAAGTGATTCTATGATTCTAAGACCTCCCATCTAGGAGAGCTTCACAGGCTAAACTTGTAGCTGGTTTCTGTTATAGATGATGTGCTGAAGGACATGATCTAGAGGTGGGCTAGGCAGGATTAGGCTGTGGTTGGACTTGATGATCTTAAAGGTCTGTTCCAACCCAAGTGATTCTAGGATTCTATGATGTTGCCATACATTCAGGCCGGAGATTTTGTGCTGTATCTTTCAAGTAAACTAAGAGCCGTACATAAAATACACAGGAAGATGTTATTTGAAGGTGCTTTTATTCATAGGAACAATGTAAGTTAGGTAATAGTAACATTCACTAAGGCATGTAGAAATGATGGTGTGGCCTATTTAGTCTCTTAGAGTATAAAAGGGAAATGGTTTGTGCCAGTGAGCAAAGCACACTGTTAAAAGTTCATCAATCTGCTGCCTTTACAGTCTTGTTTTTGTGGGCATGGTGCCAGACTTTTGAGATGCAGAATATTTGAAGTAGTCAGCCATAAAATAAATCTTTAGGTACTTGAATACTAAAATAATTATATGAATAGAGTAGCTGAATAAATAGCAGTCAAACTCAAGTATTTTATGGCATTTCACTCCTTGTACCCAGGATGACTATGTGACCAGAAAGATCCAGCTTTCCTCTTACCTGCCTGTAAGTTGCAGCTGTTCAAATAAATTTATCACTGAACAGCATTAGTAATATATATCTGTGAGAGCTAAAAGACAAGTTATTTATTATTTCCCACTGACACGGTTTCTTACTCCTGCGATTTAGCTACAGTCTTTGGTTGATGATGTTTTGTGCTCTGCAGGCTCTGATACAGAGGTGTTTGGTTCCTACTTTGGGTTAAATTTAGCTGGCCATCAAACTTCATTACAAAACCATGCCAGAGTAAGAAGATGTATCTTTCCTGATGCAGACAGATACAGACAGTGTGACTAAAGGAGATAAATGAATTAAGGACAGTGAAATAGGTTTTATTATTATTTATTTATATTATTTCAGTTCTTTATTTATGCTACCTGTTATGAGAAATGAGGGAGGTGAAAGGTTCCCAACCTTCTGACCGGCACTTCAGGGTGGATTGCTTGTGTCACAGTGGATAACTGCAAGCACAACATAAGAAAACATGTATCTGACAATCTTGTATTAAAACTAAACAGGCCGGTTCTTCAGCTAGCATGGAAAGGCGTCTAGCTATTGATTCTGATAGAGATTTACTAGTTAGCATGTCCCAAGAAGATGTTTCTTTGATTATCGCTGGGTGGTAGGAGGTTTTATGCACAGAGGTGGAGCCAATCGATAGAATAAATATTCAGCCTTCCTCGGAGTATTTGCAGCCTGGATGTTGGCTCGACTCGTGGCAGAGAAGAAGCCGGTTTTAACGTTCAGATCCGGGTGTCTGAGAGGTTTGAGGCTGCAGAAAGCTGTCGTGTACAACCCGTCTGCTGAAAGAGAAGCCGCCGACAGAGCAAAGTGGCACTTCTGTCCCTTGACAGTAACCAGATGTGAGCTGTGACAGCAAACTGCCGGTCCTTACATTTGTTTTGATTGACTCGAGGTGCCACAGATGATCAAAACGTTTCAAGAAAAGGTTGAAGGCTTCGTGGAGCAGGGATTCCTGACTTCTAGCCTGAGCACCTCAGCCCATGTGGGCTTTGCTCCCGGAGTTCCCGCCTTTTTTCACTCCTATTGAAACTGCTCCCTGGAAGTAGGAGGCATTCTGTGGGGACTCCAGCAGGGAGCACTAAGAGGCCATCACACATGCAGCTGCTGGGAAATCGCACCGACAGCAAACGGCTTCGGGATTAATTTGTTTTTGCCGTTTTCTCTTTTAAGGCGACTATATTAATTTGGAAAACAACAGTACCTTTTATGAATGATCAAAACTGTCATGTAAGGAATTGCAGGGAATGCAATGTATTCAAGCTATCACAGTGCTGGATGGGACTGCTTTCCTAGGAGAGGTGCTTTAAACACAATTTCATTTTGAGAGCCCCCTACAAGTGCTGCCGAATCATTCATAACCTGATTGAGGTCAGCGATTTTATCTCGAAGCAGGTCCCGCTAATCACCGGGTTTCACGTGTTACTGGTTGTGAGGAAGACTCTAATTATGTTTCCACACCATGAAGGGACTGGTTAACACAAAGAAACCTCATCTCCTTTTGTGATGTGCTCAGCCCAGCAGTTACTTTTGTTCTAAATTGGGCCTGGCAGCCTCTGGGGTGAATGATTGACATGTCAATGTGCTAACAGAAGCCAGAACCAATTCTCTTGTCTGACACCTCCTTTCCTCCTCCGAATATTAATGATGAGTGACCCAGCTGAATGAATGAAAAGTGCACACATCCCTCGTGGCTCCGTGCAGATGCTCAGAGATGACAGCAGGACATGCCCAGGAGAACACACAAAACCATAAAGCCATCTGGTATTATGTAGCGAGCTTAATCTGTTCACTGACTTGGCCAAATGCTTGGTAAATCAAAAGTTGACAGGAAAAGATTCATAATATTTATGTTTAAAATGTAGTCAAAACATGACAGAGAAAAATAGCAATCCTAGGTGGATTCCTAGAGAAAGACAAGAAGTAGAGCTCAGATTTTGAGCTTGCAAGATGGGCAAGGAAAAATGTTTTAGTTAAACAGGAAGAGTCACAACCCAGTAATTTGCTTGAATAGTGCCTTCAGATATCCTGTGATTGGTTTCAAATAACACAAGTATTGATGATCACACCAGGCTTTTATAGCACTTTAGCACAATATCCCAAAACATCCAACTGAGCCAGCCTTGGAAGCCATTGCAGTCACTTGATAGTTATCAGCTTGTAATTAAGATTTGGTTGAAACAAGTCTACTACACTTTCTTAGTATGGATTATGTAATACTAATGATATATTGAAGGTTGAGAGTTTTAAATATGTAGTCAGACTGTTAAGGTTAGGTGATATAATGCATAATCAGGGAGCAGATTTCTTTATTTGATCATGCCAATTTTATTTATTTCTTCAATAAAATAGATTCCCTTTGATAGTGTATGATTAAAAGTTTCCAGCTTAAAGGTTGCTAGTATCTCAGTCAGCAATTCTGCCACAACAGGCAACCAGAAAAAATCCATACTACATGTGTTAGACTATTTCTTATTGTGAGGTCTAGATCCAGTTCAAAGAGAAAAAGAAATATTTTTTTCTCACTGCATTTTACATATTGTACCTTTTGTCTACAGTACAAAAAACACAACCCCTTTTCACCTTCAGATATCATATCTTTTGTCTCCACTACAGTAAAAAACCACAACCCATTTTCACCTTCAGTGCCCTTCTCATCTTTTGAAGATACTGTAGTTGAATACCCTTTGTATTTTCATAATATTCCAAAGATTGGCAATTCTTTTGCATCCCTACAGGAGTCTCTTGTATTCATGCACCAAGCAAATTTTGCACTGATTGTGGCAAACCTTTCCCCTTGCTGCCTTTTCTACTTTCTCCTGTACCGTATGACAGCCCAGTCAGATTTACCTGGTTGCCGTGAAATCATTTTGTCCTGCTCCTCAAATTCTTTTGTGTGGCCCCACTTGATTACCTAATTATGTTATTTCCCATCTTCCATTTTATTTCCTGTTACGTCTAAGGACTTTTGCACTTCACCTCCCTTTTACTTCTCAGCTGTTGATATCACTCCCATTTCACTTTGCGTGCCATAAGTCTCACCTAACTTTGCTGCCCAAGAGCTTAATGTCAGGTGCTTAAGTTTCCCTATAGTTAGTGTAGAGAAAGGATACCTTCAGAGCACACTTGTTTCACCCCAGTCTAAGATAGGTGTCTAAATTAACTTTGATGAATTGCCCTGTGGGTAGTCTTCCCTTACACAAGGTGTTTAGAAAACTAGTTTGGCTAGTGATTTACAGAGGAGGTAAAATTGATCACAGTTGTAATCAGTTTTCCCAAGTCCTGTATCCCCTTGTGCTTCATCAGCTTCATTATCTGTACCTTATTCTCCCTTATGGAAGCTATTTGATACTATTTTCTCTGTGTAAGGGTCCTACCAAAATTTAGGGCATCAAGAAAATATGTAAAATGCTATTGTAAACACCCACCTAAAAATGATGGATTGTGAACTTCCAGCTTAAGCAAGACATGAGGAGGAAATATTTGAATGTTAAAATAATAGACAATTTGTTAATATAAGTTCTTTTCCAGAATTAAAAATATATCATAATTATCTTATTCCAGTTGACAAAGGCATTGCATTAACTCACTTGAGTAAAAATGTTTCCATTCTCTTGTGCATATAAAATTCAGTCTTGAAACTCATGGAAAGAGCTTAATTTCTTCAGAAAGTGCTTGTAGATTCCCTACCTCAGCTTAATACTAATAGACCTCTATCCTGTTTTCTGCCCTTCCATCACAGTGTCCCAAACACATGCCTGTAAATAACAATGTATAGGTCACCAGGGCCTGGACCTTGGAAGGCAGTTACTTACATTTGCACTTACAGGGTTATGTCTTTGCAAAACCATTTTACTAGACCATGCTGTAAAAAGGAGGTCTTTACTTAAAAAAATTAATTATTTTGATTTTTTTTAAACGATGCTCAGCCAAGGTAGTGCTGATTCTGGAAAACCAGCAGAGATCACTGAAATTTCTCACACTCATGCTGGCAAATTCTGCTTGTGAAAGAGCAGAGTAGGTGTGTGTACACACCCATTCTTCTGGCTAAACCACTCTTGAAAAGGAAAACCAAACAAAGAAAACCCCAAAACATGACAGGAGAATAAAGTTCAATTCATGGGAAATCTTTTATCATAACAGGAATTCCATGAACCTTCAACAAAGAGAGATGGTATTAAATCAGTGCCAAATTATTGAGGCCTGTCTGAATTGTTCCTATATTGAATGCTAAGAAAATTTCTCCTATTAGGATTAGAGTTGGAGGGGTTAGGAGTGGGGACAGGCTGCACTCCCAGCTCCAGGGCCCAAGCAGAGAAAACTGTGCAGATGGGATGGGGCTCAGCTGAGTGGTAGGGGCATGTTGGTCTGTGATTTACCCCATGGGATGCAACTCACCAAACTTGTATCTCTGTGATGTTTAGGATAGGATGCTAGGTTGTTTACTGTTCACTGCCCAGGGAGAAAAAAAACAACCCAACTCGTCACACTGAGATAGAAGGGTGCCCCCCAGAATGCAATTAACACGGTTTCAAATGGTCTGAGCCACTGGAGAACAGTTTTCACTTCTACTAAAGGATATTTTAATTTGAACTACTAAATTTGGCCTATCTTCTGGATTTCTCTGCTGACTGTGCTAACAAGGGTGTCAGCTGTGATTTTGGTTTCCTCACACAGAAGATTGTGGGACCTGCAGGAGCAGTGCAGAGATGCAGCTTGGGCTGTGGCTCTTCATGTCTGTTCACAGTGAACTTTAAGACCTGTGGAAAGTCTTTCCATGCCGCTAGGACTCTCATGGCTCTCAGGAAGATGCCTACACAGCGGTATGCGCAGGGGAGTAGGGGTCTGTATGGAGATCCTACACCTAAAGGGAAGGAAGTCATAAGAAACCCGCTCAAAAAATGGGTAAAGGACAGAAAGAAAGTGAAGGCAGAATGAACATACATTATACATGCTAGAGAGAAATGCATTTTTCCACAGTTTTCTGCTGCTTAGTAAATATTAATTAGGTATTGCAGTCTGGGGTCCTTTCAGGGTTCAAATAAATACATTAGCGAGTGACATCTATCTACAGAATATTTGGAGCTATATATGAAAAATAATTTATCTAGTAGCATGAAGTAGTATGAAAATCTTCAATGAAAGACATTAAGGGACACTGTTCTAAAACCAAAGAGAATAAGCACACTTTTTTTCTACCAGTGAACATGAATGATGTAAAATCCAGTGTGGATTTAAGGGTAGAGATTGAAGGGAGATAAGGAGCTCAAGCCCATTGCATTAGCACCAAATGGTGCTGTGCACACGCTCCTGTGACATCTCATGAGGCTGAGCTTGTGCAACTGCACAGTAGACCCAGGCACCAGAGAGGAAAAGGGAAGAAATCAATTTATCTAAGTACACCACAAACTGTGGTGTTCCACTTTGTCCTGCAGGTTAAGTGAAATTAATGAGAGCTTATCAGTGCCTTGATTAGCTACAAGGCCAAGCATCTTCCTTTTCCTGGCAGAATTAACCTTTCTACTGAGGAAGTGGTCCTGTGTCGGAAAAAAAGACGCTGGGAGACCGAAGGTAGTGAGCTACCTTTTATTGTCTCAACTACTTGCAGGAACTGCATATGATTTTATACTTTTTAGTTACATTACAGCAATTTGTGTGTCAGTACACGATTGGATAACATCTTGTTTTTGCAAGTAGTGATTTGGCATTACGTAGGTTAGTATCTTCTGTTATGGCTTGGTTACAACCTATCTGAGGGTCCAGGCACAGATGTTCAGCCTCCTGTTTTCATCTAGTGTTCAGCCACAAGGTCACACGGACCTGATAACATACATACTGTTCCGCTCACTCAGAACTTTGCTTCAGGCCAGAGATACTCTGCAGCATCATGGCCTTGTACTGCTAGCTATTCCCCAACAGTCCTGCCTCACTTTACCTAAGTGGGTTGCTTTTATTTTAACTGTATTAAAATTAGTACAAGAACCACCATGAATATTCTTACTCAGATGGAAACATGTGTCCCGGTGTCAGCTGAGATAATTTTCTCTCTAATTATTTCAAGTATTTAATTGTTTATTTCTAAGTAAAATAAATTATATTTCAACCAAGAAAAACCCAACTACTACTCAATCACTGAAGAAAATCTGTTAAGATAACAGTCTTTTGGTAAACTGGTGCAATTTTAGGAACAGATAGGGTCTCATTCAAGGGAGGGATGTCTCAGTTTCCAGTGCCCTCCAAAATTCTTAGCAATCATTTCCTCAGAATAGGAGTTCTGCTTGAGTAACTTTTATAGGAACAGACTCCAGATTTCTCTGCTGACTGTGCTAACAAGAGTGTCAGCTGTGATTTTGGTTCTTGTGTTATGGGTTAGATCCAAGCTGAGTTTGATTTTTTTCCAAATCAGTTATGAATTATCTGAAAACCAAAGGTGCCAAATGAAATTGATCTGAACTTGGAAAAAGAAATTAAATTGTTTGTATACTTAAGAAAGAAGACAATCTTGCTATTTATAAGAGGTAGGAAACAAATATATTTTGCTTTTCTCGTTATATGTAAGAAGGAGCTCGGATAGTCTGTTGAAGAAGGGTCAGTGAGATTAAGAGAAATGGGAACAGAGGAAGAAAATACTCAATTGAAACTTTTTGTAGGCCAATTATTATGTAGCATTATGTAGCCATGTTTCCTTATGCAAAAAAAACCAAAAACCTCCAACAAACTAGCACCACTCCAAAAATGGTATCTTGGGGCCTTTTAGGAATGAAAGAGATGGGTAGTTTGGATTTATGATTAAAGCATGAAGCACCTTCTGAGTCTTTCTCAGCTAGAATTTGCTTTGTGGATCTCTGCTTTCCTACATCAGGTTTTAGTATCAATACAACTGAAATTAATAAAGTGTAAGGCTTAACGTTAACAGATTTGAAGCACACATATCTCTGACTAAAATAATTTTAACTTCATCTGTCTGCATCAGTAGAATTAAATGAAACAACAGATACGCCTTCATCCTACCCATAGTAGAACTTCCATTGTCTCCAGCTATGCCCCTGCAAAGCAGCTGAAATCTGCTACAGGTCTTTCTACTCTGAACATGGGCTAAGTGATTGAAAACTGCATTGAGAGACCTGCAGATGAATTATGTTAACATTGTTTTTTACATCCACATAGATAAAGATCCAAGCAAAGCATAACTGATGATCCATCCCAGCCAAAATAGTGATAAAGTGCCCTTTGACTTCAGTGGGGTAAAACTTTTAACTTACAGTGTTTTTAATGAATTCATATTGGCTTTGTTCTTTCAATGGAACAAAAGTATGAGGGACACAAACACATTTTATTCCATCTGCAGTTTCATTTATGAATCCATGGCATCTACTGTATCTTCATTTTATTTCCTTCATATGATACACATAAGCAGAGTTTTATTGATCTCCTTTTTATCATTCTCTCTGTATTTTCCTGGGAATAAATCTGCTTCTAAATCAGGCAGATATTGCAACTGTCATCAAATATTTAATGATTTTTTTTCCAATCCTTGTGTCTTGAAATAATTCTGGAAAAAAAAAAAAGATTTATGTGCCCATTAGTTAGCACTGTCTGCCTAGTGGCAAAGGTAAAGTTTAAATAATGCAAGTGTGCCAGAATATGAAGAGATTTTTAAAGCTGTAATTTGTCACAAGTTGAATAACTAAAATGTTGTTTTATAAAACCATATTTATTATAATTCCCCCAACCTCCTTATACATAGGGCTACAATATACATTTTCCCCTTTGATATGCACAAAATGTCGTCAAAGTTTATTCTATTTAAAATTTGGATTTATCATCACAAAAACCCTATTTCACTTATGGCTTTCATACAGACATCTTTTCTTCTCATCAGACCCATTATTAATGTGAAATTTTCCCAATACTAAAATATAGTATTTCCATCTATTATGTCATGTGAAATGCAGAGAAAATGAAGTTCAGGAAGGCTGCATTAAATTAAGTCAACTCTGTCCACAGTATGCTTCCTTTTAAGAGCTACTCATTTACAAATTCATTCTGTGCATTAAAGAAGAACTAATTACGCCAGTCACACACAGGTGAAGTGGCCAAGATTACGGCAGTGATCCCGCTATTAGAAGAGAGGGAGGCAGTACAGTCCAGCAGCAGCGCTGCTGATTTATGTAGCAGGGAAGCAGCTTTCTCTTCAGCAAGGTGTGTTGTAGGCATGAAAAGCACATCCCCAAACCCAACTCATCACTGAAAGGGATTTGATGTCCCACTCATCTAAGACACCCCTTTGATTTCTTTGGAGAATAAAAGGTTTAAGAGTAAGATTAATTTCAGACTGCAGGAGATTTTGGCTGTTTCTAAAAGATGAGAGATCTACAGGTGAGATCAAATCCATACAATTTGTAGAATACTCCTGTTTTAAGGGAATAATTTTATCTCTTTTCATTAATCATTGGCTTTGGAAGGAAGGAAGGAAGGAAGGAAGGAAGGAAGGAAGGAAGGAAGGAAGGAAGGAAGGAAGGAAGGAAGGAAACACATCTTAATCCTGCCTTTTGTTCTTAATTTTTTCAATGGTCTTTCCTATCCAGATCTCACTTTTTTCCCAAATATGGTCAATCCTTTCTGCCCCATACTTCCCCCCTGTAAGTCTACACATGTATCCAAACATCCCTTATTTCAGGAGTTGCTTCTATTTCCAAATCCAAGATTTAGTTTCCCTCCTTCTGAGACAGTCTCAATTACTAAGTTAGAGAAATTGATTCATGAAGAAAGGTTAAGGAGCTAAATACAAATAGCTTGGCTGCACGATGACTAAGACAGATGGGAACATCATAATAGGCTGCAGAGTACTATAGCACTGAGAAGGAAGGGCCTCTGGGGAAAGGCATAAAACATAATCTGGCTCATTTTGAATCTTCCAATTGTCACCAGAACCATTATGGTGAAAAGGGAAGCAGGTGGCTGCTTTACATACTGTTTTGAATTTAAACAAGTCTCAGCAGAAGCACTTTGTCAGTTGTGGGTTATCATAAGAGTGTAATATTTGTCCTGCTCCTTCAGATCAAAGCTCTATCCAGCTGCGAATCCTGCCTCCTGCAACACTGTGAAGCAGATGCTGTGGAGCTGAGCAAACGTGTGGTGTCCCTTTCCTTGGTCTTCTCTCAGTTCTCAGCAGCTTGTGTCATAGGGTTTTCCTGAGTTTTTATTAGAGATCATTTGGTTTAATAACCACATTAAATTAACCCTCTGTTATTCATGTACTTGTAAGCCCATTAATAGTTTTGACGTCAGGAGTGATTTTCTCAGTTCAGTTATGTGTGGAGTGCAACTGTTAGTAGATTGTGTGCTCTTGGCTGTCATGTTGAAAGATACAATAGTGATTCTTCATGTTGTGCAGACCACAAATTTAGTCTTTATTTCACTTGCTTCTTTTCTATGCTGAGTAGTCAAGGTCTATGTGCCTCTTCTCTCAAACTCTTCCCTAAAAGCCCATTATCTTAGCTTTTTTCCTCACTCCCGGTTATCTTTGTTGTCTTTCTTTGTCCTCTTTTTCAAGTCAGCTATGCATTTTAAAGACATTATAGCTGTGGTGAGCCCAGTACTTGAGTTATGAAGCTGTCATGGACTATGATGCTTTTGTTTGTGGATTTTTTTACTTCTGCTGAACAGGGCTGATGTATCTGTAGCGCTATACTGTGACCCAGTATCTCTTCCCTACACAGTGGTAATAAATCATACTGTGTTTGAATCAGCGTGGTGGTTTTTTCCCAGGTGTCATACTTTGAAGCACTGGATGTTGAAAATGGGCTATCATCTGTTCAAGTCTAGTGTTTGTAAATGTTCAGCAAGAAGAGTCTTTTACTTCTCTCTCACCACGTAGAAGGAAAAAGATTTTTCTTTCCAAAGTTTTCTTTCCTCATCCAAAGGTTACATGAAGATGGTGAGCTTCAAAAGGGTAATTATTGCCTTGGTCCAAGAGCCAAAACCATGTGACTGCTGGATGGGCAAGAATTCATATTTTCTGTATTGTCCATGTGAGCAGCTTGCCGCATTCAAGAGCAGTGGCAAGGTGAGAAAGATAAAGGATTTATGCAGATAGAAGAGAGGGAGAGATGTAGTAGGTTTACAGAGAGTTAAGGCCACAATGGTGATAAGATGAGGCAGTTCACTGCTGCAATGCTTTTGATAAAATACCCACAGGTTATTTTAGACCGTGCAGAACACGCAGAGCATTGATAGTGTTAGATGCTATTTAGCAGAGATATAAAAGCAAAGTTCAATTAAACCCACGTACAGGTCACCTGAGTTTGCTAAGAGAGAGCTTTGTCAATAAGTGCGCAGATTTGGTAATGAATATAGCTTTAATGTACAAAAAAGCAAATATGATTTCTGAGACCTCTCTGATAAAGCCTCTTTGAAACTGAAAGGACTCCAAGTACCGCTTAGGTCAATACCTTCCTAGAGCAAGCAGTACATGTAGAAGAATATGTTCCTTCCTAAAATAAACCCTTTTTGTTCAAAAATATTGGCAAGATTAGAAGAATACAGGAATGTGAGAAAAAGTGCATTAGTACACATACATAGTTTTTGCTATTCAGTAGCTGTCATATTATATTAAAAACTGATGTTCAAGCAATTAACATATTAATGCTAACATCTCAAACTATAATTTAACTGAAGCTTTACAGTTGAGACACAATAAAGATAAGAAAATGTCAAGCTCTCACTGTTCTTTAGGAAATGCAAAAGGGGGACGCAACTCGAACATGTCACAGCACTCATTTCGCTCTATAAAATTCCACAGGCTTTCCAGAAAAAAACCCTGAAATACCTGTATTTTGGTCCTTATGTGTGATAAAAGAACATTTCATTGTTATCTTTTTGAGCTTTGAAACCCTGTCTGTGTGAGAAAGGTTTCCCTAGTAAAAACTGAATACTGCCTAGAGCAATAGTATGTAAAATTGTTTAGGATTTCAAATTAAATCCTAAACATAAATTACAACTTTCAACAAAATCATAACGTCTATATAGTCACTCACACAGGCAGAATAATGCACTTAAATTGATAATGTTACAGTGGACACTGTGTGTAACAATTTCCAACCTACTGACAGACTACTCTTGTAAAAATATTTTTTCTGCTAGAAACACACATTAGCATTAATGAAATAAATTATAAATATGGATTTAGTCTATTTTTTTGGCTTCCATTTTTAATGGAGGAATTCCCCCCCCAAACAGTGTAAAAGAGACATTTCTAATCTAAAGAAATGGCAACCTACCAACTGTTCAGTTTGAGCATATTGGCTACCACTCCTAGCAAAATGCTTTCTCTGTCACTGTTTTCCTGTAATCAAATTACAAATGGAGGCCATGTGGGTTTTATTTTCTTTGGGGAAGGGGGGTTGGGTTTTTTTTTTTTTTTTGTTTGTTTTGCTTTGTTTTCTTTCTTAAATATCACTGGATTCAAAGGAAGAGATCTACTGTAATTTTATATAGTCTTCAATTCTGTGCTTTCTGCCACTATCTGGCCTAACTGAGATGACAAATGTAGCATCAATTCCACCATTTCCAGATTTATTCTTTGTTTTAGAAGAAAATTTATCTCTACAGGCCTGGATGTTTTTAGTATTTTGATTTTGATTGGGAACACCGAATTAAGACACCGATGTACGTGAAACTTTTTCTAGATCAAAGAAATGGTTCACAAATTATTTTGCTGTTTTGCTCTATGGGAACAATTCCAAGTTCTCCTGGTTCATATTCAGCATTGTGAAAAAAAGACAACTCAAATGCTGCATACAAGTGCCTTCCTTTTGTTCTATATTATTTTAGATATTCCTCTTTTTTTAGGATTCTTGGACTTTTTGATAAAAGGAATAGGCTAAATATTAATTTGTACCTTCCGTTTTAAACCCACTGTGTTTTTATACAGTGATTCGTAGTGAAGCAGCCTTCTAATTAGTGCATTTTGTGCTTCTGAAACTACAAGAACTGATGAAATACAAGTGATATTGGGATACACTTGGGTATGCCATATCCATGAATGGCTGAAATTTTTAACTTGTCTGTTATTTTTCAAGTTCTTCCTAATTCTTTTCTTTATGATGGAATATCAAGCAATAAATGAGGTAGAAGGAATCCATTCTCTGACATATCACCACAATATTTTGTGTATTTAATTTTTGCTCTAGACAAAATCATGTGCTACACTATTTCTTTTCCTGTGCATCAGGTTCTCACTAGTTATTTTGCAGCCAGTCCCTTAAGAACGTAACAATTTTGAATTGACAATGTCAAAAAATGCTTCCTCTAAGTATACACTTGTGGCCTCCATAACTTGCTTTTAAAATTTTCCTACAATGATCTTTTGCTGCTCTTTTTCTTGGAATGATACAATTGAGGGGTATTCAGAATGTATTAGGATTTAAAAAAAAAAAATTTTCCTGATCTGCCTGCAGAGCATCTTCATTGTTCTTTGGGGTCTCCTTTGCAAGTGTTGCCCACCAAAGCCTACAAAAATCGTTAAGCTGCTGTCAGTCTGAGGGCCTTGCTTTTTTCATTGACTTACTTAAATGTTGAACCTCTCTGAGAAACTCAGAGCTTCAGCCTGGCTGACAACAACAAATAAACATCAGTGCCAGAAGGAAGCGACCCTCCTCGTTCAAACACTCAAGTGTTGGTGAAAGTATTGGATCAGACTGGAGGAGCCAAGGGGAAGTACCTCAGAGCACTGCTTTCAAATCCAGGCTGTTGGATGTGTCAAGTTTCCAGCTAAGTCTGGGGAATTCAACACAGAACATGCTGCCGGCGCACTGACCTCCAGGCTGGCTGAGCCAAATCACCCTTGAACTCAGAGGGTCTCACTTAATAACTTGCAGGACTAACAAACTCTGTGAGAAAAGCACATGTCTAATGATGATGTTTTATGTCTCCAGAACTTTCTCATGCTTAAAGGCGAGCACTGAAGGACTGAGTACTGTTTTCAGGGTCCAGCTTTACCCCAGGCTAGGCTGGGCAGATCCACTTTGGCTTAATGTGTGCTTATCTGGCTCAGGGGACAGTAATTAGTTTTGCTGGCATAAAAGCAGCTCAATCAGCTCCCCTTTTTTGGAGATAAACAGATATTCTCAGGTAAAGGGAACTTGTCCATATTTACATCTGCCATTTGTTCGTTTGGAAGGACTTGCTAAGAAGAAAAATTACCATTTACAATGCCTGGAAGAATCAATAAGGATTTGGATTTTAGAATATTTTGTCTGTCCTCTTTTGAGGCAGTGTTCAATATTCATAACCTGGAGCAAAAGATCCTGGCACCCGTTTTGATAGTTTCAGAAGACAAAGGACACAACATGAACCTGGGTGGATGTACAGGGGTAAGGTTCAGAGCCACCTGCTCTTGGGGAAGCTGAGCAATGAGTAGGACAATAGTGTGATTTCAGAGATGGGGGCTTCTCTTCTTTCCACTGACTTTCCTGGAAATCTGAGTCAATCTTTGGGATGAATCTGACATGAAAAGATGTTTACATTTGCCCTTCATATAGCACTTAGATGCACAATGGCTATCAAATGAATCAATGTGAAAACACTGGGAAAGGCGAGACCTTGTGGAGGGGCAATTAATTTCACTTAATGCTAGATAATCTAAAAGGTCATCATCTGACCCTAGCTCTGAGTTCCTTCTTATCAGCAAGAACAGCAGAGAGAGAAAGAACATTCTTCAAAGGGTGATCTATCATACATACCTTAGATATCCATCTCAGGACCTACGAGGTGAATTGTCACGGAGGTGACTCTTTTCCTCCCCCAGTGATTAGCCCGTTATTCTAGGCAGGATGTTCTGACACTGTTTTAATTCCTCAAATTAAAATTATAGATAATAAAATATTAATAGTGATTAATATCTACATTTATCTTCTTAAATTGTCTATGTAGTGTGTTTTCATGCAGATCAAAGCTTAACAGGATGCATGAAATATTGCAATGTGTGGAACTGGTGGCTAACAGGTTGGCCATGAGCCAGCAGTGTACCCTGGTGACCAAGAAGGCCAGTGGGATNCCCTATGAGGAAAGGCTGAGTGAGCTGGGGCTGTTCAGCCTTGAGAAGACTGAGAGGGAGTCTCATCAATGTTTAGAAATATCTGAAGTGTGGAGGACAAAGGGAGATGTCCAACCTCTTTCCAGTGGCCTGTGGTGACAGGACAAGGGGCAATGGTCACAAGTTGCACTACGGGAGGTTTCACACTGATGTGAGAAAGAACTTCATGGTGAGGGTGACAGAGCAGTGGAACAGGCTGCCCAGGGGGGTTGTGGAGTCTCCTTCTCTGGAGACATTCAAGACCCATCTGGATGCCTACCTGTGTGACCTGCTCTAGGGAACCTTCTTTGGTGGGGGGTTGGACTTGATGATCTCTCGAGGTCCCTTCCAGCTCCTACGATTCTGTGATTCTGTAACTAAGCACACTACACTTGCAGGTGTCGAAAGATGCCAAAAGTTAATTTATAAAGGTAAAGAAAACATTGTGCTTTCCAATCAACAGATTTTTACTTCCTGTTATCTTCTTCAACACTTTCAAAGACTGGAAGTACAGGCATTCTTTAGCAATATAAAGGGCACAAAGCATTACATCAATAGTATTCCAATTTTTGGGGTCTCTTCTCAAGAAAGCACATCTGTTCCCCATATTTTAGAAAGGCGTGATCCTCCTTTAGGTTGTCTGTGGTGTAGTCAGAGTGGGTTTTGCCATTAACTACAATAGGACACAATTCTAGATAATCAGCAGAGGGAGTTTGTATGGGAAAAATGTCTTGTTGCAAGCAGCCCAATGCAGGATCCAATCCTACAAAATTAAATTTATTTTGCCTTGTCACGTGGACTTTTGAACTCCCAGTTTGAGGACTGTGACCACAGCACATAGTTGTCTACAGTCTTGCAGACATTACTTTTTAATAAGCATTCAACTGATTCAAGAACCCAAATTCCATTTACTTAAAAGTGCCTGGAGTACCTGCCCGTGTCTTTTCCTTGATAACAGGAAGACAGGGGAAAGAAGAGGCAGCACTGGTGTCTCTGCAAGAATGTGCTTTTCTCGTTGAAATAGCAGCTATGACTCTCAGAGGGGACAGTGATTACATTCTTGGAATGTGTAGATAATAAAACAACCATTGAGATCAGTTAAAAAATGTATTAAATAACACTTGCCTTCAGGAAAGTTAATGTTCAAGTTTCATTTCCTCTGGAGACAAATATCTACTCAGAGGAGCAGGAGAAGAAATAAAAGAATGGACCAGGTTACTGTAAGAGCACGGGGTCATCATCATGTAATTCCAGACATTGTTGAAAGAGCTGGAATATTAAATCACACTGGGTGGAGAGATGGATGCAGACCAAGGGCAACCTAGAGGGAAATAAGATTGAACTAATGAAAGTTTGCTCTCTCAGTAGTATGTAAAGAATGTCTCCAATATTGTGCTCACTAAAATAGCGTCTCTGGGCAATGTGAGAATAATCATAGGTAGAAATTACACTTGCCTCCTAGAATCGCATGAACAAGAATAAAAACTGTGTCTGAGAGAACATGATCTGTAGGTTTCAGCAAGCTGTCTCTCTCTTAATGACATTTGAACATCTTCTGAGATTTCCTGACATAATGAGATTTTGGACTGGGTTAGAGGATGTCTTTATTTCCTTGAATCCTGTAGAATTGCTGATTACTGTTTGATTGTCTTCCCTGTTCATATTTGGTTTCTTGGAGGTTCTGTTTTGGAATGGGTAAAACAATACTGTTGCCTAGAGCTCTTCTGACAGAGCTATGAGATACATTTTCATTGTAAGATCAAACTAAAGTTTACCCAGGTGAAATAACCCCTGAGAATTATCCCTTCAATTTTCAAGACAAGACTGGAACAGTGAATGCCGTGTTTCTCTTTAGGAGAGAGAACTTGTGGGAAGTAATATTTTCTAAGGCCAAAGGTCACAGAATCACAATATAATTGATGTTGAAAGGGACGTCTGGGTATCATCTACCCTGACCCCTCAGCTCAGAGCTGGATGGCCATATTTCTCATGGCCATGTCCAGCTATCTTAGACTGCCTGTAAGGATGGAGAATCCACAATCTCTCTGGACAAACTGTTGCTGTTTTTGATTACTCTCAGTGTAAAAAAGATTTTTCTTATGTTTAAATGCAATTTCCTCTATTTCAATTTGTGCCTGTTTCCCCTTGTTACTCCCTGACAGAGGGTACTCTCTGTCCCAGGTCATTAATGAAGATGTTAAACAGCATGGGACCCATGACTGACCTTGGGGTACGCCATTGCTCTGCTGCCAGCTGGGCTTCATGCCACTGATCACATTGAGCCTGGCAGTTCAGACACAGTTCACTTCACTGTCCATTAGTCCATAGTTCATAAGACAATATGTGAGGTTGTTACAGGAGATGGTCTTGAAACTCTTACCAAAGTTGAGATAAAAACCATTCATTTGTCTCTTCAATTACCAAATCAGTCACCTCATGTAGAAGTCAATCAGGTTGACCAAGAATGACTTGCCCTTCATAAATCCATGCTGACTATGCCCCATCACCGTCTTGGCCTTAATATATTTGGAAATGGTTTCCAGGATTAGTTGCTTCATCACTTTCCCATGGGTCAAGGTAAGGCTGACAAGCTTTTAGTTCCCATAGTCCACCTTAGAATCATAGATTTGTTTTGGTTGGAAAAGACCAACCATTAACCTAACAGTGGCAAGTCCACCACTAAACCATGTCCCTAAATACCAAATTTATACATCTTTTAAATACCTCTGGGGACAGTGGCTCAACCACTTCCCTGGACAGCCTGTTTGAATGATTGACAACCCTTTCAGTGAAGAATTTTTTTTCTTAATATCCAACCTAAGTCTCTCCTAGTGCAATTTGAAGCCATTTCCTCTTGTTTTAATAGAATCACATAGAATTCTTGATCTACTCGAAGACAGAAGTGACATTTGCTTTCTTACAGTTCACAAGAAGGCTCTCCAATGTGGTATGACTTGCAGACAGAAACATCTGCCAGCTCCCTCAGAAGCTGGGAGAGCCCAGCCAGGACAGCTGTCCCTGACTGGCCAAAGGGACATTCCTCACCGTTGAACATAATGCTCTGTTTTTATTGTTATTGTTGTTGTTATTATCACCATGATCATCACCTTTCTTTGTTATCTTATTAAAGTCTATTTCTCTCAATCCATGAGTTCTTTTCCCATTCTTTTCCTTATCCCTTTAGGTGGGGAGGGGTGAGTGAGCAGCTGTGTGGTGCTTAGTGACAGGACAGTGCTAAACCACAAGAGCCTATGTCCATCCATGGCTGAGTTCAAGTCATCCTACCAGGTCTTTGTAATCTCGTTGAGATTGTATTCCTGTAACCATACAGGGACTTCTAGTTCTTCCTGCTCCCAATGCTGTGTGTGTTAATGTACAGGCACTTAAGAGAGGCACCCAGTTCTGCTGATTTCCCAGAGAAGGTATGACAGATTCTCCCATAATCTCCCCCATGATTCTTGGGGTATGACTGTAAGGCTAGCTACAGATAGAGCTGGTGCTTTTCCTCACCTTTTACCCTGAGGAAGAAGAAAGCTCAGATTCTAGCACTGTTCAGCTGTATCAGAGATTTGCTTTTCTTACACATTAATAACTCTTAGTGCAACAGTGTGTGTATTAGCCCAGTCTTACCCAGCTCTTCAGCCTATAGGCTGGCATGAGTTGAAGATTACACCCATCTTTGTGTCACTTATGTAGACTAGAGTGCTGGAAAAAACTGAAACATACTGTAATTACAGTTTGCCCACTTGTGAACAGGAAAAATAACTAGCATCTTCCCTACAGATTTTAGAAGTGATTTAATAAGATATATTACAACTAAGCTACATCTACCATGTGATAAAGTAAATGGGCAAAAAACCTGTATGAAACAAGCTTTATGAAAAAGTCAAGGTTGTAGTCCCAGCTAGATGCAGCAACTTAAATTACAGCGTGATGAGGCATTTAGTTTCATAAACATCTGAGCAGAATGAATAAACTTGAACTGAATATGAGTTCAATGCCATGTGGTCAGTTTTTCTTCCTGGACAATTATGTAAACATTTCTGGATTAGTTGGCAATAGTCATGTAAGTGTGTTTATACATGAAGTTGGTGAAATATTCTTTGTCTCACAGAGTAACACTCTGGCTATACCACTGTACTATACAATTGACTGCAAAAAGAGAAGCCCTCAGCCCCACTTGAAGAGCTTTTAGTGTCATCTTCATCAGCTCTGTTTTATGCACTTGCCCATTCCACTTTATCCTTCACTACTATATTACCATTTATTTCCATATTGTATAGCTGAAATGAACTGCCCTGATTCTTTTTACAAATTGTAAGGCATCTTGGTAGCAGCCCTCTAATGTCTGCCAGACCCCTCTTCTGGTAGATACAGTAAAGCTCACCCAAACGCAAACTCTTCTTTCCTAAGAATGACAAATGTTTTAATGTAAACTTACTTGTCGTATAGTGTTCTGTAACCTTTCCTGGCCTTTCTGGAAGATGAGACAGCTAATGGCTTGTGTGCACCTCCCTTCCTAACAACTCACAGGCATCTGAAATGGGAACTTATACATTGTTAACCATTTCGTTTCTAGTAACTACAAGAAATTCTTTCTTTGGGCCCTACAGTGGCATTTCAGAGATGCAAATAACCTGATGTTCGCAAACTGACATTGATGAGAAGTAAGTGAGAGGGGACCTGAAGCCTCTACCAGTGGCAGGATTTGATTCCAAATGAAATGCCACTAATGTGCCCTGGTAAAAAAAAAAAAAAAAGAAAAAAAAAAAGACTATACATTCTTTTATGAAGCTTATTTTCTTCTTTGTTCTTGCACTGTGATACAGTCTAGTATGGTACCCTTGAGTCACTTTGAACATACAAAGTGTTACATGTTATGGTACATAGCCTCAGGTGTTACACCCACAATCAGATAACACACAGAATCACACAAAATAAACATGTCGGGGACTGAGTCACATGTTCACAGTCATACATGTCCTAGATTGATCAAAATCATACAACGTGTGTTCCAAATATTGCCTTCAAAAGATTGAAGTAGACTCAATTTTAAGCTGCATTGACCAGATTGAGAGAGAAAAAAAATTTGAACAATGTAGGGAAGTGATGCAACAATCACTTTTATACTGTGCATTCATCCTCTTCTGGTTACACAAGAGTTTATTATCTCCATTTTCCCTTGAAAGCAGAGTTAAGAATCCTGAATATAGACTGCATCTGCCTCTTGCCCTGGCTATGTATACTGCCTTTAAAATGTCACATGCTGAGAAAATCCCAAGGATCCTATACAAATAGAAGACATTGCAGTTGCTCCCTGCCAAATGTTCTGGAGCTTGGGAGAACCTACAGTTGGCCTACTGGGACTTGGAATTACCCACATGAATATGTGTCTTGAGGACAACGTGAACCAAATAGATACTCTAAAAGTCCAGTTTATAAACACTTTAATTTGTACTTGAGGAAGTGGAAATTTGAACAAAATTTTCTTCTAGACATCATTTTAACATTCTTCTTCCTATTTAACAGACCAGGTGAAATCTCAGTTTGATGCAGTTAATATCAATTATTGTTTGCAAGACTTGCAAAAGTGACTGAGGCTTAAATTTGCTAGAAAGTGAGTGGAAACATATTCTTTAAAATCATTACTTGTGTGGGTCAATTGCTTTCATTTGTGATCTTTCCAATTGTATCATACCAAGTCATGCCCAGAGACGCTGTGGCTGCCCTCTCCCTGGCAGTGTCAAAGACCAGGCTGGATGGGGCTTTGGGTAACCTGGTCTGGTGGAGGGTGTCCCTGCCCATGGAAGGGTGTTGGAACTAGGTGATCTCTAAGGTCTCCAAGGTCCATTTTGTGATTCTCTGATTTCTTATCACTTCCATGAGGGAAATAGTTAATTTTTTATGCCAAAACTAGAGAAACATAAAGCAAATGAAGCATAGACCTTGGTGACCTTCGAAAGGTAATCCAAGGACTATTGATAATCAATGGAATAATTTCAGATAGGTGAAAATTCCAAATAAGAACTTTGTAGTAATATTTTTCCATACAGCTCATTGTTATTAGTATGTGGATGCTGTGTAAGTACAAAGAAGAAAGGACAATATTTTCACAGGGGATAGTGCCAGAATTAGTGACTGACAGTTATTTATAGATAAGCACCGTGAAAACCCTCAAAATGCAAATAGGTGACCTTTAAAATACATGCAAGAAACTGATATAATTGAGAAATCTGATTTTTCTGCTTTTTTTTTTTTTTTAACCTGTCCAAGATTTTAGATTCTCAGGGAACTTGCCATTTCACTGTGTGTCAGGAAGCATTCCTTGGTCTCTCATCCTTCATTTTCTTTCCTGTTCTAAAAATCTCTTAATGTCTTTTTTTAGGGCCCTTTCATGCCTTCCTCCTAATGGGTGCTTACACCCTTCAGCTTCCTTCAGATGATTACTAACTCTGATCAACATATGCCTATAATTTGTAATTTTAAACATATGAACAAAAAAACTGTTCTGGGTGGCTGGGGAAGGAACTTTTCCAGATTTGTTCAGAGAACCAAAAAAAAAAAAAAACCCACCCAACCCAAAAAGTCCTAACTAGCCTGGACACTTTTGCAGATTATTGTCCAAGGAAAGGTTAATTTTTCTGCACAGAGAAAGTGCCTAACTACTGCTTGTGCCTTTGAAATTCTCCTCCCTTAGTTTCGCATCTACTTCTGTAATCTAGCTGTGCTAAAGGACATCTACAAGAGTCAAGTGTCAGCTTGAGACCCGCTAGCAGAAAAAACATCTAAAGGGAAAAGCGCAGTTTCACAATTAAGCTTAAGCCTTTTTGCGTTGTCTCCTTCATTTCTCGTTCTATAATTCTGCTTGTATTATTCTGACAAGGACTTCTGTAAACTCCCAAGATGCCAACCTGAAGCTGACAAGAATGGTGGCAAAAATACCTAGAGCACAAATTCTTCTGACAGCCTAACGGGAGTCTGTCATCTGCTGGAATCACCTTTCATTTCTTCCTTGTGCATTTCTTCTGCTCTGACCTCTTCCCACACCTCGGCAACAGCCCAAGGGTGTCAGGCGTAATTCTGCAAAGACGTGGAGAAGGAAAAGAAAATCCCAAGTGTCAAGTATATCCCATGACCTCCCACTACTGTATAAACTGAAAATAGAAACTGGGGGAAAGTGACCCGTTAGGTCCTTAAGCCTTGATAGGTTTAATTGGTTTCCAAGTGTTTTCATAGCTAAGCTGTAGAGAAATCTGTGTTTGGGATATGATTCAGTGTCCACTGAAATCAATTACATAACTTATACTGACTTCAGAGGGCTAAAGGTTGATCCTGTTCTCCATCGTGAGAGCTCTGTATAAAACCAACCTACTGATGCGCATTTGTAAAGGATCGATGTAAAAAACCCCCGTTCACTAACATGTAAAAATGAGGCAACAAGGGGCATTCTGAAGTTTAGTATTAGAAACACATGTTCAGTATAGCTGGTTAGAAGCACATGAACTCTTATACATGCTGCTATATAACAATAAAAGAAGCTTTTTGCAGTTACTGCTGATGTCATTTCTACTGTTACTGATCTGCAATGCTGCTTTATGTAGTTCTTCTTCTGAAGAAAACGGTCGCTGGCATCACTAACCCCGATCATTGAGTTATATTGCCAATTAAGTCCAAGCTGTAATGTTCAAAGGAAATACAGATAAGCACACTGTGAAAAAAAAGTAACTATGCAAAGATAAACCACTGTCTTTGATAAAAATGAAATAAAACTGCAGCATTTCGAGAATACGTTCCTTTGAACTTTTGCCTTTCAGAGCGGCTCTTGTTTTAAAACAGAGAATCCACTTTGGAAACAGAGAACTGACATTCTGCATCTGTATCCACTCACTTTAATGCCCCTACCATGGTTACTTGACTCCACCACCATTTCAGCATTCACAAATGCTGATGTGAATATGTCAGCTGTCTATGCAGATTAGTCATAGAGGCAAACCAAGTGAAATAATGGTAGGTGCAAATAAACACACTGATGATAAATATCCACTTTTTAATGTGAGCATTGTGTTAAATCAGTTGATATTATGTCTGCTTACACATCATCAGGATCTGATGGCTCTTGAATGGGAAGGAGTTACAGTACAAAATACTATGATGTTCCACAGGTTTGAAAGGTCAAGTTTAATTTTCCAAACATCTGTAAGTTTATTTTCAACACTTCAATGGCAAATAAAAATTCACTTGAACAAACTTGTCATATAAATAAGTTGCAGTACTGAAGATGTGAATTCAGAATAAAATTGGGGAAAACATAGTCTCTAATGGGCAAAAAGAGCTGACATACCCTGGCAGTCAGAAGCAGTTGGCTGGAGTGGTCACAGCATTCTTAAATGGGAGAATTTTCTACATAAGCAATAGCAGGCACACACATTCATTGGGAATAATGTGATATGCCTAAATGTATCCAATGCTTTAATATTAAATGTTATATAACATTTGATAGTTTACACCTTCAGGGAACTGCCCAAAGCAGGAAAGAGTTCAGTGCATCAGATTCCCTGACAAAGTCCTGGCAGTGGCTCTCATGCAATAGCAGGTTATTTTGGAATGGAGAGGTTTCAAGTTCTTGGCATCTGTGCAGTGTGAATGTAAAGGGCAGAACCCACTCTGGCTGATGATGCTCAGGGGTTCTGGGAGACAGAAGACTTCCTTGTGGCTGATGACTCCAGTTACCTATAGGTTAGATCCTCGGAGCTGCTGACTTCAGTCAAGTTATCACAGGCATGAATGCTTTTAAATTGGAAAGGGGTAGAATTAGATTGGATATTATAAAGAAATTCTTCACTGTAAGGGTGAGGAGGCCCTGTGGCTTCCCACTCCCTGGAGGTGTTCACAGCCAAGTTGGATGGGGCTTTATGCAACCTGGTCTAGTGAGAAGTGTCTGGGCCCATGGCTGGGGGTTTGGAACTTGATGATATTTAAGATCCCTTCCAATCCAAACTGTTCTGTAATTCTATGATTCTATGGTAGCTGTCATAAGCTGCCAGTTCTCTTTCACTGGGCAGTGGGCTTGGTGTGGGATATGCTGCCAAGAAGGGGATGGGGCCTGTAGCCCAGCCAGCTGCCAGCAAATGCCAGGTCTTTCTCTTTTTCTTAATCAATCACTTATAGCCCTTTGCAGTTGATAGTAATAACACTTATTGTGGTGACCTACAGAGCAAAGAGACCAGAGTAAAATAGCCCTGGAAAAATACAGCTGAACAATCTTTCCAGAAGAACAGGCATCTTTTAAAAATACCTTTTTTTTTCTTCTTAACTTAACTTACACAATAATATTGCCTTGGGCATTGTATATTTCTTCTCCATTTTCCTTTTCTCATTCTTTTAATTTTCCTTTTCACCTTCACTCCTCCTTCTTCTGTGTCAACTGCCAGTATGACTTTCAAAATGACAAAAAAAAGGAAGGGGAGGGAAAGGAACAAATGAAGAGAGACAGGAAAGAAAGAAGTATGGCATAAAAATATGGGAAAGAATAAAAGGAAATATGAAACAAGAAAGCAGCATGTTTCAAAATCCAACCTCTCTGATAAAAAGCACAGAAACTGTTGGAAAGAAATACAAAATTTGCCTGTTTTAATACCAGCAAAATGCAAATAACAGAAAAAACCCAAATAATTCTTAATTTTTAAGTTCTTCACCTTTGCCTTTAGTACAAGTTTATTGGAGAATGGACACACTGCTTTTTTTACCAGGAAATTTGTTTAGATACGCAAAATGTAACAAAAGGATCTGTTGTTCTAGAACAAGAATGCTGGTGGATAGAGCAAGGTTTCTTCCGTTTGTGTTTTGTCTGGCTAATGAAGGAGTCATTTTCATCACTGTCCACCATTTATTATTGCAGCCCTTCAGTTAATGCAGCTCCTCTTCCCTTGTGTCAGTTTTCAACAGGACATGTGCTGGATCGTCTTTATTCTGTATTTATTCCCAAACAATATGTACAGGGTTTTGGTACATCCAATTTGTATTAGCCCATGAAATAGATCCGACAAATATCTAACTTAAAGAAATCTTTAGCTTGATTCTTATCTCTCGTTACTATAAATCAGGGATAATTCTTCTAAGGCTAGTGGAGTTACATGAATGTAAATCCAGACAATGAGAGGAGGTGCTTGCTCCTGTTAAGCATTTGTGACTTTTTCTAAGGAAGGCTTTGGTAATATCATCAGGAGCAGTGATAAATCCTTAACAGATACCTATTGTTCACAGTCAAATGGCCTTTTAGGTCAGCTGTCGAATTACCATGACTTATTAAGCACTGGTATCTCTTCCATTCAGTGCTTAGTGTTGAGTGGTAGTTCCTGACAAGCAGAAGAAAATCCAATTATCTTCTTTTCTTTCTTGCTTCTTCAGGAAATGTTTCCATTTTAATATGACATCTGGCCATACAATACAGATGTTGGTAGGGTGTCTTTAATACAATTATATTTTTGTAACTCTTTCATAACAGTTGTGAGAGACAGAACCAATTTGCTGCTGCAGCTATCTGAGGAAAACAGCATTAAATCTGTGCCTAGACAGACTTGGTAGCATCATGTTGTGAAAAAGTCATGGAAAATATGCTATTGCATTTCTCGTTCCAGTCCTTTTGGACCAGCCAGCTCATCTTAGGAGGGTTCTTGTGAATTGAATTACACCAAATGGGAGCTACCTGTCATAAAATAACTGTTTCTCTGAAGGGTAAACTATTACATGCCTTTCATGACTCTTCTGAACTCAATTTTTCAAAAATCCTTCAAAACCAGATAAATGGCCATAGAGTTTCAAGGAGGATTTCAGCTCCTGAGAGTATGGAGATTTGTGTATCACCCTTTTCTCTACAACAGTATATCTCAGACTGGTTTTGATGATAAAACAATGTTTTTGATAAAAATTTACCCCAAAACCTCTAACCCACTTAGGTGTCTTTATTTTTTGCTTATATGGATTTAACAGCATTGGGATGTACAAGAGTTTCTTGGCTATTTGAGCTATTTGTCTTGGGTTTTTTGGCCATTATTTCACAGTAGAAACAAACTAGGCATGTAAGAACCACATCTGTATCTTACCCAAACTTAGAAGCTTAGAAATGCTTCTGAATCGGTCATTTTTGATACAGGCTCAATTTGTTTTCTGTGGTTATTTCCAGTGTAAAGTGCAGGAGATCTGGCTGGTTTCTTGCTAATTTAACAGCCAGTGTAGTTTTCTGCTCTTTGTAAATCATAATAAATGTAACTAGAGGGACTTCCGAGTCTTAAAAAGTAGATTTTCTGTGGCAGAATAAATAGTGCCCTGAGAATATATTTCTTTGTCTTCAAATGCCGTGGGAACCCTCTGACCTTTAAATATAAACTTTCGAATTTTCGAGAAGAGGTTTAGCCAAAAGTTTCTCATTAACATTTGTTGTAGTTAGAATCTTTCTCTGCTAAACTAAAATGTGTCTCTATGCCACAGACTATGAAGACATGATCAAAGTCATAGGAACTGCTAATGCAAAATGTGCTTCGGGAACTCATTCTGCAAAGGTCTCTTACAAGAGGCTCAGGCATACCCTGGTCCTGGTTCATGTGCTCCTGGTGGTTTAAAACTTGATGGTGTTCTGGCTTGAGATGTTCAAATGTTTACTTAACACTGGAATATCAAATACCTTTTGTCCAAGAAGCAGAGTGACTTTTTTCAAGATACAATGCTAGTTTTTACTAGCATTTCTCTTGAAAGGCAGAGAACCTGTGGAAGTATGCCTGCTGCTTCATTGGTGGCATTGGCTACACACTTGGCTGCATGTGCTATGAAATTCTGACAGAATTTTCAGACTGGGAACACAGTTAATTTAATGGGATGGTTCAGGTTCTGCCTTTCTCTTAATTTTACCAATTCCTTGACAGTACATTTCTTAGTCACCACTGTGGTATATCATTAATTCTTTTTATCGCTCTATTACACAGTGAGACAGTTAACCTTTTCATGAACATTATACTTTATAGATCCATCTAGTTTTAAGGCCAGAGGGACTGCTGTGTTAGTCCAAGCTGACCTCCAGTGTTGCAAGAAGTATTCTTACTTACAGAAGTCTGAGAATTGAATGAATTTCCCTATTTCTCGAGGGCACTACAAAAAATCCCCCTGACTTTGTGGATCAAGACTTCATGCCTGTATGGTATTTTCCTTGAACTGATATGTGAAAATCCCAAGTAAATTCATTCCAGGTTTGGTGTTATCATCTCAGTAAGGTAAGGCACCGAAACAAACTGAGAGGTAAGGTCAGAAGAGAATGCCTGTGTTCAGAGGAGTTGTTAGTTTTGGGGTACCTTGTGTATACAAGAAACTGGTCAAATACAGATCACGTTATTTTTGTTTACAGGACATACTGGGTGAGGATTCAGGTCCTTTCTAGGCTTTGTTGGTAAATTGGAGAGACTGAAAGAGAAGCTAGCAGGGCATCTCCTCAATGTGAGGAGTCACTGTGAAGCACTCACATCCTCCTCTATCGCAAGTGTAAAAGGGCTTGGTAAGAGCAAATGCTGCTCAGCCCTGGTCACACCCGTGCTCTTTGTGTCATCAAGAGTAACCGTAGCAGAAGGTAGGGTTTCTTCTTGAATTCTCTGGGTTCAGCAAGCAGGGATCCCTCTGTTGCTGCAAGCCTTTCTGTGTGCCTCAATGCACACCTCACCTCTTCTCCTTTGCTCCCATCTTTGGTGCAACGTCGCAAGAATATTAGACATGTGATCTATGAGTCTTTGGTGGTTGTTTAGCACCTAGTGTGAATCCAACTGTGCCTGGGAAGTTTCTGAAAAATGTTCAACAGCAGTCTTATTTTGCACTTTTCCTTCTTTGAATATCTCAGAGGTAAAGGGACCTAAAACTTAGGCAAAGCTAAAAGCAGCGGCTTGCCTCTCTAACAGAACGACTGTAGATATCGTTTTCGCCTCCTCCCACATCATAGCTCCACCAACAGTGTAACAACCAAAAGACAGCTAAAGGTTTAACCTGGACTGAAAATACCCATGTAATCCCATGCTGCTGCCATCTAATAGGGCTTGATTTTTTTCTAAAGGTGGGAATCTGGCACCATGTGAGGCTATACCAATGGCACCTGAATAGGGTTGGCAGGTGGAACCCAAGAGCTACCAGTGGCCCATGCTTTCCAGAGCAGCAGCTGAAGACTGCGTGTGATTACTGAAAGCATCTCAAAAGACTCTAAGTACTTGTGCTTTTGCACCTGAATCGAACCCTAAGTGACTGAGTGAAGTTTAAATGTATTATTTTTAAAGGTGCTAAAATCAAATCACCCAAAGCGGTGGCAGAATTAACTTCATTTCCAAACCCAAATGTGTCCACATTTGTTAGCACTGAGATTCTTCCATCATTGCTTTCAAAGAAAACTGAATTTCTGTTGCCTGCTACCATTACTGTCTGTAAGACACTGTGACAACAAGCTCTCCATGTACTAAGTTTAGAAAATAAGGCTACCTTTCCACTCATCCACTCATTTAATGACTTTCAATGGCTCCATTTATTTTGAAACAAGTTACAGTATAGGGCAATTTTGCTACTTGATAGCTTTTGGGTGCAATCTGGTTTTTGACTTAGTAAATAGATGAAGCTCTCCAACAGCCTGAATTCTTTAACTGGGAAAAAAAAAACCCAAAACCAAACAACCTGAGGAGGAAAAAGGCTAGAGACAAACTCAAGAAGCAGCAAACTGCTTCATGCTTCATGATATTCGCCAAAAAAAGCAAATCACAAAATATATGTATGAAGTGACAAGTTTTCAAAGAAAAGGGAAAACTGGAAAATTCTAATGAAATTATATTATCAAACATAGACCATGTTGATTACATTATCTTGCCACATAAGTATTTGTGCTGTGATGGAGTACAAGTGCATTTTGCTGAAGATGCTGAAAATGCTGCCTTAAGAGAACAGGCTGACTTCAGCTTTATTCAATTGCTTTGCTTTCAGGCGATTTCTGGTATTTCAAAGTGACTGACAGAATTGAGCCAAATTCACAAATGCAGTCATTCAAAATGATATAAATGATGACCTTTGAGATGAGGATGGATATTTCTGAGAAAATTTCAGGGGACTAATAAATAATTATGATGGATGAAAATAATCCACTTTTACAGAGAGCAGTCATGTGGCTGCTATGTGTGGAAGGTGACATGAATGTCCATGAAGAATTCACCTGTAGATTGTAATAAGTGAATCTGCTGATCAGTGGCTGTAACCACATCAACGATGAAAGACTTGTTATTGTGTTTAGGTGTGGGGATCACATGCTGTCAGAAACAGTGCGGTGGTATTGTGTGATTAATATCAGACATTGCATCCAGCTTGCAACTGGTAGACTCATGTATATCATTATTGCTCTGGGCATGTTTTGAATTAAGCTCGCCCTGAGAACACTGAGAATAATATTGTACTAAAAACTACCTTCGTAACTGCCTATGAAATCAAGTTATCATGGGAAAAGAATCCTAAAGGGGATACAATGTTAAAGAGAAAAAATTCCCATGTGTCTTGTCAAGAAACGTGATATGGTACAAAGTGGCACATCTAAAGATAAAACGTGTGATGACGCTGTGTGTGCTAGGAGGCATCCATGTCACCCAGCGAGTGAAAGAGACTTCCAGCAAAGAAGTATCGAGTTACCTGACCATGAAGACAAAGTAGGAGTTAAAATATATTGTAAAGAAATATCAACAAAAGAGAGTTTGAAGACAGGATATAATAGTTCAAATAGGAAATGTTTACTTGCTCGGTACAAAATGAGCTCTGAACATGATAAATAGTTAGAAAGGCACATAGACTGACAGAAAGATAACTCAGGGAGAGTAATAAGCCACAGAAAACTTTGCAAAGGGTGGGTTTTCAGCAACAAAAGTCCATTCTTCATGAAACAAAGAACTGCAGTCTGTCCAGTCAGATGAAAGCTGCAGCTTATCCTAAAAGCTAATACAGCAAAAGATTTTAAAGCTGGAGATAGTGACGTTCCCCAAAATCACTATTAAAAAGATGAAAACATGCCCAGATTTGGCAAAAGGAGTTTCAGAACAGTCTTCACAACAGGGAACCCATTCTACACCATTTCTCCCACCAGTATTTGAAGAAAATAGCCGATATTATCTTGGACAGTGCCCAAGTTCCTGAAATATAAACCGAAGAAAGCTTACCAAAGTCACAAACACCTTTACTTTTGCAGCCAAACTAAACATTACCTGGTTTCCAATGCCTGGAATTAAGCAGCTATTATGACATAGGTAATGCTGGTACTGTAAAACAGCTGAAATTCATCATTCTACATTGCATCCAAATGTTGCTTTCATCCATCTGCTTCATGTGCTTGGATGTGCTCAAGGACAAAACTGATCACCTCCTACTTACATATGCAAGTTGGGATATTGACTTTAAGAAGACCAAGGTACAGACCATCACCGTGAGCTTTTCAGACTTACATGTCTTTCTCACACTTGCATTAAAAACTATTTAATGAATAATTTTGTTCCATGACTGCATTAATCCATTTTTAATAAAATGAGCATTTATTCCAAACTTAGCATGCTCCAGCATTCTGCGTTAATGCCACACAGAAGTTTTGGAATGTTTAATGTCGTCCTAACTCATCAT
This sequence comes from Heliornis fulica, assembly GCA_013399135.1. NCBI lineage: Eukaryota > Metazoa > Chordata > Aves > Gruiformes > Heliornithidae > Heliornis > Heliornis fulica. Next base: position 86,338 of record VXBZ01006337.1, on the reverse strand, counting down.
TTGACTAAGCTTACTGAAACTATTGGCTCAGTTATGAATTCATTATCTTTTATTTCCTACATATCTCTGATATGCAAATTTTTATAGCAGTGAAATATGCCTGACTGCTTTTCTCCCAGTTAATGCAGTATTAATATAACAATGAACTTCATTATATTTCCAGATACCTTTTTACTTACAGTAAATTAATGTTTGAGCTTGCTTGATAGAGTCCTGTAGTTGTCTAAGTTCCATTTTGGGTTGGCTTTACTTTTTCCGAAGTAGTAAAGCTGTTAAGATATTTTGTGGTGGCACTAAAGCAAAGTGAAAAAATTTAATTTTATGTAGAATCTGTTTGTGAGATGCTGACTTTTCTAAATCATATTTGAATTATTTGAACCTAGAATTTCACCTCTGGAAGACTTTCTATTCCAACAGGAAAAATAGCATGTAGAGACCTCATGTAGGTAGAAGAGGAAAGCCCACCAAAATATTTTCTCCATGACAGCTAATGCCCAGCTGACACTCTTTCAGTACATCTGAAAGGTTTAAAATGCCAGAGATAGAAAGAACAGAGACTATGAATCCAAAAAATCCAAACCCACATACAAAAAACCCCCACCAGAATTGATATTTTACCCAAGACTTTACACCAGTATCCAAATAAAGAAATAAATTATTCCGTCAGTCTACGGTAGGTAAGTTAATAAATCAGTGTGTTAAATTGCAGCAAGTGATACCTAGGTATCGCTGGGAAAAATGTTCTGCATGGATACTGAAGCTCTGTGACAGACTGTCTAGAGAAGCTGCAGAGTATCTGCTGCTGGAGGTTTTTATATACCACTCAGACAAACATTCACTGGCATTGGGGATGCTGATAAACTAAGCAACGTCTTAATATCCCTTCCAGTTTTATTTTTTATAATTTCTGTGAGTATGTTTGTCATTCTGGAAATTTTCTCTGGTTAGGGTCTGATGCTATTCCTTCATCTACCATAAGGTAACTTATCCTGATGCTGTTAGTGAACCTACGCTGAAGAATAAAAGACAGATGACTAGTTTCCCCTCAGAAGGCAATTTTTCAGCTGGTCAGTATCTGAAGTTGCAGAAAGATTTTCAACATAGCTCAGTCTACAAGTTCTCTTGTTTCAGTTTTAACAGAACTTTCTGTGTCAAGCATCCTGAGATTTTTTACAAATATGCTTAAGTAAACATCACCATAATTCCGGTAAGACATGACTGCATTCCCATAACTCACCTAGCTAGAGAATGACGTCTGAGGTGAATCCTCAATCTCATGTGCCTTCCAACAATGTTTAAACTGAGAAGTTTTACCAGCCACTTGCAGTTAGACAAGATCATGCATGACATCAGTTGCTAAAGTCTCACCAGTCATACAGAAACTTGTTAAGTGTCAGCGCTGGGGTAAATGGATGACTTCAAAGATTAACCCACATCGAAGAAGATATTTCAGGACTCCAGGAATGTAACACTGATACCGGACCTTTGCTATCCACGTTAAGGCACTCTAGAGGCACACTATAAAGCTATAAAGATGCATGTTCTGGTGATCTACAGTTGTTCTTATGCTCTTATGTTCTTATGTCATTTAAGTTATATTTAAGTTATACTTAGCCCTTTTCAAAATCTTCAAGGACACTCTCAACTATGTGCATCTACCTAAACACTGCTGAAGAGGAATGGATGCAAGCACATATGCATATATGTAAGCACATATATATTATTGGTTATGTGTACTTTCAAATGTATTTCTCCTCGCTTTAGCTATATCACATCTAAATTAGACAAACTGCCTTGGAAATTTGATGCTAAATGCACAGATGTCCCAAAGGAATACCCAGAGCAGGATGCTGAGGACAATGTAACTGAAGTCTAAGATGATAGCAAGACTCACCTAGAGTCTTAAATCATTCCCCAGAAAGTGAGGTACCAACATTGGTTTCATAAAGTTATTTCCTTATCCACCATCCAGTATTTATTTTGCTTAGTTTTATTCCCATGCTCCATTTTTGCTCCTGAATGCCCAGGTCTGTGGCTGACTTTAAATAGTTTCATTCTGAATGAGAATTATCATCTCTGATATCAAACTTCTACACAAATAAATACCTATGTGTCTTATTTGTGCTTTCTTCTTGAAATCAGGTGCCAGATTGTAGTGACCTTAGGATTGCAGGGTGCTTGGCTTTTAATTGTATGAAGTTCAGGCAAAAGAGACTAAAGAAGTATCAAAGAAAAAAATAATAGTTTGTAAATGCAAGAGAAAAGTTGCTGTGATTTACATAATGGATTTAGTCAGACACCCCTACTGTTTTATAGAGGAAAAAGTGCATGTGCACAATAAATAAATTACACTGTGTCATCGGGATGTTGCATCTAACTGCATTAGTGGCTCCATTTTTCCCTTCATGACTTAGGTAGGATGACATATTGGAAAACACATATTTCTTCATTATACTGTTTAAATGGTTTGATAAATCTGCTTACAGATGACAGAAACATTTTTTTTATTGCACCTAACAAGTTATTTATATTTAAAACAAATCTTTCATGTGTTTACAGGAAAGATCTGAGAATACTGGAAACTATCGTCATAATAAGCCCCATCAATGGCTTGGGTAGAACATAACCAAAACCTTGTCCTTGATCTTCAGGTTCCCTTGCTGTGCATGCTTTTCACAGCGCTCACCTTCTAGATCTTCATAGTTTAGGAAGAGAGAAAACCATCGCCTTCAGGACGAGGTGACTTTTGATCTATGTTTCAATACTTCATTGCAGAATTATTTTATTGAAAAGCTATTAATATTCAGTAAATTTCTTTTTAATGTGTCTAAACAGCAGTTAGAAATTGTTAAATTATTGAATGTGGGTTTATGGAGATTGAACCTTTCTTTGAAAAGGAAGCACACAGGAATTATATCTTTTTGATACAATTAATTAATACATTTGGTTTCCAGATATTTTTAAAAATCCTCTTCCTCCACATTTTCCTCTGTGTTTGTCTATGCTTTTTATTTTAAAAAGACTTAGAAGAGCAAGGGATTAAATGTGGTCAAAAATGTGGAAAAAACACCCAAACCAACCCAAACCCCAATTTAGAATTAACCTTTTCTGTAGTTTCAAAAATTGTTACTATTTCAATTTTGGCCAGCTCGCTTCTTTCCTCTGTTCAGTGCATCTGTGTACTGAAATCTATGAGAAAATGCAATATATGTACGTGTTCGTATTTGCAAAATGAAAATAAAGCAAATTAAGAAATGTGTTACTGGAGGTCATAGACAGGATATATTTATTATGGACTTGATTTTGCAAAACAATGCCTGCAGCTTGCCTTGCCAAGTGAATTTAAGGCACTTGTCACATGACCTACGCTTTTATTAGCTTAGTTGCAACAGAAAAGGCAGAGCAGTAGCATCAGAAATGGAAAACAATGGCAGGAAAAGTCTGGCTGCTGGTTCCTTAGGGGTGATGGAAACAGCTACTCTCAAAAGGTCTCTGCTGAGGAACAGAGAAGTGATACAGAGGATGATTGCAAGAGCAAAGAGAAAAAAGATTTAAGAATAATAGAAAACTATTTTTTTTAAAGCACAAACTATTTCTGGAGAAATAACTGTTCTAAGGAAAAGCCACCAGCCCAGATGAATCACATCTAAGTAAGGGAGCTAATTTAAAGGCATTTTATCAGACAAAGAAAAACCACACATTTCTGGAGCACGTTCAGTCCTGGGGTAGACTGCGTTTCTCTCTCTTGTGAGGCATCTCGAAGCACAGAGCGAAATCCAGATGGAAGAAAACTGGGATGCGATGACTGGGCACTGACTGGTCCTTCTGATGGTTTCTGCGTTTAGCTAGGCCACTGGAGATCTGGTACCCAGCTCAGCGAGGGTGGGTGCTTCTCTCTGCCCTTCCCGCCACCCACACCGCAGACAGACGTTTTGGGATCAGGCAGCTGTGAGGAAAGGGGTGAAACTTGACTGTTACTTGGCACAAAGAAGGTATCTGGTGAAGAACTGTAAAAACCTGTAAAGCCCTACAAAACCAAAAACTCCCTTTAGCCCCCAGGAAAACAACAATTTTGCCACCTAAGACATTGTCGCACAGGCTCATGTGTTCAATCAGAACATGCTGATTGCTGAGGGCTCCCTCCTGCTGCCGAGGGCATCTGTTTCATCTGATGAGGGTCAGCAGAAAGCACAGGGTATCACTTCAGGGTTTTTATTAGTACCTTCATTTGCCTGAGAACCCACGCCATACTCGCTGTTGGTGCATTCCCCACGCATACTCTCTGCACGGATCAGTGATCTCAGCGCCTTTTCAATAATTCAGCCTGTGTGCTCTGCCTATGTCATCACAGGAAAGAAACCCAATGGGAAGAACTGCTCTTCCTATAGGAAGGAGGAGGAGGAGGTACGTGTTAGGGGCTTTCCCATGTTTGCCATATCTTTCATGTAAACTTGATTTAGAGGCGTACTTGCATCGGAAAGGTCAAGCCTCTCAGGCAAAGGTCAAACGTTCTTCAGTGGGAACTTTTCCTGAAAGCACACAGCAGAATCAAACTTTCCTGCATGAAAAATGGCATCATTCCTCACTGGCACACTTCGATGTACCGAAGCCGGATATTTTTGCCCTTTGCAATATAACGTGGCTTAAGGCGTGCTGCCTCCTACATGAGGCAGGAGATAATGCTTTATTTTACTGCCGGGCGTCTGAGCCCGCAGTGTTTCACGTTAAGAAAATCAGCCCAAGGAGAGGCTTGCATGTAAAGGCAGCGCTTAACCCG
>VXBZ01006337.1:0-81006 GCA_013399135.1 Heliornis fulica | reverse complement strand
CAAGCGCCCGGGAGGCTGAGGAGCTCAGGCAGCAGAGGCGGGGAGGAGGAGGAGGGCAGCGCCATGACTCATTTGCAGGCAGGTCTCTCTCCGGAGACTCTGGAGAAAGCGCGGCTGGAGCTGAACGAGAACCCCGACACCTTGCACCAGGACATCCAGGAGGTGCGTGACATGGTGATCACCCGGCCGGACATCGGCTTCCTCCGCACTGACGATGCCTTCATCCTGCGGTTCCTACGGGCCAGGAAGTTTCAACACTTTGAGGCGTTTCGCCTCCTGGCCCAATACTTTGAATATCGGCAACAGAACCTGGACATGTTCAAGAGCTTCAAGGCCACAGACCCGGGCATCAAGCAGGCGCTGAAGGATGGCTTTCCCGGCGGGCTGGCCAACCTGGACCACTACGGCAGGAAGATCCTCGTCCTTTTTGCTGCTAACTGGGACCAGAGCAGGTAAATGCAGAGCCACCCGCTCTCCTTACCCCCCTCTTTCCCTGGGCAATGTGTGGGAAAAGCTGTGGCAGATCAGGGCGAGGATGGGTGGGCAGCAGGGACACACCCGGCTCTGCCCACAGTGGGCAGGGCAGTAGCCTGGGAGGCAGAGGCAGAAGAGAAAGAAGGATTGTATTTTGTGGCTTAAGGCCTTTTCAACCTTACTGTCCTTTAGACTCGGAATTTTGCGAGGGAAGTAGGAGCTGCTTGGCTGCTCTTCTCAACGGGCTGATGTGAGGTTGACACCCTTCTGCCTCCCCTTAGCCGAAGTGAGTTGGAATGGTAGATGATGTGCTTATCCCCCTGACAAAGGCTGGTTGCGCACTCTGTGCTAGTCTTCTGGCTTCAGCACACACAGAGCTGCTCAGGTGCCACTGGAGAAAGTGGGAGATACTGTGTGTAAAACAGGAGCATCCATCATGGCTTTTGAGATGAGAAGTTTGCCTGTGCAGGAAACAGAGACTCCAAATCCTTTCCCTCAGCTAAAGAAAGGGCTTCCTGAGCAACCTGAAAATGCCAGGATGGATGTCACAGTAACCACTTCTCTCCACTCCTGCTGCTCCAAGTACGAATTCCATGCATAATAAGATGCAAGCACACAAAGCTTTGGTAGCAAACTGAAGGAGGCCAGTGCAGTCCCCAGAACAATTTATGATATTTTTTTGGGTCTACTCTAGCCTGAAGATGACTTAGCAGGATGACCCAAGAACTGTCTCCCACCAAAGCCCTTTCTTCTTGCAATTGGTTTGGTACTATCTGAAACTATTTAGTTATTCTGCATATCTCACTGGGTGTCATGCCCAGTTCCTCCTGCAGTCTAAAATTACATCTACAAAAATTGCCTGCTTTTGAGTACATGTAAATGAATGAATCCATTAAGAGTGAACTCTGAAGGCTGCTCCTGTGAGCACTGCATGGCTTCCCTAGGCTCTCAACCTAAGAGCAGGCTAAGGATCTGAAGCACTAGTGAGAAAACTTAAAATCTTGCTAGTTGCCTTCATGTGAAACCAAATGGTCTCTTGTGCAGTCATTATGCGCTGGACACAGGCAGTGCTGCGTGTTCAGTGCAGATAACCCAAACTCAGCTATTTTGAAACACGGAGAGGACCTTAACAGTGCTAGCACACATTTCTGGGGCACAGAAATGGCAAAATTGGGGGGATTGTCATTCGTAAAGATGCCCTTTAAGTGTAGCTGTCCTCTTGTCCTTTGTGTCAGTAGCCATTGCAGGGAGTGATCCCGTAGCTGCCTGAAGCAGTCAGTGTTAAAGGTAGGTTGGAGGCTCTGTGCCAAGGGCTGTTGGCCCACCATGGCTTTCCTACTCTCTGGATGGGGTGGCCACATCCACACTCCCCACAGGCAGTTTCCTGGCTCTTCCTAACCCATGAATTATGCCCAGGGACTGGGAGAAAGCTGTCTGACACAAATCAAAACTGCCCATGGCCAGGCTAACAACTAGAAAAGGTAGATGAACATATGCAGGGCTGGGGCCAGCATCCTTTTCCTGCCTCGGTTTTCTGGCAGATGGAGACAAAGCAGCTGAGTAAGAAAGCAGTTGTGATGAGGCTAAGGACTCTCTTGAGTGGGCTTCATTTGCTACCTAAGGATCTTCCTTATTTCCCACATAAGGACCTGATCAACTTTTTTATTTTAAAAATGGCTCCTTAAAAAGCTTAAAAAATATCCCACAAATGAGGACTTAGCAAAAACCTGGATGTTTAGGCCTTTTATTAAGTCATACATCAGCCATGGAGAAGTTCCCTTGTTAAAGGTAGCATGACCTCCTCTGCACTACTTCTCAGTAATGAAAAGTCCCCAGAGGTTTATGTGACGCTTCTCAGATCATTAATTCCTAGAACACAGAAGATTTAAGTTCAGAGATAGAGCAGCATTTAAAAATAATTGCTGTGTGAAAAGAATAGGTTTATTTTCTTCTTAATTTTGCATATGCTGATATTTACATGAGATCAGCTGACACAACAGAAAATTTATTATGGTCTCTTTCATGAAGTCCTATTGGTAAAATTGCTGTTTATGATACGATAGGGAAGTGACTGGTGTACAAAGGGGTACCTGATGGCCATGTTTGTAGTTAGGGTCCTATTGCTCTTCAACACTGCCTGCCCACGCTAGCCTCTTCTCCGGAGCACGGAATATATTTTCAGAGAGACCACTCAAACAAAGGGGAGAGAGCTGAAGGCCAGCTGTGGGGAGTGGCTTGCTCCAAGGCACATGACAAGTCAGTGACAGATCTGGGAATGGAGCTAGGTCACTCTCTTTTCTAATTAATTTAGTGTCTTCCATTATCTGATGTTCAGCAACCGAACCTGGGGAGCACTGTGTATAGAACGTATACTAGAGCTGCTGCGCAATATGTCTCAAGCTTGTGCCTTAACTGACTTGAAATCTACAGTATGTTAACCAGTGCTCCTCTTGCAGCAGCACTGGCAGGATTACTTTTTGAAGCCTGCCTTCTTAGTGCTTCTTCTTATGCTTCGTAAACTAAGTTAATAGAGCACAGAAAGCTTCTGAATTTATCATGGGTGTGGGACTTATTGTGGCCAGCATGTAACAATTAGAAATAAAAAGTTCCAGTTTGTTATTTAAATGAATAGCAGACATACTATAGATGATTTATATAGCACCGACAGCCTATGATTTACATAGTTCCAATTAGAAAGAAAAGCGTGGGAGGCAGAAAATTCCTATGGTAAAACAAGCCTGTGTACTAGATGTTAAATCGTTAAATTAAAGTGGGACCTGAAAACTGTACCAGATGTCCTACCATCTGAACAACTAAATCAGACAACTATTGAAAACAAACAAACAAATAAAGGAAAGGTGAAGGATAATGCATTGGGTAGCCCAGCAGCTTTCCAGTGCGACTCTCCCTAACTCTGCATCCTGACCCTGCTATGGGGGGTGAAGACAGGCTCATTCCTGCCAGGAGGCTGGATAGCACTCGGGAGACATCAGCCTTCTCTATTAGCTTCCAGATTGTAGATTCTTAACTATGTTTGGCTTGTAGGTGTTTACGTGCATTTGAAGAATCCCCTTTTCTTAACGTGTCCAGCTGGTGAAGGGGTTTTTTTCCAGTTAATGGTATGATTAACTCTTAACAGCAAGGGTTCTGTTGTCTGCTTTGTGGCACCTGTACACAACTTCCCTAGGAAAATCAGTGCATTTTGATGCTATTTATTTGAAATCTTTCCCGGTATTAATTATCTCAGATTTTTTTCCTGGAAGAAAGGAAGTGCAGCAGAAGAGTGGAGTGATAGGTGGTTGTTTTCTGTGTCACAGTGACCCAGCCAGCTCACACCATCCTCAGTGAATACGGAAATCCACTGCACTCATTACCATTTGCTTTGCTGTTGCATCAGATCATTTACAACAGGGCAAAGACAGAGTCCACTGGTTTGCTTTCAAAACTCCCTTCAAGTGTAGAAGTACTAGAATTTTTTTTTCCTGCCATTAAATGAAAATTTAAATTCCGTAGCTATTAGGAGGCTGGTCTGCTCCTCAGCTCACTGTTAACTACAGGCGAATTGGCGGGGTATTTTCAGGATGTGATGCAGGCAATACTAACAATAACCACATATTAACAATAACAAAATGCCTGGTTAACAGAGTAAATTTTTGTTTGGAGGTAATAGCTCTCAGATAATAATTATTAACTTGTGTAAACACTGTCATTTTTTTTCTGCAGTTTCTCCCACTGACTGGTGCTACCTTATTGTTTCCTAGTTTTCCCCCAGGTGTCCGTATCTGTCTGTTATCACTTGTATCTAGACTGCAAGTGTGTTGGCTTGGGATCTTTTGATCAATGCTAATGTAAAATTTAGGTCAGCTGAATTTTCATCCTTGACTCTGTCTGTTAGACACTGGGCTACATAAGGAAATAAGGAATAATGAATGATATTAAATCTGAATCTAAAAGCTAATCTAGTAAAATATTTGAAGCAGTTTTCATTTTTCTATGCATTTTGTAACACTGGTGTGCTTTTTGTTTTTTTTTTAGAATAAGGGCCCTGAGGTTGTGCTGCCACTGTTTAAACAGGATAGCTATAAGGGAAGTTTTGATCCTCCATCTTTTCAGAATTCAAATCTGTACCCAGACTGACAAACCAAGGAGATCTGAAGCATCATTTCTAGGTACTCCTGTACTCCTGGGTATCTTGAGGGCTCTTGTTTCGCTGAAATTCTGGAACTGCTAAAGCAGAGCAGTATGTTAGAAATGTGATGATGGCTTAGAGGCTTGGCCAGCTTTCTTTTCTAAACCACAGTGGCACAAGAGCTTACTGGACACGAACTTTTACTTGTCAAAATGGTGATGAGCTTGTGTCCTGGTTCGTGTGAGACCAGGGTTCTCTTTCCCAGGGTGCCAGCACAGGTGAGCTGAGCTGGCCAAGGGTGTTGTCGTACTCCATGACATCACACTCCCATGAAAGGGACTGGGTGGGGAGAGCTGGGTCTGCACGGCTCCAGGACGGGCTGAGTGTGAGCAGAGCACCTGGTCAGCCATCAGGTCGGTCAGTGCTCTGTGTTATCTCCATGTGTGTGTGTTCTGTCCCGAGTACTGTTGCTGTTGTCCCCACTCCCTGTGCTGTCCCAGCAAACTGCCCTGATCCACAGGTGCCTTCTCTGCCCATGTCTCCTCCCGGTCCTGCTGAGGCATGGAGGGGGAGCGAGTGGCGTGGGGAGCTCAGCTGGGCCTGAGTCACAACAGCTTAAAATACAGATTGGGCCTTCCTTACATGTTTGGGACCTTTGAGAGACACATGGTTTAAATTCAAGCAACAAAGACTTGCTATTTGTCCCTTCTGTTGACAGTTTGCATCCTGAAAGGTAGATTCGTGCCACTCAGTTTTAATTCTCAGAATAACTTGAAATTTCTTCATATTGGGGAGATGACAAATAGCAATAGAGATGATAGAGCAACTCTGTTAAATCAGATTATCTGCTACTCAGTGCAAATGTGAATTGACCGGAACCAGAATCCAGTTAATCAGGTGATACCATGGATGCCACCCATCACTGAGAATGGAAAATACTGAAAAAAGCTGACACATGTCAAGCTGGATTTGACATGGGGCACCTCTACCTTATATTCTCCCTGTCTCTTTCTCTTGGACTGGTGACAATCATAGTCGCCTTGGAGAGTGAGGAGGATACGTAAAGCCAGGAGGTAAAACTGAAAGGTCACAGGGAAGTACTACCAGGAGTTGATAGCGGTGTCTGCCAGCCTGGTTTTCTTAGAAATCCTCAGAAACATTTTGAATATCGTCATTTCCCACAGAAAATTATCAAAGAACTTTTCATTTCTTTAAAGAGAAATTTGCTGCCACTGTTAAATTATGCAAGAGTGGGATACCTAGTTAATTTTTCAAGTTCTGCTCTTGACAAATCAAGACCTCAGTGAGGCATTATTCTAGAAAGCTCTGTCACTGTCATGGTAGTAATGGTAGCCATCCCGAAGTATCTGAAAGATCCGCTGTCAGTGTGGCTATTAACTTGTCGAGCCTTTCGAGGCTCATTGCTTTAAAGTCAACCTGAATGAAAAATTTCACAAGCTAGCAGAGTGTGCCTGCGCCCCAGTCCCCACCTTGTCTGAACTCAGGCTGCCACAGAAAAGGAACATTAAGAGTGCATTATATATGTGATAACATATTTCTGGCACTTGTTACATTAACTGGACTAAAAAAGTTGTCTGAGCTCTCCATTCAATTAATCATGGATCTATAAACAGAGGGCATTAAATACATTTAAATGAATCGTGAGTTCTTGATTATCCTAGCAATTAGCAATACCTTGCTAGCTAAAATATGTCCCGTAAGAGTCTGTTTAAACAACCAAACTTAGCCATAAGTAGATAAAGATTTATTTCCACACAGCCTAACTCAAGGCTACTACAGAACATGTACTGCAGCACATCGGGCTCAGCACACCCTCTATCTCACAGCATTGGAGTTCCCAATGTAAAACGGGACTGGGCAAAATGAGGGGCTTACTGTTTCTTAAATACACAGTTACTTAACACAGATGGTTAAGAATAAAGCAATACCACCTTCCTCTCAGACTGAACACTATGGTCTCTTAAAATTGAAGGCTAATATATTGATTTTTTTCCACCTCTCTTTAAATTAGAAAGGCAGTCAAAGTCATTTTGGGCCAGATTTATTTCACACTCATTAAATTACCCATTTGGTTATTTAAACTTTTGCTTATATTTCTACATCTATATGGAAAGTTATTTCAACATGGAATAAAAGTTTCAGTGACACAATCTAGAGTAATTTTTCCTACTTTCTTTTTATATAGCATTTTAATTTACCTCAAGTCCAGCCAAAGATGGATTGTGTTTTATGTCACAGCCATAAAATTCTGGTGCTGACATGAACAGTAGTAGCAGTGAGGTGAAATGTTGGACAACATGGAGCTAGAATAGATTAAAGATGAGTCTTTCTGCAAATAAATCTGTGCTGTGTGAATGCTTCAGTATAATTTCTTTAATAATGTTTCATTTGCTTGTGCTGTTGAGCTGATACTTCCAGTACTCAGCTTGCCATTTGCACCACCTAAGGTTTCATCCATCACATTGTGTTCGGGTTTGCATTTCTGGCTTGCCTCAGCACGTGTCCAGGGTAAAAGCTGCTTTAAATATCCACTAATGGATTTGTCTTTCTTGTCTTGTTTTCTGTGCTGTACTTGAATAAGGTATCAAAACCAAGAAAAGAGATCCATGACAGAATGAAGGAGAGCTCCCATATTCAACTAATTGCACTGAAGGGCATTTGAGGTGGGAAGATTGGTTATTAGTGACATGTCACAGTACACTCCTGATGTACCTTTAAAGAACATTTTAGATACCTTCCTTTGGCAGAAGTTGTTCTTGCTTGCTTTTAGCTAGCCATGTGTTCTTCAGGATTTGTTTTCACTGAGAGGGCAAGCTTTTGTCTTTTTCAGTGGTTAAACATATGTCAGTGTTGTTGTGGACTGTATTTCTTACACTAAGGAAACCTGCAGTAGGATTATGATGATGGTGAACATGCCATCGATTTTTGGAAGCCAGCCTTCATGACCAGTTTACCCCCTGTGGTGGCTGAAATCCTGGTTTCATTCTTGGCTGTTGATTTGAGTGAATTCAGGACATAATAAGTTGTATTTGTGCTTAGAAATATGCATCCATATATTTGTTGCTTTGGCCATAAAATGCTTTTATATGTACCTGTCTTAGAGACCTGGTTAGACTCATAAAGGAAGAATCTTTATGTCTAATGCACAAGCTTTCTAGCAGCATTGTGCCACCAGGGAACCATTAACCCAGGGCATGTGATGTCTGCTTGAACTCCCTAGGGAGGACATTAGAGGAACTTGGGACTCATCTTCTTGGACTGGGTGTAGGGTGCTTGCAGCAGGTGTCTGCTTTGCGGAGCTCTTCTGGAGAATGAGATCCTGTGAACGAGGCAGCATAAACTTTAAATGGGAGTTGAGGCTAATTTTAGGATTTGAGTATTCCTAATGTCTGTTTCTTGTATGAGATATGGTGGATGATCTTCTTCAGACCGAGGCAGCAGCTGCTCTCACAGTCTCATCTGATTTGTAAGGCATCTTACAGGGTGTGCCTCAGTCTAATTTCTTCAAGCATTAAAAAAAACCAACCCCAAATTTCAGAGACCTCTACCACCTTGTGGAGGTAACCAGGGATTTGAAGGCCATGCTATGAGCCCAGCGTCAACCCTGAGCATGACTCTCTAAGGCTCCTTGCACCAGGCAGAGCGCATTTTAATGTCAGTGCAGGCAGGAGTACAAAATGCAGTACAAATTTGCTTTCCTGTGTTGATGAGGTGCCCTCCGCTGTCCATGCACCAGCATTTAATTGGACAGGTAGACTGGTCTGCCGATACACTTGGCAAACTAAGACAGTTTTAATGCCAGGAAAACTGTCTATAGTCTTCATGCTTCCAAAATTTCCTTACATGTCCCATTTTACTTGCACAAGCTCATTTGGTAAAGAGCTGATGAAATATTTCATTTTTCCTTGAGTTGCTCTTAGCACTGAGGTGTTGGGGGGGTTTGTTAGCTTATTAAGAGGCCTCAGCAGCAGTGGTGGCATTTTCCCCTGCATGTCTAGCAGTTGGGCTTGGGGGAGCTGCTGTGCTTGGGGGAAGTTGGGGAGCATCATCCGTGTTGTGCCCAAAGTGTTTCCACACCAGCCCCTGTGACCCTGGGCAGGTTTGCTCAGGTTCCCTTCACTGTGCCTGCTGCCTCGCCTCAAAGTTATGTGATCAAATTGCACTAACAATTTTAAGATCCAGGATTTGAGTGTTTTCCTTCAAAACAGGTTTTAAGGCATCTCCTTTTTACCCTCATGGACAAATTCCATTTACAGAAATGGCATTTTTTTGTCTTTCTTTTTTCCTGCCAGAAGGAAAATACAGAATTTTAGTTTTGAGGATTTCCATAAGGAAATTACAGGGAGGAATTTTTTCTTGTGGTGTTTCCTCTTCCAGTTGAAAATAACTGAACAAAGACTAAGCATGCCAAATTTCTGTAAACTTTAGATGTCAGAGAAGTAAAGCCTTAGAAAAAAAGTTAAATCTCATAAAAGTAAAAAGGAGAGGAGTGAATATGAAAACTTTTACCTAAATCAACAAAACCAAATTGAGAACAAAATAAAGGTTTCCAAAATAAAGAGAATTGTGTAAAACTATGCTTTCCGTAATGTTTTCTGCAGGGGAGACTTCCTCTTGTTCACTGTGTTGGGCTGACATTAAGAGAATGATTTTTCTAGTCTCTTTCCTGCATAGGCATGGTTGGGAAGTTTGCTGAGATTTAGTTGGCTTAAAAAAAAAAGTAATGATGCAGAGAGTCAGAGTGGATTAATTTAATTTCTGTTACTTCCTTTAGCAGATACTTCCAAAATATAGTTATGTATTCAGTGGAACAGTGTGTATTGTATTAAAACAAGTAGAATCCAGTATAATTTAATGTAATTACTAAATTGGCACACATGGTTTTTGCTACACAGGCAGCATGGTGAAGATTTCTCTGGGGATACATGATTTTGAGAACTTCTATGCTTGATGCCATCATGGGACACTTTTAGAGGGTGTTACTGAAAATATCCACACAAACACTGAAGATTTAACTCTTTGTTTTGTTTCTGGATTCTGATTTCACTTTCTAATGTAACACTTGATACTGTGGTGCAGGCTGACAGTTTACATGTTTCAGTAACTATCTTATCTTTAAAAGAGATTTTTAGATATAAAACACGGTCTGTCTGGAAAAAAAGAAAAATCTAAGCTTAAACTACTACTTTTCTCTTAGAAAGCCCAGATAATTCAGGCACTAAACTGCAAGTTGTTTAATAACTCTGCTATATGGCAGTCTAAAGATGACATTTCTGTATGTATTTAAGCAACTCATTTGCTGTATTAGGTACTTTAGTTTCAGAAAAGAGAGATTATGCTCCTCAGGGTTTGGCTGGAATTGTATCTTCTTTTACAAGATTACAGATGTGAGAAAATATTATGTACATGTATATAAACCACATAACTATGTATTGTAGATGATGTACGTCTTTGTAACCCCAAATTTAAGGTAGGAAATTCTAGGACTGGTGAATACCATGTTCAAAACTTACTCCTGAAACCACATAATTTGGTTATCCAGAGTATTCAGAAAGCAGTTAAGTAACTCTTAAGAGGTTGTTATTGCTCTTAACCAGAAATACTCGAAGTTCTAGTGTGTGTTACTTCTTGCTTTCAAGATCCTTGAGTAATCAGCCTTCTGTAATACTCTGCATAGATTTAAGAGAAAACATTGCTCAGAGAGAAGGACAAGGGAAACATGTGAAAATACATCTTTCAGCTGATAATTTTGCAGAAACTGTTACTTCAATCCCTTGGAAAAATATAGGCAGAAACTTTGGGTCTGGGATTCCAGTGTTAGACTCTGGTTTAGTACTGTTGTGATTTAAAAAACCCTGACAGATTGCATAGAAAGGTTTGTACAGACATTTAATAAAATTCATAGATATTGAAACAGCTTAGGAGTTTACAGAAAAGTTCAAATGTGATTTTGGTGCATTATGTTCTTGTATTTTGTTCAGGCAGGCTGATGGTCTAGACATATATAATCCCGCTCCAGAGCTTTTCAACTAACAGAGTTTTTGAGACTTTTCCAGATTTACATACCCATGACTCCTGAGGATACATTTGCACTCCTTTGATTTAAAGTTCTGACAAGCAGCAGCAAGGAGGAATGCTCAGAATTTCTTTACATCTGTGGTCATTGCTCCTTTTCTAATTGAATCTCCCCTTGACCTTCACAGGTACACGCTGGTGGATATTTTGCGTGCCATTCTTCTTTCTTTAGAAGCCATGATAGAAGACCCTGAGCTTCAAGTGAATGGATTTGTTTTGATTATAGACTGGAGCAACTTCACTTTCAAGCAGGCCTCCAAGCTCACGCCAAGCATGCTTAGATTAGCCATAGAAGGCCTTCAGGTAACAGTCTTCTTTCTTTTCATAATTTTCCTTCATTTTGAAGTTAATTACAAATCTAGGTGGCTAAAAAAAATCCAAACAAAACAAAAATCCAAGACTTTTGATAGCAAGGCTGTTAACACCTTAAGGTGTGGGTCACCTAAGGTGTAGCCAAGCTACAGCGGCACAAGCTGAAGCCTGACCTCAGTCATCAAAGTGCAGTAACTCCTGCTGTGCAAGCTCCTTCTTTGCCATAAATAAGAGGTTAACTTTTGTGTCTTTATTCTGAAGTGCCTGGCTTACTGTAAATTCATACCGTAGCTTCTGCAGCATCAAATTAGAGGTAATCAGTTTATCTCGTCATTTTGCACAGGGCTAATGAAATATGATTTGCTGCTACCACAACTGATTGGTTGTTTTTCTTTTCTTTTGGGTTGATTCCGTTGAAGACAGGCTCTACATCATTTGTCCTGAAAAGTGTGGAACACTGTGATTGGACAGTTAGCTGGAACTATTTACTGACTCAAAGTTCAGCATGTGCTTGTCTCTTTTGCTAGGTCAGGATTAATTTGAGCAGCAGCTTCTGGGACTGAGTATACAGCAATTTAAATTTCTTTCTGCTCATTCTAAATGCATTTCATCAGCACAGGCACATTGGTGGACAGGATACTACATAACTCTTGGCTGTCTCCTGTGGTCTTTAATGCTTATTAAAATGAAAAACTAGAATCTGTAAAGTAGTTGTTTTATGTGCAAACTTGGGTTGCTGTCTTAAAAATACCAGTAATTCACCCCTGTGGCAGTGTGCCTTGGTTTTTTACAAGGACATATATTCCTTTTCTGTGATGTTTTTATCATTTAAGCATTTTATTACTCATAAAACAAAATAACAGCCTTATCTTTGAACTTTCTTCACCTTGATAATGCTATTTTTGAAGAAACTTGTATAGCAATAGAACAGTAGTATTGAGTTTTGATCTAAATCTTGAAACGGTTTAAGCAGTATTCATCCTGCTCTTGCACACAGAAGGGTAGTGACAGTCATGAGACAAAGATCTCAATTTTTATTTTGTTGTGTGATTCTGTGGTCTTGAGATCTCTGTTAAAGGCAGCAGTGTGATCTGTGCTCTAACAGAGCTGTATTTCCTTTTATTGCTTTCAAGATGGGTTTATTTGTGTGGGTGTTTTTACAGTTAGCCATTGTTTTATTGTCTAGAACATGAATAAACACTTTAGTAATTTTTGTTTGTAAATGGTGTTGTTTATTCTTGGACATTAATTGGAGATAGTTATTTTGAGGAGAGTTGATTGCATCTGAAATTGCATCTGAAAACAGAATGAATTATCTACCAGACTTCAGGTGGACTCTGAGACTCTGCCTTCTGCTGCCATTGACTGATTCATTACTGAGTTGAGAGGAAGTCCATTGGCTAAACTTAACCATGCTCCCATCTTAGTATGTTTGCATATCTCAAGTCTGGTGGTGGCCAGCACCCAGGGCATCATTCTGTGCCCACTGTCTTCAGTCCTCCTGACTCCACAGATGTAAACCTGGTGATTAAATGCTCCAGAAGAGGGAAATGGCAAAACGAGAGATAAAACTCTCCCAGTGGTTGAGGCATCTGTCCTAATCTGTGACAGGTACTGTTATCTGTAAGCAGCAACTTTTACAAGGCATTTTACCACAAGTCTTCTGGAGAAATAAGTTAGTTGAGCTCTTGCAATACAGCATTTAATTTTCTGTGGAGAACCACAGAGGGAATGACAGCTAACATTCTTATTCTAGCAAAATTGACTGACTCTCTAGCGTAGTAGTTCTACCACTTGGGGGGTTGTTTATATTTAATTTCTTTTTTTTTCTTTTTGTGTATTTTTCTGTGTAAAGCTGTATTAGAATCAATGGAGAGGACTAAATCTGAGTCTTTGAAGTACTGAGCATCTTGGCAGGACAATGTCACTTCAAAACTAGTTGTGAACAGGAAGGAAATAAGAGTAAAGCATGGTGGAAAGGTGGTATAGAGAAACCGTGGGCAAAGCACAGGTTCATTTGCACCTTCTTGCAAGGTTTAATGCCTGAAATGTTGTATTCACTTAGCCTCACCAGCGACAGCCTTTTATTTTGGATGAAAAGGTGTAGTGGAAGCATCATTCTGAATGATGTCAAAGTAAAAAAAGTGCTTAGTTGGGTGGTACAAAAAAACCCCAAGAACAATGCTCACACACTGTTTTTTATGATCTTTGTAATACTCTATTTAATCAGAAAAATGGAATTTACTTTGGCTTATAAGATTTAACAGGGCTCAAGATGCTGAACTTTACCATTTGGGGAATTTAAATATTTATGTTACTTAGGTGGAAAGGGACAGGGAAAGTGGGATTAGTGACCACTGAATTTAATGTTAGCCAAGTCCGTTTGTCTTCCGAATGAAATCTAGTGAAATTGCATTATATTTGCTTAGCTGCCCTGGTGAGCAGAATATTCAATATGGCACATACCAATCAGGGTTGATTACAAACTATGGCATTTCTGGGCTCTTCAAAACAGTTTATTTATTACGAAACTGCTTTTGAAAGTAAATATATACAGTTTTCTTCTGAAGACAAGTTCTGTTATACACTTTGTCTGCATATCTATGTTAAATAGGAATATGAGAAGAGTCTTGCTTCTAGTTGACTTGTATACATTAGAAAAAAAATCTCCAAGATAGTTCTTTTCAGGAAAAGAATTTTTAATCTTAAAGGACAGTGATTATCTGTAAATGTGGTCTGTCTGTATCCAGTGCCTAGGAGTGCCTGAAGCTCAGAGCTGTGAAACCTGAGCAGTAGGAAAATATTCTTTGAGATCTGAGACCAATACCCATGCCCTGACTTCAGCACCTTGTGTCAGTTCTCCTCAGTGTATTCAATGTGTGAGTATTTGTGAATCCAGGTTTTTAGGTGCCCCCCTTACTGTGGTTTTGCCCCAGCCAGCAGTTAAGCACTGTTCAGCTGCTCACTCACTCGCCACCCTGCCCCCAAGTCAGCTGTCCTGGCTGTGTCCCCTCACACTTTCTTGTGCACCCCAGCCTACTCACTGGTGAGGTGGGGTGAGAAGCAGCAAAGGCCTGGGCTCTGTGTAAGCACTGCTCAGCAGTGACTAAAACATCTCTGTATAACAAAAATGTCTGTATATTATCAACAGTTTCAGCACAGACCCAAAGCAAAGCCCAATACTATCTACTGTGAAGAAAATTAATTCTATCCCAATGAAAAACAGCACACTACTACTTTCCATTAATTGATTTCTGTAGCCAAACACTGATGTTGGTCTTGTAAAGAAGTTCATGTTACTCAGCAGCTGGATTCCTAAAAGCAGGGAATATTACTGAGTGCCTTGAATAAATCTGTTTCAGAAACTTTGAAAAGTTTTACAAAATACTGCCCCTTTCACCATCAAGGGGTTACATAGAAAGGAGAACTCTTTAAGAGCTCAGAAGAAAGCTGCTCCTAACTTTCCATAGACAGTTTGGTGGTTTTGCAAAGGGGATTCTTTAAGAAGCAGCTGGAAGCTCCTTAAGAGTCCAACAAAGCAAATCCCAGCTGGGCTCCCAAGGCCAAATTCACAAACTCTGTTGCCAACAAGGCCAGACGGGCCAATCAGCGCTGGTCACAGCACCTCTGAGAATCACCTATTAGAGGGAGAAAAACACAAACAGCTGCATTTTGCCACCAGAGAAGGGAGTGAGAAGATGTAAGAAACTTTGCAGACACCAAGGTCAGTGAATGGGGGTGGAGGAGGCGCTGAAAGAAGATTCTCTGCAGCCTGTGGAGAATACCATGGTAAAGCAGGTGTACCCCCCACAGCCCATGGAGGACGAAGAGATCCCACTTACAGCCCATGGAGAGGCATCTGGACCAGGCAGGAGCCCACCATGGAGCAGGAGGAGGAGGAATAGGAAAGAATCTGTGGAGAGAATCATTGGAGCAAACCCCTGACAGCACCTGCAGCCTGTGGAGAGAGATAAGAGGCAGAGAGAGATGGAGGCCCACACCAGAGCAGGTTTGCTGTGGGGGCTTTGTGACTCTGGGGGATGGGGCTGGGCCCAGCAGTCTGGGACTGAGAGACATTTTATGAGTTTATAGAAGTGACCCATGCTGGGGCAGTTGGTGAAGAACTGAGGCTGCGTGGATGTGGAGAAGGTCATGGAGGTCTGTCTGCTGTGGGTGGGACCCCATGCTGGAGCAGGCAGTCTGAGAAATGCCCTCCCACCCCCAAGAAGAAGAACAACTCATGAGGAACTGATCAAAGACTGAAGCCTCTATTCCCTATTCCCCCTGCTTTCCCCTGAGCCATCCTGGAGAGGAGAAACATCATGAATAAAGTGAAGCCTGCAAAGAAGGAAGGGGTGTGTGTGTGTTTTAAGAGCTGGTTGTACTTCTTGTTATCTGACTCTAGTTTCTCTTTTTTCTCCCGTCCAGCTAAGAGGGGAATGATAGAGTGACTTTGTTGGGAGTCTGGCCTCCAGTCAGAGTCAAACCACCATAGACAGTGATCAATTCTGAGGTCTTATCACAGAGTAGTGACACCTTGATGTCTGATAAATTAATATATAATGTTGGTCAGAAAAGCAGATAAAATGTTAGGAAGTTTTGGGAGAGGAATGGACAGCAAGGTACATGGGGAAGCCCTTAAAAATAGAATGGTTTGGGCTGGCAGGGGCCTTAAAGATCATCTAGTTCCAACTCCCCTGCAATGGGCAGGGACACTTCTTGCTAGACCAGACTGCTCAAGACTTCATCCAACCTGGCCTTGAACACCTCCAGGGAGGGGGCAGCCACCACTTCCCTGGGCAGCCTGTTCCAGTGCCTCACCACTGTTATAGTGAAGAACTTCTTCCTGACTTCCCATCAAAATCTACCCCCTTCCAACTTAAAACCATTCCCCCTCATCCTATCCCTACGTGTTGTTCTAAAAAGTTGCTCCCCAGCTTTCTTTTAGGCACCATTCAGGTACCAGAGGGCTGTGATAATATCTCGGAGCCTTCTCTAGGCTGAACAGCCACAACTCTCTGAGCCTGTCTTCACAGGAATGATGGTCCAGCCCTCTAATAATTTTTGGAAAAATATGTGCCATCAGAATTCCTTGGGCTGCATGTAGTTGGAGATGAGGTGAATACTGAGCGTAAGTACAAGATACGCTTTCCACCCTCTATATGCTCCGTGGTCTCATTTTTTGCGTAAGAACAGGACATGGGGTTAGATTGAGTTTTGGTTGGACAGAAATAAGTCAAGTGTGTATTCCATACACCCCTTCCCCACTTTTTTATTAACTTTTCTTTCATTGTACTGGTCCTGGATCTCCCACAATCTCTCCTGAATACTGAGCTGGGAACACTTGGGCAGAAGGAGGGAGGAGGTTCTGGGTATGATTATTTTCTTTGTGATAGTCCTTTTGTAGCTATCTGTATGGGCTTCTTCCTAAGTATCAAGAGAGCAATGTTTTCACAGTGCAGGTAAAAGCAGTGACAAAAACTGCAAAATCAATTTGAAAATTACACTGGAAGTTGGGGTTTATTATTATTAACTCCAACAGACAGATTTGGGAGTAATTATAAGTGAGCTTTGCAAAATATATTTGTGGGTATGCATAAGGCACTTCAACTGATTAACTGATATTTAGGACTGTAAAACCTGGAACACTAAATCCTTCTTAAATACTTGATTTCTACTTAGCTCATAGTAGTAGTTGCATACATGACAGATTTGTTCTGCGTCTTGTCACTCAGGCAGGCTGTACTTCCAAATGCTTTGCAAAATCATGTAGTTATTGGTGGTTGAATACTAATGCTTTTCCTCTAGGTAAAAGAGATGATACACATTTAAACTGGGAGCTTGAGCATGTGTGTACAGTCAGCATTGTTGCAGAAGACAGAACGCTTGCTTTTGGCTTGTGGATGTTTACTGGCAGAGCAACGCTGTTGTGGTGGACTAGGCAGGCCTTTCAACTGATGGTGGCTTTTTTCAAAGCCACCATTCCTGTAACAAAGGAAGGCTTCATGAGCTAAAACAAACTTGTTACTGTGACCATGGAAGCAGAACAGAAAGAACACGAAGACAGCATGCTTGCAGCTACTACCACCATGTAAAGCATCTTTCAAACAGCTGTTCTTGTGAATTGTAAGGACAATATCCCTAATCAGATTTGCTGCAGCAGTAGGAAGTGGAAGTAACAGAGACCAGACCATGTACAGTCTGGTGATGAAAAGGGGCAGGACTTCCTACTCCCATTTTCTTTAAGCATGAGCTTCATTAGGAAAATCAGGAAATTTTATCCAAAGGTTATGGTTGGTTCATCTTTCTATTTAGCTATTCAGTGTTCAGATGTCACCACCTAGTTCTGGACTACATCTATACCACTAGCAGATTGTAGTGTCCAGAATTTGCAAGTTGGTAACTTCCAGAAGTAAGGATGCCTCTGAAAACAGTATTTGCACTTCATGTAATTACACTGTTACATGGTCTCTGCAGTGCGTACAATTGTTAATAATGGGCTTAAGGAACAGTTACTCAGTACTGGCAATAAGAATCAGTGAGCAACAAACCACAAAAAGAAGCTTTAAATTCCTTGCATCCAAACTTAAAACCATAAAGCCCACTTATTCAGGCCTTGTGTTTTCTGCCAGTTTTTGAGAATGGGGTCCTGACACTTCACATAGTGTTTGGGAGGATATTAAAAACCAGCAGGCTCAAACATTTAAGGGGAGTATTTTCTACTTTTGGGAGGGTCTAGTAAATCATGCAGCTGCTTTCATTCAGGTTTTTTTTAATGAAAGGATTAGGCTGTTTGTAAATGCTAGAGTCCCCTGAGCTCAGGACCAGCCCAGAGAGTGGGGGAATGTGCCTGTAAACAGCACAATTTAGTATCAGCTCCACTTGTTATTTTTTCTAGAAGCTTGTTATTTTACAATAGTTTGCATGTATTTGGTCTTCTCCCCTTGTCAAAGGGCCATCAAAAAGGCTGACCAGCAATTTACTGTGGAAGCAGGGTAGACTGGAAGTGGTTGTTAGTTCTAGTATTCTGCAATCTGGATGGTCTTACTCTGCCAGGTGAGAAAGGACAGGATGGCTGGAGCTTGGTTGCTTACAGGCATGTCTGAGTAGGCATGGCAATTATTGAGTGTGACCAAGCTGTTAATCTGTTACCTGAAGACAGAATAATTAATTTCCTTGCCAGATTTTTTTATGATGTTCATCAATAAAAAAATTTGTAGAAGGCCTTTCAAGCAGTAGTTTATTTTCACAAACACACTTTTAAGATGAGCGGATAATATTATCTGTTCTTGCTTTCCAGCCAAGAGCTATTCCACCATAACAGTACTGTTAAAAGTGTCTTCTGATTTGGTGTGCCTACTGTGACAGGCCATGGTCTGATTTTCAGTCACCTTTTATATGGTCAGAGTCCAGCTGCCATTTATTTTTTATCAGGAGGATTCAAGACTTTAAAGTCTTGATCCTGAACCTCCAAGCCAGGATCCCAAATTCTAGCATGGCCTAAATTTAGATCTCCTCCTTAGATGCTCTTTGAATGCATGTAGCACAGTGTGGGCTGCTACCTCTGACCCCCAGAAACTGCCATGTGTCATCTTACTGAAAACTGCAAGGCTGCTTAATGGAGTTAAATGTCTGCCACCCAAACCATGCCACTGGAGCTAGTGGAGTAACTGCCTCCAGTAGACTGTCATCCTTGTGAACCTGGTCGAGAAAGGGAGCGGGCACTTTGCCAGTGTTTTGCAGATATTTGCTGTAAGCAAGGCCTTTAGTTGTGGGGATCCTGGCTTTTGTTCAGGAGCCTTGATCTAACTGGCACAGACTCTTCTGCCTGTACTTTCTGCCCTTTTCTCTCTGAGCAGCCTTTGCATCAGTCCTATCACTTCCCCAGCTCTTCATCTTGCTCTGGTTGACATTGCTTTTCTTTGTATTAGTCTTCACTGATGTGTTTAGGGTTTTTTTTTTGTCTTGGTGTCCTGATGTCATACTTCAAAACCACAGTCACTGTGGGTGACTGCATGGCATGTGAAGTTCATCTTAGGCATCTTAGGAGATCTCAGCCTTTTGTGGTCTCACTGTCCAAATGTTGTTCACATCTGGTATCTAAGCTTCAAATCTCCCAACTTTAAATCTTCTCTTACTAGTGTTCCCACTGCTTTTCATACTGTTCTGGAAAGCATCACTAGAGGGTGAGCCCTGATCTGTTCACTTATCAGGTGAGTCCTCCAACCCACAGGGTGCTGAGGAAACAGTCCCTGTGGTTCCTCATACTAGAGCTGGAGTATTTGGTATATATGACTCAGTGCTTATGAGGCTGGGCAGGAGATGTTGAGAACTTTTGAGGACATAGTGGAGTCAAGGTGTAAATATTTCTCTTTTCTTCAGTATCTTGAGGCCATGAAGGGAATAAATAGTATTCTTCCTCATAAGGTCACTGAGAAATAAAACTCATTTGTTCTAAATAGTAATATCAGAGACAGAAGACATGCTTTAAGATCACAGTTCAACTTCCTGCTAAGGCAAGATTATCTCATGCATTATATTTTCCGGTACTTCACACAGTTTAATTTAAAGTCTCAAAGGCAGGTCTGTCATGTTCTTTGGAAATCTTTCTATAACCGCTTACTCTTCATATTGTCTCTTGGCATCAATCCTAATTTTTCTATTTCAAAATGTCATCTCCTATAAAACCCTTTGCTCTTTCATCACATGCTGTTGCGTCCAAAGCATGAATTTCTGTGTTACTCTCAGTAGCACAAAGAAGGGAATTGTTTGGTGGAGTATCCATCTGCAGCGGCAATGATCTGGAATCAGGATCTGGAGAAGTTCTTCCTGTCTTGTTTGCCACTGGAGATGGTGAGATGTGAAAATCAGTGGGATCCTCTTTAATTGGGGAGCTTAAATTTACTTTTTTTGATACTGTCCAAATTACCTGTGTTATTAATCCATTTTATATATACATCTTTCAGGTTTACCTCGTAAGGATATGCTAGATCATTTCTGGAATTATTTTCTTAAATCAGTCTGACCTTTGTATTCTGTGATGGTCATGACCCCCCTGTGATCTTGGTAGTGTGCACAGTTGGCTTTATGTTATTCTCTTCAGTACCTACTGCCTTTGCACATTGTCCCTGTGATACCAGCTAAGCCTTCAGTGTCTATTCTGCAAAACAACACACCATTTTTTTTTGTGATTTTTGTTTATATTCCTTAGGAAGTGTTCAGCTCCTGTGATAATTATTCTTACCAATGCAATTTGACTTTGGTTATAAGCAAAATTTTGTCTTTGGTTATGTTTGCCATGCAGGAGAAATGCTGCTGTGCTATTTCACTAGTGTTGAAAAACAAACATGGAAAACTACTATAGAAGGAAGCACCATAAAAATGTGAAATTATATCGCTGGTGATGGTTTCTCTCATCTGATATTTCATAAGCACAAATCAAGACAATTCAATTAAACCATGTTTTAATAGGCATAGTGGTTTAAAGTGTTACTCTGATATTTTAAAGCAGTATAGGACTGTAAGTTTTGATTTATAACACATAAGGAAAATTATGTACAAACTCATTATTGAACATCATATTCCAACTTGGATAATACTTTTTATTTTGTTCCCCCTAAAAATAACTCACCCCAAACCCCCATCCATTTCCTACATATTTCTCAGAGATCAGAATAAGCTCATAAAAGCATTTGTAACTTCATCCCATGTGGAATGGGAAAATAGTGCTTATAAACTTTACTAGTGTCTTCTGTAATAAAAAAGGAGCTAGTACTTATGTTTTGTCTGTACTCAATGAATATCCAAACATGATTATGCGTTGAAATCCGAGGAGGCTGCACATACCATCCTATTGGCAGAAATTGGGGTGCCCATTCAAACCAAAAAACCCAATGTAACTATAAGAAAGTCTCATGTCAGCATCTTGCCTGGAAAGGTTCTGCCTATGTTGGGGTGCTTGCTGGTTCTCATGGGTTACATTTTATGCTGTACCTCGCAATATAGGCTTGAGTTCTGACTATAAAATGTGTATTTGGCCACCTTATTTTATGGGACTGACTCCAGTACCACACAGTGGCGTTGGAAAATGCAATCTTTAATCAGTTATATTTACTAATTTCTTGATCTTTTAAGTTGGTTCTTATGAATTTGTTATATCTGTTAGAATGATTTTGGGGAAGGCTGTCCGTCTAGAAGAACTAGATTTAAGCCTTTTGCACTTCCCCCCACTGAAATAATTTTCTGGAAGGAGAAAGTGGTTGTGTGTGATTCAGAAGAGGGTCTTCCTAAAGGTATATTTAAACTGCGGTTGTCATTAGTTCTTACCCGATACTGCACTTGATCTGCCTTATTACCCACAAAATCATTGGAGCTTGATGGGAGGTGCCTTCATGCTACATGAAGCTATTTGACTGAAAGTATCGTTTTGAGCACTGCAACTTCTGGCTGAAAGCCACCATGCTAAGTATGGAGGATACAGGATAAATCATCAAGTACTGGTAGTTCTCCAGCGTTGTTCTTGCAAATTCTTCGCGTGGTACAGACAGTCCTCTGAGGTCTCCAATGGATTCTTCACACCTGCATACAAAAAAAACCCCTATAGAGTATACTGCAGGCACTAGTAAGTGTGTATAGAAACAGTGGATAACATCAGTAATTCAAGTGCAGTAATAAAAACATCAGCTTTTGCAGTAGGGATTTTCAGCTTGCAGGAGAGTCTACATTTTGGGAGAATGGGGGAAAAGGTTTTGAAAGGTAGATCTTAGTAGAGAAGAGGACAGGAAGGATGCTAGGAGATTAGTTGGGGTAGTTATAGAAGGATAGGGCAGGGTCTGTACTGCCATAGCGTTGCAAATTAAAGGTTAATATTTTTGAAGACATAGCCAACATGCCCTTGCAACAATTAGCCTATGTCATACCACCAAATATTACCAGCCTCCTCTAGTTTTGGTCCGTAAGCTAACCACAGTTATTACATGGTGGCTTTGACAGACCAAATGTGCCTTGCAACTGTGTTTCTTCTTGAATCCTTACTCCACTTTCCAGAATAATTAGATGGGTTGACTGCATACCTCCAGCAATGTATTTCCATTTTGAAGGGATGCATTTAAATACTTAGGGTTGGTGATGGATTATATATCAGTGAGGAACTGCCTGAGCCCCATAACCACTTGTTTTTCCATCCTATATCATCGGGGGCTTTAGAGATGCAGAATTGCAGGCAAGGTTTGACATATGTTTTGGGCATTAGCTGATCTCCATTGGATCATGTTTTTCAAAGCTTTTTGTTAGAAATATTGAGCAATTGATTTTCACTGGAAAACCTGAGGGCATCTTCATACTATTGCTATCAGTATGATCAAATTCTGTTCTCCACAGAAATTCAGCAGGGGTGCAATTTAACGAGACCAGTGAGAGGAATCTGACCACTCTATTTATAGCACACTAATTGATCAGGGTAGCATGATAGGAGGAAACTTCAGAGAAAATCAATGCAGTATCAAATGAAAGTAGCGCTCAAGCCTTTAAAGAGAGCTGCATGGAAAGCCAATTAAGAATTAATCCATTTGATGATGCAGAGGAACAACTTGGACCATGTGTGTTCTTGCTTTAAGTTGTAGGAATGAAATCACACTAAGCAGCATCTTAACGTGCAACGTGAACCTTACTTCATATCTTCTTCTGTATTTTGTTGATATTCTATCCCATTAAATCTTGATGAATTTTTTTACGTTCATATGGTGACCATAAACTTCTTTTAAGAGCTCCCCTTTGACAAACTTAGGCTTTTTTGGTAAGGAGCGCTGATCATCCTCCCTGAGGGTGGCAGCTGTACAGTGCAGCAGAACTGCACAGCCTCTTGGCTCTGTGTTCAGGACCCAGGCACAGTCCTCATTCTTGTCCTCCAAATACTTGTAATCATAGTAGATACACAAAGCATAACTATTTGTACTCATCACTAGTGTTTCTTAAAGCTGTGTAACAGATTTTTAAAAAAAATTCTTCCTCATGATACCTGCTAAAAGTCCTGAAGCCCTTTCTCTATCCCCAAGAATGTTGGTTTTATGGCAGTTGTTCTCCTTTACTGGGTGTTTCTCCATGCCATAAGAGTGCCTGCCTTTCAGTACACTGCTTTTGGGTGGCTGTGAGAGGATGCAGCAAGCAACAAGCTCCCATAAAAGCATTGTAACAATAACCTGCCTCAGAAAGAGCCAGAAGGGGAACATTAGTTGACTTTAAATGTGCTTTTTGTCCCTGTGTTTGTACATAGACAAAACTTTTACCTCCTATAAATAAGATGGTGCTAACAACGAGTGGAAGAATCACTACTTGGGCCTTACATGCAGAGCTGTCCAAGCTAGTAATGTGCATCTCCTTTCCTTCAATGCTTAAATGTACTTGCAGTTACATGGACAAAAAACATGCTTCCTTTTGTGGCCTTTGAGATACAGCACTTTTAATCATAAAATCGTGGAATTAGTTGGGTTGGAAAAGACCTTGAAGATCTAGATTCGTTTTCAGAGGAAGAATGCATGTTGGTTTGGGGGTTTTTTTTCACTAAGATAATCAGTACAATGTCATCATAAACTCTCTGCATGAACAATTCTGTTTTCTTCAGCTGAATGGAAAAGGAATAAATAACCTTTACCTTCCATTAAGAGTTAATTTCTGTGGGCTTAGTTTATATAACACCAATAGTTAAGCTTTATTAATGGTGCTGCATTTTCTGTTTGTCCGCTTTTTGAGCATAAATTAACTAGGTGACTAATGCCAGAAATATTTTAAGTTATCAATATGACCTTCATCTTTCATTAAGCCCCACTTGGGAATCGAGTTCCCAATGACATGAGCAGTTGCTGTGGTGAATTTTCATAAGCTGGTCTTTAATCTTTTGTTAAATCACAGGCTAGGAAAGCAAACATGAGGACTGAGATTAAAAAAGCATGCATTTGCATCATTGGTCTCTTCTCTGGGAAAACAGGAATAGCACTCTTCTGTGTTTTTGGAAAAAAAAAAAAAAAGAGAATTTCCTACATTGGTGAGCACAGTCTCTCAGCCATATATATCATCTAAGCCACACCATGAAAGAAGAGTTTGCAGGTTGCAAATGGAGGTGAGATGTGTGGGACTTGGGAGAGGTCCAAATACAGCAGCCTTGTAGCAGACTTCCAGTACCTAAAGGAGACTGCTGGAAAGCTGGAGAGGGACTGTTTACAAGGGCATGGAGTGATAGAACAAGGGGTAAAGGCCTTAAGCTGAAAGAGGGAAGATTTAGATTAGATACTAGGAAGAAATCCTCCTTGTGAGGGTAGTGAGGCCCTGGCACAGGCTGCCCAGAGAAGCTGTGGCTACCCCTTCCCTGGCAGTGTTCAAGGCCAGGTTGGATGGGGCTTTGGGCAACCTGGTCTTGTGGAGGGTGTCCCTGCCCATGGCAGGCGGGTTGTAACTAGATGATCTTTGAGGGCCCTTCCAACTCAGGTCTGTGATTTGGTGAAAATCAAATATGAGATATTGGCCAGAATATAACAGATTGCTTGGCTCTGTTATATGTGGTATCTGAGAATGGAGGTAAGGTAAGTTTAGCAACTCTTTTTCTCACTACATTTGGCTTAAATGACAGACGTTTTTCAGAGAACTGTCTGTGATTTTAAGTTCTTGTATAGGATGTGGCTGGAGAGGAGAAGTCTCCCTGTGAGCTACCAACAGATAGATAGATGATGTTTGAACTAACACTTGTGGAGGTGGATGCCCAGAGTGACACATGGGAAGAAGATAAAGGGATAGAAGGCAGAATGCCTTGGGGCCCATGTGAATCTGGGTGGGTTAGGGGAATCTTTTGAGAAACAATTTGGAGTTGGGAGCGCAACTGGAAAATGGGTTGTGACAGAAAGGCCCCCAGGCAATTGATGCACTGAGCTGATATTGGAAGAGTGGAAGTATCATCTGTGTCACCGTTTAGGGTATAGAAGTGCCATCTAAAGATTTCATTTTGGAGCAATCCCCTAGAGTAGCAGTTTGGATCAATATGTAACTGTCTTATTCTGTACTGTTTAGGATACTAAGATAAAATTCTACTAAGAGAAAATTCTCCTTCCTCATGAACTGAAACATGCTTATGCTATTACAGCATTATGGGTCTACGAATGCCATCACTGTAGCTGTCACTGGCACAGGTCTTCTCAACAGTTTGTTTCTGCTCAGATCTTGCTCTACCAATGAAAAGCTTTATGAATCCTGTTTTATTGTCCTCAGTCAGTCATGGCCCCTAAATAGAACCAAAGGTTGAGTCTGTGCTTCCCTGTGTTTTTTCCCTTCTGTGGTGTGGTTACTTTTTTGGGGGAAAAGATGTAAAATTGTGATTTCACATTTGTTTACACTAGAATGGGAAAGCCATAATTTTAAAGAGGCAGTAGGGAACAGAGCTACAACTGATTTGTTTAATTTTGCAAATACATTAACTGAAAAAAACCCAAACAGTAGAAAAACAGAATCTGGAGGCTTTAATTTTTTTTTTTAAACAGATTTTAAAGTTGGGATTGATTTCCTTTGAAGTCATGAAGTCTTGCTCGCAAAGCTTTTATTCTTTCCCTGAGGCTTTTCCTTCCTGGAAAGTTTTTGACTTAGTCAAAAGCAGTACACTAAGCTGTAACTTATCTTGCCAGGCATTATTTCCCAAGCCTCTGCCATCTCACATAGGAGCACACTGCTGAAACTGCAGAATAGCATTATCCATGCCCAGGTCACAAAACAAGAAGTCTGTGAGAGCACTTACACAGTGTTTTCCTACCAGCACCAAGTTCACGCTTATGTCCTTGAAAAATACCATTTGCATAGATGACAGACTGTCAGAGGGCTGGGACACAGGTTACTGCTGTGAGATGGGAGCCTTTTGGAGTTCTTCTGAGTCACTGGCACCATCTGTCCCTCTTCTGAGGTAAGGCCGGATGGAGTGAGTGGAGCCCTGGCATGCAGTTCATCTTTTTATTTGGCAGTCGTGGGCTGATGGGGATGTTGCTGCAGGAAAACTTGTTTTGTTCCATGTTCTGCAGCAAACCCCAGGCGTAATCTTTTTTGATTCACATGCTGTATTGCAGGAGACACATCTTGCTGCAAAGCAGAGAGTTTCAAAATGATTGGTTTTGGTATGAGTACATCACATTGGGCTAGGTGTTGCTTCTTCAGAAGTTTTGTTTTTTTTTTTTTGAACAAGCAATAAAAGTTAAAAATGGGATTCAGTCAGGACAAAACAACCACAGAACATGGAGATAATTTGAACTCTGTGCTGTTAGTGAGCTTTCAGCCAGGTAATATGATGGGTGAGGCTTGGCTGTAGCAGGGAGAATAAGTGGAGGGACGTGTATTTCAGCACAGGGATGATAGGGAAATGCAGGTAAGTGAAAGGGGCTCTCCAGGGGTGATGTTAAGTGGGAAGAGAACAGGGGACATAAGGGCTGAAGTCTTCGCAATGGTGAAAGGTGACCTACAGCGTTTGACAGCTGTGGAAGACATTTAGCCTAGAATGGAAAGACTAGGGAGGAGGCAGAGAAAATGAGTAATTGTCCTGGTTTCAGCTGGGATAGAGCTAATTTTCTAGTAGCTTGTACAGTGCTGTGTTTTGGGTTTAGTTACATTGCTGCTGTACTGATGTGTTCAGTTGTTGTTAGGTGGTTGTAGGGCCTGCACTAAGTCAGGCACTTTTCAGCTTCCCAGGCCCTGCCAGGGGCAGAAGAAGCTGTGAGAGCCCAGCCAGGACAGCTCACCCAGTCTGGCCAAAGGGACATTCCCTGCCACAGAACTCCATAATCTGAATTGAACTGGAGAACCTGGCTGGGAGGTGAAATCACTGCTTGGAAACAAACTGGGTATAGGGTGTTTTGTTTTCTTCAGCACATAGTGAGACATTTCATTTCTGCTGCATCATCATCATCAATTATCATCATCATTATCCTTTTTAATCCTATTTAACTGTCTGTTTCAACCAAAAAGGTTATTTTTTCCCTTCTCCTCCCCATCTCACTGATGGGGTGGGTAGGGGTCAGTGAGCGGCTTTGTGGTGCTGCTACAAGCTGGGATAAAACTACAACAGTAATGCAGCAACCGAAGGCATCCCATTTCTTGAGCCTTAATGGTAAAACAGAGGTGGACTGAACAGTGAGTTATTTTACAGTGAAAGATACTGGAGTGTGTTTATATGCTAAATAAAAGGAGAAGGAGGGGTGAAGATAGGAGTCATCGCTGAAAGAAAATGTCAGGAATACAGTTAGAGGAGTTTGTGCTGAAAAGTCAAATCTCTGGTTCCCAGGTAATAGGTGAGCATATGGGGGGGTGGGGCAGGGCAGATGAGGCTCAAGCTGTGAAGTATGAAATGTGGGTAGGGGTTCAAGTGTGTGTGTGTGCTCTTTGTTTTGCCCTCATTTTCAGAGTCCTAAAACAGATCTCGCTTCCCTTAGTATTGCATAACAGCAAGTCAAACCCATCTTTTAAACATCTCTAATTAGTTTTAACAGTCACGCTTCTAGTGAACACATCTAATACAATGAATGCTGCTTTCCACCCTTGCTGAAAAGGTTCAAGGGTCACCTTCAGTGACCTCTGCCACCCTTTTCCATCCTCTTGAGCTAGCCAAGGTGCTCCAGTGCAGGGAATCCAAGCTTTCCCAACTGTAATGCTGGTGTCTCTCTGTCTTTACACTTTGTGTTCCCCTGTGTGCACCTGCAGGCTCCTGCGAGCTCTGGTGCAGCCTCTTGCATCCCTGAAGCTCTGCAGCTTTGAAGAGCTGGTGGTGGTTATCTGTCCATGGAGATCACCAGAGCTGGTGTCAATTTGATGAGGATTTAAGCAAAGCAGAGCATGCCAGGTTGGACAGAGAGTTACTTGATGAATTAAAAAATTTTGGTTTCTGGTTTGATTCTTGCTTCAGGCATTATTTCAGATCCCACATGTGAAGTAAAAAAAAAAAATAATCTTCTCTACCTCACTGGGAGCTATGTCCTAGGCAATGCTGTGTGATCTTCACTGGGAACACTTTTCATCTGCAGCAGTGGTAGATGATGTATTTACTTGTCCACATGCTTTGATAGTAAATAGCATCTGTAATTTTTACTGCCTGTTGTAGTACTGAGAAACAACCCAGTGTGATGGCTACAGAACAGGCAAGTACCATATTTTATGTGGATTATATAAAAGTATATACAGCCTGCTAATCATGGCACACTTTTATAAACTTGGTGCTTCAGTGGAATGCACATTGTGAGCTTTTTACATTGTTGCCGAGTTATATTACTCTGTCACCACTTGTTTAACAATAGCACTTTAGAAAAGATAATTTAATTTTTTTGTGAACATGTCTACATCTGTGTTTACTTTTGTGTCAAAAACCACAACGAGGGAGAGATTTATTAGAAGAAATAAAATACTTGTAAATTGCTTTTTCGTCCATGAAATACAAAATCATGAAAAGGTCTTGATCACATTATTTATTTACTACGAATTCAGCTTCTCTGTTAGCCTATCTCCTATTCATTAGGGCTGTGCTGTTCACCCTGCTAATGATAGGGAATAAATTGTTTTTTTGATTATGCTTATGAAGTCTCTTATACAGAAAAAGCATTCAGTAGGTACTCAATAGTGGAGGACTGCTGCCAGACAGGTATGTTACTTTGAAAAAGGAGAATCTCACAGCCCAGATGATTAACTCTTTAAGACCAACACAAATAACTTCTGGTTACAACCCTAGATGTAAATTATTATTTACTTTGTATTTGCTAATTGTGTTAGTCACGCTGGGCCTGATTCTCATCTGATGCAGAGTCTAGCTCCTCAGAAGCAGTTACTTATGTTTCTGTAGCTGAGGTTCTCCAGAACTCCTGCCTGGTCTCGCCAGATCTGCTGGTCAGTAAGTATTGGTGTCCCTCACTTGGGGCTGACGTCTTGAGCTGGGCTTTTTCTGCTTTCTCAGGTACCAATGTTGTTATTGATCCCAGTCTTTTAATGCTGAAAACTTTGAGTCGTGTACCGAGTTACCGGGAATATGGAATAGGAATTACGTATGTAAACACTCATCTTAAATATGCAGTATATTGCTCAGTCCCATAGAAAAGGAACTGGGATGTGAGGACTTTATGGATAAGAAGTTATACTTACAAAGTATTTTCTTTAGATTTGTTTATATTTTGTAGCCATTTCTAATCTGCATTTCAGACTATACAGAATGTGGAAAACAGAAGTTTAAACAACAGACAAAATGAGCAGAAGCATTTGTGTGATACTAAAAAAACAATAAATGCTTTTTAGTAGCTGTCACTACAGTGGATAGACACAGCTCCAATGACTCTTTAATAGGTATTTACACAATAGACCTCATAATGCTTGAGTAGCCCCTCTGTTTAATTAGTGGTATTTATAAGGTTTAATCTGTGTAGTCAGTGGAATTTAAAAGGTCTGTAGTTTACATTTGAAAGTGAATATGTTTGCTTTGTACAACATAGAATAATTTTAAATTACTTCATATTTTCATGGGTTTCTTGCTGGTTTATGATGGGCAGCTGCCAGTGGAGAATGTTCCTAAGAGAGTATAACTATGTCTGTGCCAATAAATTGAACATGCCCAGGGCTGCTCCCTGAAGTGGCAATGGCTACATCCTGGCTATTCAACTTTTGTTACCCTAAATAGGTAGGTTAACTACATCCAAAGAGGATTTTGGAAATGATGCCTGCTTTGTGCTACCTTCTGAAGTATTTCTAAGACTGCTAGGTGGTTTAGACTTGCTCCAACAGATAATTTTCTCCTCCATGGATGCTTCTAGGTACTGTTAAATGCCCACTATAGGCTTTACTTGGGTTTTGTAAAGCATTATTTGGTGCATCTGGGTATTTCCTCTGGTACATTTTAACAGGGCAAGGCCTGTCTCCATAGATAGAGATTGTGGACTAAATCTGATGTAGTCAAACCAGTGCAAGTCCCCAGTGGGCTGTCTATGAAGAGCATGGCTTTAGAGATCTTTGCGCTCACCCTTGCAGGCTGGTGGGGTAGGACTGGAACGTCGCAGAGCTGAGCTGAGCAGACCCACTTGCTATTAACTTTTATGGATTTTTTCAGTGTTAAGTGCTTGTAGTGATGACACGATCACATCTTGCCTTAAATAAATTGTCGTTTGGTGCTTTTCAATGGTTGGTGACTCTGAGGCAGCTGAATGCAGCATTGAAATACTGGAGTCAGCTGAAAGCATAGAGAGAATTTAGATAGGCATAATGAGATTGTAGTGCTCAAGACCTCTGTTGCCTTCTATTTATTTATTTATTTTTCTGCTGCAAGCTGGCAGCTCCCATTGAGCACAGACAGCCCCTTCAGCTCTGCTGGGGCTTCTGAGCAGAGTTGACTCCAAAGCAGAGGAACCAGTTACTGAAGTGCCAGCAACCATCATGTGGCCCTGCAACTTCCGCCTGGCCATAAACCTGCTTTGCAGGCGAGGTCTGTCACAGTCAGAGAACTGTGTGATGAAGTTTCCAGCAGCATTACAGCTCAAAATAACAAAGTAATGTTTGAATACTGAGGAAGTCTTGGGACACAGGGGTTGTGCTTGCCTGTAATTTGTTTAATCGTGTAACTCTCTACATCAGATCTGTATGAAATTTGATTTCTGATCCTGGGTAAGCTTGCCTTTTGTATGCTCATGGCAGAGAGTGGAGTGCAGTCTGTCAGTATAGCACCAAGGCGCTGCATTCATATGAACAAAACCAAGAAATTGTAGTTCTTTTATAAATTTAAGCAGAAACGTTGTAACTTTTGATACTGCAGCCTGTCTGAGTCACAAATTTTCCATCAAGACTAAATAGAAGTGTCTTCCTTCTAGAGATTTTTTTTTTCTCTGTGTAGTCAAACGGGTCAAAACTGAAATGTTTCAGTTTGGGAAGGCTGCCAGTTTGAGTGGAGCATTCAGACACCTCACGTCCCCATTTACCTCTAGGCTATATCTGTTCCTGTGTCCAGGAGAGACTACAGTGCATCATAGGAAAAAGTGTTTCAACCAAATAATGTTGTCTTTGTAAGGAAATGGACCCTTAGAGCACTCAACCTACTGCTCCTAGGGCAGTAGTGCCAGCTAGCAAGCATTTTGAAATAAAATTTTTCTCCTTCTCTTTTTTGCTCATCTACCTTCCTCCCCTCCACACTGTATTTTGTCAAACTCAAATTCTAGAGTTGCCTTTGCTTTTTGTATACTGGCAGATTTAGCTGCAGCATCCTTACCACAAAACACTTAAATATTCACGCTGGTTTTAATTTTAGTTCTGAAAAGGTGTAGTGGATACAATGATGCAGGAATTTGGGTTCAGAAAATGCAAGACACTTTATCGCTCCAGCTATGTGTGAAGATTTATCATCCAGGCTCTAAAATGAGCAAAGCTGACTGGAGTATTGCTTTAAATTATCTATTTCAGTAAAAACACAGACAGGATCTTTAAATGGCTGAATGTACAGCTGGTGTCTCGAATGTTGCTCGAAAATGTTGTTAATTCAGGGTGAGAACAGGTATTATAGATCTGTTGTACTAGAGTTTACATATATACATCAACAGATTTCCTTGCCTGAATTGTTGAAAAGAAGGGTACCATTGCAACATATTAAAAATGATATTTTGATTATTCCAAATGGGATTTATTACATTTAAGGGAATTTAGATTAATTATCTGTGCATTTTTATTTCCCTATGTGCTGTCAGTAGGTAGTCTTCATTGCAAGCATTTGGCTGATTAATTGGCCCCTTGCTTGATCTGTTTTCCTATAGCTCATTCTACTGTTTTCCATTTTTAATATGGCAGCATCAAATTTGCTCAAGGTCTGTGAACTAATGTGGATTCAAAGTCAAGCAGCAACAGCCCTAATACATAATTGATCTACCAGTAGGACACAAAGAACTGATTCTGGTTCCTAGATAGGAAATGCCTGCCTTTTTTTGTCCTATGCTGATAGTCCGAGCTCTTAAATCTATTTTAAATTAAAGTGAATAGGCTACTGGAAACTGACAAATTATCCACGGTAATAAATTATTTAAGAGATTAATTTGGTGTTTGAAGCGTAATGATTTTTAGACACAGGCACAGAAACACACACACACATTTTGACACATTCTTTTTAGATTTTGATGGAGTTCTGTCATTGGCAGTTGGAAACATGTTTAGCAAACATTGCACACTTGTGTAGTATTTCTCTTGCTGTGACCCCACACCTGTTAGTACCTAACAGATTTTGCTTGCTTGAACTATTTTTTGTAGAGGTTCAAGAGCTCTGTGACGTGCTCTCCAGATACCCTCAACAGGCGCATCCCTTTGTGAATGAACAGATTGGAAAAGAGCATGTCTGCTTACATTAACGCTGGCTCTCATTTTGCTTCGGCTTGTCATTCGTCACTTTTCTTAGTTGCTGAGGAATGACTCTTGACTGTTCAGTTAAGCGGGGGTAGAAGCTTGTTTGAGGTTTAATGCCTAATGGTCACTGAAGTGAGGTGTACTGTACTTTCAGGCTCCTTTTTAGGTACATATAGTGGTCACAGCCAGGGCATTGGTGGCTGTGGCATGAATGACAGGTGGGTGATGGATGCACGGTAGTGTGTGTGTGCCGGATGGCATGGTGCAGTGCATGGTGCTAATGGATGGGAAGCAAGCGACAGCCAACAGGGTGTCTCTGCCTTCCATTAAGCCCATTCAGGCATACCATATGTCATCGTCCCCATACTGGGGATTTGATTCTCCTGTTAGCATCAACCACGAACATCAGAGTGACAGTAGTGTAAGAAAGCAGAAAATATAAGCCATGCTGTAGAAGAGGGCTGCATATCTGAGAGTGGAGTCAGAAGCGTAGGAAGGAAGGAGAGTGTAGCAGGATCTTTTTGTGCACATTCTTTAGTCTTATAAAGACTAGGTTGCGCTGTTTTACTGTGCTGTATTGGACTTAAGGTCCTACAATTTGAATAGTGTTTTAACAGCAATAAAAATTTTACAAGCTATAGTTACAAGCATTTGAAGACATTATATTATTGTAATTTAACAGAAATATCTTTTGTTAAACAATGCTATATTTGGAAAAAAAAGATGCAGCTGACTTATTAGGTTGGTAGAGCTAAGAGCATAGTGATAAACTATCTCAAAATGGAAATTTAACTTCTTTCCTAGGGGTTTCACCAATGGACAAAGTTAATCTGAGTGTTGCAGGCTCTTCCCTGGGGTGTGAGCTGCCTGCATCACCCTCTGTGACATTTCCGAAGAGCTGGGCTCGCGGGTGGCTGTTGAGCCAGAACTGGGGCAGCCTCTCGTTCCCAGCCTTTGGAAACGGAGCCTGTTCTGTGTAGTGCAAACAGCTTGGCAGCCGCTGTGTTTTATAAATCCTGGTTCAGGGAGTGCAAGGCGTCAATCTTTAGTGTTTCCAAGTAAGGTAAGCCTTGGTTTAGGTGGAGCAAGTCATGCACGTTTTCAGCAGTCACTTGTGATGAGGATGAGTGATCTCAAGCAAGCCAAGCAGCTTGAGTACATTACATAGGGTAAATATTAACATCTACCTGCGAATCAGCTTGTTATTTAGTTTGAGAAGCCTGTCATCACATTGGTTGCTTTGGCTGATGGTGAACTTCAAAAATAGCACAGCATTGGGAAGTGAAGTGTTTTTAGAAAATATAAGCTAAAAAGGCCTCCTGTAACCTTAGTGATTTTATATTTTTCATCAGTATCTGACTTACTCAGAACTGTGCGCTCTTACCTGCCTTCAGAAGGATGTTCCTATGTTTAAATTTGCATCCATTGCCTCTGGTCCTGTCACTGGGCATCACTGAAAAGAGTCTGGCTCCAGCTTCTTATACCATCCCTTCAGGTCTTTATATACATATGTTGGTAAGATAGATCCCTTTGAGTTTTCTCTCCTCCATAATGGACAGTCCCAGCTCTCTCGGCCTCTGCTCATATGAGAGATATTCCAAAACCGTGAGTCATCTTCATGGCCCTTTGCTGAACTCACTCCAGTATGTCCCTGCCTGCTTTGTACTGGATAGCCCAGCACTGGACCTGGTGCTCCAGGTGGTTTCAGAGTTCACTTCCTTTCTCTGTGGGTATCTGTGTAAGGTGGACTGAGTTTGCTGCTATCTTCTCTTGCTAAGAAGATACTCACATAGGTTTCACTTTCATTTTAGCAAGAAGAGATCTGCTTTTCTGATTCTTTCAACTCCTTGTATATGAATTATCAACAGTTCCAAAAGTGGTTTTTTGGGATAGATTCAACCATCCCATTTCTTCATTACTGGCACAATAAATGTATTAGCCCTGTCCTGTATATCTATGCTAAAAATTATTTATTTGCCCAGTTGTTGTGAAGCTCTGTTTTTTACTGGCAGGGTTTTCTTTGTAGCAGCTAGCAGAGAGCACCATGCTTATTTGTCTTTAAAAAGACGGAATTGCTGTCTGAAGTTAGAATTCAACAACAGTGATTTACGACCCTCCATAGTAATAACTGGAATGACAATTCTGCCTCAAACAATACTGCAATTCCCTGGGCTCCAGGCAGCATTTTATGTGTGTGCCACCAGCGGCTGTCCAGGAGTGCAGACCAAGAGGGAAGCTGAGACGGAGTTGCCTCGTATGAAGCTCTGTCTTTTCAAGCACCTTTGTAAAGATAAAGTGTAGCCAAGCAGTTCAGGTTGAAGCTTTCTTTAAGCTGAAAGGCGGAAATAAATCTCCATTTTGTACTATGACAAAGATATTTGAACACTTTTTGGAACTGCAGATAGTTTTGTACTACTGGGAACTGACCTCTCGAAAATTTGTATGCTGCATAGTTCATGATAACTCTACTTTTAATAAAATATAGTACTTATTAATGGATCTCAAGTCAGTTATTCAATTTCCCTGCTAATTTAAAGCTTAATTATGCTGCTTTCTAGATCTTGGTGTCTGTCCTCAGCTGATTTTTCTTAAATCACTATTCCTCCAGTTTTATAGTTCAGTTCAATTCTCAGGACTCTCATTTGCATAGAGTGACGGATTAAAATTGGATGGCTAAAACGGTTACTGCTCTTAGTGCCTGCTGCAGTGATGGAGATTGATTCTTCATACTACGAAGAAACATCTGGCTTGTGAAATAAGTCTTGAATCACTATAGTTTTCAGTCTATTGTTTCATTATAAATTGAAACTGATAAAGTAATTACCCAGTTTAATGCATCCACTCTGAAACAGAGAGTTACATTTTTAGAGGAGATTTAGATGATAAAATTGTAGCCAACAGTTCAGAAGTTCTCAGTTTTCAGGTAAAAAAAAGTGAATGTTCTTTTTGGAGAATCAGTATCTTTTCAGTTAGTAACTTGTTGGTGCTGCAAAGCTGCACAACGTTGTTTGAAGACTGCCGCAACAAGGAAACTTGCATTTTTGCCTCTGTGCAGTGTCTCTGTTCACCCTATCCATCTGCAGACCTGCGCACCCTGATACATCAGTGTACAGGTACGCTGATGTACTGTTAACGATTGTCATTTTGATGTAGCTTCTTGCAAATTTTGGCTGAAGCCAATCCAGAACTAAAAATCCATAGGCTGGCTCTGGTTCTTCTGGGAAATTATCAGTTGAGATTATATGCAGCAATTACATACAAGGCATAAGATTAGGTATATACTTACCCTGTTTTAGTTGGAGTCTGGAAAATCAGTTGTGAGATGTAGCTGTACAACATGGGTCCTCTAAGCAGCAATATTTTACATTTCTGGTTCCCTGCCTTTCTGTGCGAGTTTTGAAGAGGAACTAGAAAAGGAACATCATGAATATGTTTATCTCTTGTGCATCATATTAATTTCTCTGTATTCATCTCTGAAATAATTTTAATTTCATGTCTTCTCTTTTCCTCTGCTCTTCATTTTTATCTGACTTGGATGGTTCCTTCCTTGTCATTGTTTCTTTCAGTTCTTGTGTTAACATTGTCCTAACATTTCCCTTCCTTAGGATATGAAGGAAATGTGAGATAGCACAAGAGATCACTTTTCGGTTGAATAAAACAGAACAAAGAACTGCTGCTCCCCTAAGGCAATTCTGGATAAGGTGCAGTTGAGTCTACTCAGATTTGGAAGTGGTCATGAGGGGGTGGGTGCAGTGAGGAAATCTGGTAACTACTGATGTTCTTCTTTGAAATGGCCTCAGGGCTGTGGGAGGCTTTCTGCATGATGAAAAGCATCATGACTGCAATCCTGTGGTCAGTGGTTTCAGCAGAGACAGAGGGCTGTATGGGCATCAGGGTGGCCTCACCAGCTAAAAGAGGGTGACTTCAGGACGAAGGCCACTTCAGGATGAGGGTGGCACAAGCTGAGATGCTACTGTGGCATTTCATCTCCTCCTATGCAGTCCTTGGCCAAACCTTCTGCCTTCAGGAGTTTGAATATGTCATTTTTATGAGCAGTTATTTGCTGCATTATTTTTATTCCATCAGCATTATTAAAGTATTGTTGCTATATTTATGCACAACAGTTTGCAGTATAGTGGTGTTTTTTTTTTTTCAATTTGTCTGTAATCTTAATCTAATAAGACATTCACAAGCTGCCTGGAAAATGGATTTTTTCTGCCCCTGTGGGAATTTCTGTAGAAGAAATCACCATCTGGTAATTGCCTATTGTAAAGAATGATTTTCATCACAGGAGAAGAAAATGCTTCAGAAGAACCATCTTTCTACTATCTTTCTTACTGTTTTTCTGTGTTTTGCCTATTTGGAAAACAGCATCATGCTGTGAAAAAGTTTTGGGGTTTTTCCTCACTTTTTAATATTTCACATTTCATGTGAAGTGTTAGAATTAAAAAAGAGACAGTGTTTTTCATTTCCCCTTTGAAATTAGAGCCTTCAGTTTTCCCAGGTTCAAACTAAACGAATGAGCCAAGGGAAAAAAAAATCCCCAAACCCTGTCAAAACAACCAAAAATTGCTAAAAGAATTTCTAATTAAAACTTGAAAAAAAATATGCCAAAAGCCCTTGAAGTTAATTTGCCAATATAAAGTAATTTCAAATGAACATGGGAGGTTTTGTACAAAATATTTTCTTTATCAAGACCATTAATTAAAGAAGAGTGATCTGAGCCTTTATCCAAATAGTAGAAGTATAAAAACTATGTAGCTTTTTAATTTTATTACATTTATATACAAACATGCAGACACATGTGGTCAGATGGCTTTTAAATCCCTATCCACCTAATTAATTTAACTAATATATAATTTTTATGAGTAGCATATTGAAATGAAAGATGGAAGATTATTTGAAATTAAAAGAGATACTTCAATAAAAAGAGCAATATTCTCACTGGATGGATACCATCTCTTTCTTCTGATCTCATTCAATTTAACATATTTCTATATGAGCTGTAAGATAAAATGACTAATAGAAATGAAAAGGAGGACTGCCAAAAGTCAAATTGCTTCACTGGAAGCTTCTTAGCTAAATGACAACATCCAGTTCTAGATAATTAAATTTTATTTTGTAGGAATGTCACTGGATGATGTTAATTTGCCTTTAGGTAATACTCTTTCAGTTGAACACTGTAACAAAAATGTATTTGGGTACTTTTTGTTTGTATTAGAAATGGTTCAGCATTGTTTAATAAAAGCGAAGAAATTATTCCTCTGGCACAGGCTGCCCAGAGAAGCTGTGGCTGCCCCCTCCCTGGCAGTGTCCAAGGCCAGGATGCTTGGGGCTTTGGGCAACTTGGTCTGGTAGAGGGTGTCCCTGTCCAGGGCAGGAGGGGTTGGACTCGTATGGGCTTTAAGGTCCCTTCCAAGCCAAACCATTTTATGA
The DNA here is from genome assembly GCA_013399135.1 of Heliornis fulica. Taxonomy (NCBI): domain Eukaryota; kingdom Metazoa; phylum Chordata; class Aves; order Gruiformes; family Heliornithidae; genus Heliornis; species Heliornis fulica. The sequence goes on along the minus strand of VXBZ01006337.1, from coordinate 43,193 downwards.
TTCTGTGAAGAGCTCAAACTAGGAGAGATCAGTGTCACTGTCTTGCAGAGGGAAATCACTAGTACAGCTATTCCAGCCAAATTGCACCATCACTGAAAACAGAAGTTTTTTTCATCTGAACCTTAAAGACCTCTATTGCAGAGGGATAGGTGAAATCTCCCATAGTTACAGACAACCCAAAGCTTAGCTTCTTCTTAGTTTAGTAATCTCTGTCTCAAATGGAGTTAGGATGCTTATTACCCCCAGACCTGGATGTGTGATGAATCAAAGCTGTCTACCACTTCCCAGTCTTTGTGACATGGATGGCAGTGTCTCTTGGTTCCTCTGGTAATTCAACTCTTGAAGTAGTAACGAAGCAAAATATTCCCTCTAATCAGAGACTTCTCTTTCTGTAATTTTCCATAGTTTCCTATTCAACATGCTAAAAATTAAGTTTAGTCATGCTGCATCTTGCATCACACAGAATGTTTCAGTGTTTCTAGCGGAGCCTTCCATTGTGAAGATACTGTTTTGGTTCATCAGAATGACTGTTTTTTTCTCCCTGATTTACTTTTTGGAATAGCTGGAGGAGACCTGAATTTATTACATTCAGGAATGACTCTTAAGTGACATTTAAGATATTAATAATTTAATATGATATCTTTGAACTTGTAATTTTTGTTATGAAGATACAGTTTTCGCAGTTTCGACGTTGTAGCCTCTTGTCGCCTGCAGATGCCACGGCCTGAATTCACCACAGCGCCAAATCACAGCCGTAAGTAATGTGTGCGAGTGTGTTCATGGTATTTGCTTCGACAGTCCGATGCCCCTAGGCTGTCCACAAAAAGTTTCACAGCCCGGAGGGTCAGCAAACCCTCAAACATGACTCCAGAGCGTATGTGCCTGAGCACTCCCACAGGGTCACTATGTGGCAGGGTGTGGCCAGACAGGCTGTTTGCAGAGGATGTGCAGCACACTTGTGAGGCCCAGGTGTGCCTGAGCTGACAGTATGTCTGGGGGCACACGGTGGTCCCTGAGGTTTCTAGGGCTGCTCTTCTAAGAGCTGTGCAAGCACATTTGATTTTGGTGCTGACTTCAGCTGGAGGACAAATTCTTGAAAAGTAGACATCGGAGGTTTGAATGGAGCGGAGAATGCTGTGGGTTTTAAGTACTTTAATTTTCACATTTGGTAACAATGAAAAGGTGGTGAATTTCAGTAGGAATTTGGCACTTTCCTCTCTTAGGTGCTGTAAAAAATACCATACACTGGTTTTGCTATTATTAGATGTGGTGTAAGAGTTTCTCCTGGCCATAGTGGAGAATAGGACCCTGAGAGCTGGCTCAGGTGATGATCATGCCCTGCAATGGGGTGGCATGTGATGCCCAGCAAGTAGAAACTTGGCCTTTTAGCATGTGCTGAGTGTGACAGCAGGCAACAGCAGCTGGGTCCTTGGAGAGGAGGCTTGTGGAGACAGGTCATATAGATTGTGTCTGGCAGAGAGTTGCAGTGCTGTGAGCAGAACCATGTCATTGGAGATGGAAACCCTGTCAATCAGTTTGCTTGGGATCGTTCTCCAACTCTGGCTTATAGATGTTAGAGGAGAGGTTGGTTGCTGCCATGCATGGGTAGTTGTCCTGTCCTGCAAACAGTACTGTAGGGGTCTGCCTCTGCCTTGGCAGCCTACTGTTAATTGTCATGTGTAAAGACTGTGATAGTAACTACCTACTTGCCTGGGTCTGTGCTGTGGCCGTGTCTCAAACAACGTTCATCAGAGGCATGCTTAGGTTGTGTTCTACCGTGTGAAGAGAGGTCATTTATATATGCACACACTGCATATATGAAATCAGTTCTTTTTAGTGTTTTGGTAATACCCCAGTTGATTTCTTACTTTTCCAGGCAAATGCACAGCTCATTTTACGGCTGATATTCATTCCTCACTGTTTGCTGGCATAGAATTCCTTTTACTTAGGATTCATCTGATTCATGGGTTTCAGGCTTTTCTGTTGAAGCACAATATATCTACATAGACAGTTGTGACTGCCACCACACTTGTGACTTAATCTATGTAAAAAACCAACAAGAGTCAGTGATTTGGAAGAAATTCCTACCTGCTGTTTGTGTAGGATGGCCATCTGTCTGGCAGATCCTCACGCGGAAGTCAGATACATCTGAGAAGAGCCAGACAACCTTCTGACACCTGTTTCTCCAGCAGCTGCAGTTTCTTATTTTCCTTTTCCATTTTTTTTTTCACCAGGTGCTGTTGAGATTAGGTTTTGGATCTGCATTCAACAGCATTGGAATACTAGTGCCAGCTCTGTGTACAATGCTGGTTCATGCTGACCAGATCACCCTTTCGCTTTCTGAGACCAAATTTTGGGTGTTCCCAATAACACTAGCAAGTGTTCCTGAATTTGGGCACCTCAGTTTGCTCACAGAAATTGTTAAATACCCAATTTCTTTAGTCCGTTCTGAAAAAATACCTTTAGACTTGCTGAAAAACACTGAGACAAATTGGCTTTTAATATCAAGTGACATCTTATTTGAAGATCATTCCACATATATTCATGACTGTCCTTTCCAAGATGCAGAAAAAGATACGAGTGTGTCAAAATGGTACTTTCTACAGAAACTCTTTGATAGAAATTTAATATCTTTATAAATAACCAAGTATTGACAAGTCATCCATTCTGAGTCTACAGTAGAATACAAATACCTTTGGCTCTCTGCTCTGAATCTGAGTGTGTGCATGGCTCTTTGTCTGTTGAGATCTTCTCAATGTGTTTGACCCCCACAAGTCTTAACACAGTTGTGATTTCAGAGTTAACTGTGAAGATACCTTCAAGACATCTAGATGAAGCTAGGAAAAGGTGTCTTCTGCAGCTCTAATGTGTGCTCTTTTGTGCGTGGTACACAGCGTGCTTCACTGAACTTCTTTGCTGGAGCGATAGCCATGATAAACCAAATAAACACAACCTTCTCTAGATGAATGGTTTCTTCTGCAACTAAAGGTTAAGATGTCATCCAATGATTTATCCTTCCTAATGGATTAATTGGATTGCTGTGATAGGGACATAATTTACTACCTTTTGTACACCAGAGGTTGTGTTCACAAAATGGTGTTTGGGGATTTACGATATTGAACAGAGTGAATTACACGTCAAATTATCAACCATCCTGCCTGACATTTAGTCAGCGCTGACAAGAACTAGGCATTTAGCAAGATGAGGCTTCTGTAGCGCAGTCTTTTGATGGGATTTTTTTTTATTTCAAGCCTGCTGTTAATCAGATGTTTCTCAAGAAAATCTGTAGAATAGACTGTTAATTGTACTGTTGTGCTGAGGCCAGTCAGATGTTAGTGGTGTGTGTTGTAGCTGTCATCCTCCCTGTAGATTACTGCTAATGCATTGCTTTCTTTATGGAAAATATTTCATCTGGTATTCCATCAAGTTGTTGCAGTGCAGAGGCAGGTGGCACCCTGATGTAAAGACGCCTTGGGTTAGGTGTGCCTGTCAGTATTGGAATGGTATTTTTGAGGAGAGCAAGTGATGACTTCTGGCATCATTATTCTCACAGCTCTGTATCCACTCACTGAACTAAGGAGGTTGCTTGGCACACACACTTTATCAAAGTATATTCCTATCAGGAAACATTTCATTAAATATTTCCTTCCAGTAGTTCCCACTTGCCTTATCCAACAGTTCTCGAATGGTTGATATAGCTGATGATTTTTTTTCTTGGTCATTTTTTTTTACTGTGTGCAGCGTGACTTTAAATCAGTATGCTTCAATTGGTGCTTTATGGATTACATCTACACTCTTGGATGCTTCTGTATGGACTGCTGTCTTGTCTCCAGAAAGGACAGATGCTCACAGAGTGCCCTGTTGAGCCTTTTGATTGCCTCCTTTTGAGCCCCTTTACCCCACCAAACCACACCTGAAGCTGCCTTTACTGCATCTATGCGGGAGGAGGAGGAGGAGGAGGTGTAGCATGTCCTCATTTGCATCTGCATTACAAAGCGAGATATCGGCATTGATGCTGCTGTGCCAAATCTGGTTTTGGTCTAAGTGACTACCATGGCTACCTAGAGTGGACCAACTGTTGAATCAGGTTCAAATGGAAGCTGTTCATTTAATCAGTCTGTATACCTAACCAATGAGAGAGTTCTGATGCAACCCGTGAAAACAAAAGGGGACATGCATCATGCCTGGTTAGACCTCTTGCTTCCTTGCTCAGTACTGCAACTCTTGGAAACGCAGAGGTGACATCAGCCTATTGCATTGTTTGAGCATATGACAAACCAGGCAAAACCAGTATGTGGGCATGTGCTGAATTTGGCTGTAGTGTTGTGGGACAGAACGACTGCCCTCTTCAAACTGCTAAATCCCCGGACATATTCCCTTAGATACTGAAAATGCAGATCTGAATCTTTCCTAGTGAGTTGTCTGCTCATTGTGTTTTCAGCAAGGGAAAAAAAAAAAAAGTAATTGCTTCAATACAGATATTCTGTCCTTACATTTAAACTCCCAGAAGGCCTTTGACTATGTGACAAGAATTACTGTCATGGATATTGCATAACAGTCATGCATAATGTGTAATGCATTCTCAGTTTTATGAAATATTAATAATATTGGAGACATTTTGAATAGTAGTTTAGATTCACACTTTATTTTTAAGGTGAAAACAAGAGGGACGTTTCTAGTGCTCTCCAGCGACACAGGAAGAGTTGAGATGGTTACTGTTAAAAATGAATAAAATCCATAGATGTGGTAAAGAGAAAAATATATTTCATAGTTGCATGATGGGCAAATTGTAAATGTCTGAAGCATTTCTGGAGGTTATAAATGCTGTGCCTTTATTTGAGTATCATAGCTGACACAGCACACATCCGCATCGCTCAGCCCAAGGTGTGCTGCTGCTTGGTCTGGAAGGTTGGAACTCAACTAAGAGGACATGGTTTTGAAGAATGTTTCTTCTTGTTTAAGGTTTATTATGAAAATGAAAGCATTCAGCATAAGAAATAATGGTTTGATGCTTGTGTAACTTTTTTTTTAAGAGTCAGCTCACATTGTATGTATTTATTTTGACATACAGGACAGTTTTCCAGCTCGGTTTGGAGGAATACATTTCGTCAATCAGCCGTGGTATATCCATGCCCTCTACACGGTTATTCGTCCCTTTTTAAAGGAGAAGACACGAAAAAGGGTATTCTTCTGTTAATTGTCTATTACCTGGAAGTTGTAGTCAGCAGTTGTATTATACTCTAATAAAATAGATACACACAGTATATCAGCTTGCTATTCGTGGAAAGTGTTTAGATACATCTGCATTTTAAAGAATATCTTTAACTGGTTTAGAAACTTACACAGTGTTATCCTGTAAGGACACAGTCAAGCAGTGCACTTGAGTCTATTGTAAGATGTAAGCATATGCTTTCTCTCCTTGGCTATACTTAACATATTGCCAATATTACAGTTTATGTTAAGATTCTATTCAATTAAATTCTGTTCGATTTCTGTTAATAATTACTTGTGTCTTGCTTTAATGAACAAGTGAGTGCTTGGTCCTCTGCTAGTATGGTTTCCTTGACAGTAGCATGAACTAAAATGCACAGCTGGTATATAGTAGTTTGAAAATACTGATTGGAGTGAAAGCCAATGAAAGGAAATTTGTGTGCTTGCATCTGGGCATAAGCACGAGCAGTCTCTGAGATGCTGCTGAATTTGCAGCATTTGCATCAGTACAATTAAATTAGAGCTTGGTGGTGATAGCACATAGAATAATATTATTTCTGTAACAGGAAATTTGTCATACAGGAAAACACAATCAGCATCATGTACAAAGCCACTATAAAGGATGTGATGATCTTTTCTTTTTTATTTATTTTTATTTTAAGTGGGATCAGGTCTGTAAGCAACTGTATTTTCTCTCCTTAAGCAAAGTCTACAAGACGACAGTGACCCTTGATGTTTAGTTGTTTTTTACTGATAGATTATTCTTGAGAGGTCTCTGGTATTCACAGATTTTGAACCATAGATCACAAAGCCTTTTATGTAATATCTGTTATAAATATGCAAATGAAAACCCATTTTGCAGGATTCAGTTGCACTCCACTGACTACAGCTTCAACAAAGAATATTATAGTGCCAGATATCTTTGAGGCCTTTTTACGTCAAGTGCTGTGTATGCATAACCAGGGAGTAAAGCATAGCTCATGGGTGTGTTACAACATTAAAAAGAAGTGACAAGGCAGCTGAACATGGATGCTTATCAGTTAGCATCTACATTTTTATTTTGACACCTGAATCAGTGGCATATATTTCCAGAAACGCTGACTTTTTACAGCTGTTTTTGTCAATACTGAATACCTGTATGAAGCAGTCAGGTGGTTAAATTTCAATAGAGTCAAAAACTTAGTGCCCTGTCAGAAAGTGCATTAAATAGTAAGAATGGCAGTAGGAATGTCCAGCCCTTTTTATCTGCCTCTGTGCTAGTCAATGGAAGAGGGCTGGGCACCGCCATCCCTACAGTACACAGGCATGTTCTGGAAGGGCACTGACTGGTGCCAGGTGGTGCTTTCTTAGACGTTGCTCAAGAACAATTTGGGGATGTCATGGACCAGTGAGCAGTATGGATGAGGTGAGGTTGTTCTGGAGATGAAAGGAGTTTAACCATAGGAATGTGAACTCTGCTGAGGCACTTGCTCCTAAATGATCTTGCTTTAGCAGGGAGGGTGGACTAGAGGGTCTCTAGAGATCCCATCCAACCCTTAGCACTCTGTGATTCTGTGATAGACTGTCAAACATGGATGGTAGTTACTAGTACTACTGTGTTAAGGCAAAAAATATTGCAGTTGAATTGTCATTATGCTGCACTGATTATCTTATTTCTAGAACTCATGGCTAGATGTTGAAAGTCAATATGTATTCCTTAATGTTTACAGTGAATATTTCATTTCTTTTTATTTATTTATGTTTTTAATTTACTCATTTTAATTCACGGGATTAGGGAGAGCAAATAACAAGAGATTGTCAGTGTGTCTGTCCAATCTTAAATACATCTAGTCATCAGCCATTGGTTCTTGCCCTCCTTAGGCCCCTTGTCCTGCAAACATTTTAATCCATTTGTACTTTAATTGCTTTTTAGGTTTGCGAACATAGTGTGACCATTCTTGAGGCAGAGATGATGTGTTCCTCGGTGGCCATCTCTGTTAGCCCAACACGGCCAGAATATTAAAACTGTACAATACCCTCCAATAACAGTGATTTAGTTTGAGCTTTGACTATATTTTTTTTTACCCACATGTCTTCCTATAGATATTCCTGCATGGTAATAACCTCAACAGCCTGCATCAGCTAATACACCCTGAGATCCTGCCTTCAGAGTTTGGAGGAATGTTGCCGCCCTATGATATGGGGACGTGGGCAAGAACACTACTTGACCATGAATATGATGATGACAGTGAATGCAATGCAGACTCCTACAATGTTCCTGCAAAAGACATAGAAAAGGACCTCTCTCCCAAATCCATGAAAAGGTGGGATAAAGGGACTGTGGTCCTCTAGTGTTGCCGCAAGGTTAACATCCGCGTTTCTCCTCTTTTATGAAGCTGTAAGCACTTTACTCAGTTTATTATATACAAGGACCATTTTTTTTCCTTTCTTAAGATAACTGTTGATTTTAGACCACAGTGTTGATTATCACCCTTCTGAGGTGTGAGCTCAGGGTAGCTAATTATTTCCATGGTGCCATATAGGTAGTGTATGCAGTACTGTGTTTGTGGCATAAGCTGATATCCCACCCCAGCCTACAGTACGTGTTGGAGAGGCAGTGCTAGCTGGAGTGAGCCTTGGTTCAGAGAGTAAATTGGGGACAAATACCCCATAGGATCATGGTGATAACTTACCTTCCTCAATCTCACAGACCAGTGCCTGGTATCACCAGCCTGTAGGTGTCAGGACATTTACAGCATATGAACTGTCGGTCACAGTGACTGCACACAACATAAAAAAATGCAGCGAGGAGATAGAAAGGGGACAAAAATCAGTGTCAGTCATTATATTCAAGTCAGGTAAACATCCTGGTATTCTGATAGTCTTCTTTTTGAGAAGATACGGTGTAACTGCTTGCTGCATTTTACTATATAAAAGAAAATAAAGTATAAGGAGCGTTTAGTTACCTCTACAGTAACTATGGAAGCAAGTGAGGTGGTTGACTTGGGAGGAGTAAACCTGGTCCAACCTTTCCAGGGCAGTAGAATAGAAAGGGGAAGGGTTATAGCAAGACAATAGAAAAGGTTGAGCAGGACAGCAAAAGTCCAAGTGCAGCTCATAAGGGGAATGAACTAGGATAAGGAGAAGTTAAAAAAGGTCCCGAAGCCATATGACAAAGATCTGATTAACACAACTAATGGAGAAAATGGGACAGCAAAGAGCCAGGAGAAGGGAAAATATGCACAATACATTTATATGTGATTTGCCTGTAATACGATAGTTATGACTCTTAAAGAGAAGGGTGTAAAGACTTTAGGAGCTGAAATTCAGAAGTCTTCCTGTTGCAAAATAAAGCCTTGAGAGTGAATAGATCTGTCCAGGGATGCAACAAAAGACATGAGAAGGCCTATGACAACAGGTCCTCTGGAGCAGATTTTTCCTGACTATCGTGACCAGGCACATTGTTAAATGGAAATCAGTGGATTGACCAGATTCTTCATTCTGTCTTGAAGAATGCTTTCTCATGCTTGCCTGTGTTACTCTCATTTAACTTGTGCTTGAAAAATCCTTCATGCAGAGTTAAACTTCAGTGTCAACTTGAAACTGACATTCTTTCAGACTGGGTTAGCTGACACAGTAGGAGACATGCTGCAGACAATAAATATGTTGAGATTTGTAGCTAGAGAATATTGAGATGAAATGTGCTCCCCTTCTTTGCATCCTTTTTTTCAGTCAGGAAGGCTGCTGCACCTGCTGGTATCCTTCCCTGCTGTTGGATATAAAAAGCCCTAAGTGGGCTTCCTGTGCTAGTACCAAGTATAAGGGACTGGTAGTAAGATGGGTAGAAAGTCCCAGGACTTTGATGTATTAAGTGTATAGACTGTGCGAAAACAGAAATAGCAAAATTAAGGTAAACCAGATAAAAATTAATTTTAACTTGAATTCGTCACCTGGTGGATTATAAAACCATACTCGGTGTGGTATGTTAATCCAGAAGGTTTTTAACATATAAACCCCCATGATGGTAGCTCTTAACTTCATAGAATTTCACAAGCAGCTATCAGATCTCCAGCAGTGGTGCCATTTTAAAATTAGTTTATTGCTCTGGAAGAATATTCATCCTAAACAAAATTGCTCCTTTTTGCTCTTGTATGAACCAGAGATATTTGTTCGATTATCCTTGAACTGCTGGTGTGTCCATCTCTTGGTGTTGAGGCCCACAGCTGGAGCTGCAGGCGCGTGCATCCTGTTTCCAGCTAACGCCCAGGGCAGATGTCTCTGTTCATCAGCTTTGCCGAGTGTCTGCTTGTGGCTTTGGCTCCTCACCTCTGCAGCGGGGCTTAGTGTCCCTAAACTACCCTGTCCTACCGTGTTCCCCGAGATTATGTCCAGTAACGTTTGTAAAGTTATTTGGGAGATGTGGGTAGAAGGTGCTATGGATTTACACAGGTATGTTTCGTTTTGTATAGCTTCATTGATGAATTGCTGCTGAATAATAAAACCCTTTTAATTAAGAACTTTAATTTTAATTCAGTTTTAAATGAACATTTACTGTCATTTTTCGTTCCGTTTTTGAGGAGGCTGAGGGGAGACCTTCTCGCTCTCTACAACTACCTGAAAGGAGGTTGTAGTGACTTGGGGGTTGGTTTCTTCTCTCAGGTAAGTAGTGATAGGATGAGAGGAAATGGTCTCAGGTTGTGCCAGGGAAGGTTTAGACTGGATATAACAAAAACTACTCGATAATCTTCTGATCATCAAGTCCAACCATCACCCTGTAAACCATATCCTGTGAAATGACTCTATATTTTTTTAAGACCTCCAGGGATGGTGACTCCACCACTTCCCAGATCAGCACCCAATGCTTGACCACTCTTTCAGTAAAGAAATTTTAGTTTATAACCTCAATTTTCCAGGAGTATCTCTTCCCACCAGCAAATATTCAACCAGCTTTGCAACTGGCCAGCATTTTAGATGAGGGTTATTGTACAATTCTAATAAAAAAAATTAATTGTGTTTATCACAAGAGAGACCATGAGATTTTAAAGTCTGATTTTCTTGATTTTAGCATTAGTATGAGAATATGGTATTACTAGAAAATGTCCCTTTTTTAAGGTTTTCACGTAGGCTTTAATTCAGGTGTTTTTTTCTTGGGTTTTTGAAGTTTTTTTAAAGATTTCTTTTAGTAAGACCAAATTGTGTCCTGCAGTTGGTGTGATTCACTGAAACCAGTGAATGAAACCAGTTTATAAGACTGGGGGATTTACTCTGTAGGAGAGGTCTGAATTTCTAAAGTTTTTTTCTCTGTGTTGTAACCCTTCAAATGGGCAAATCTGCAGAAATGCTGCAGTCACAGTGTGCTTTCACTGATCAAAAATAGGTGCCCACATTTTGGAGATGTGCACATGCTCAAATCTTTACAGAAAGGAAGAGAAATCAATCTGGACACGTTCCTATGTGATCTACTCTAGATAATCCTGCTCAGGCAGGGGGCTTGGACTGGATGATCTTTTGAGGTCTCTTCCAGCTCCTAATATTCTGTGATTCTGTGAAATAGGCATTTCTAGCGTGAGACCCATCTCACCGAGGGGAGCATCAAACAAAATTCACTTTTACAATACCCCAGAAATAATTTTTGACAAGCTGAGACATAGGTGAGGTAAGACCCAATCTTAACACTTCGGACTTTGTTTCTTTGGACCATTATCTTTCAGCTGGAAGTTGGGGTTTCTTCTCTTTCTTTTTGTCCCCTCGCTCCTGGCTGTTGCAGGGTACCAGTGCCAGAGTTAGGCTTTTCTCCTGAATCACAGAACCTGAAGAAATTTTACAATCATCACTGAATTTGGCTTTACCATCCTTCTCTGTTTAGCTGAGCTGATGAGTGAATTTTACAGACGTGTCCACTGCTTCATAAATCCTGCTGGCAGGATGCCCTAGGGTTGGCTTAGGAGCTCACACTATTGCACTGCAGTGCTATTTAGAAAAAGGAGTAACATGTGCCTCCAGCTAATGCATGCCAGCCGTTGCAGTGTGCCATGAGCCAGCTGGGTGGCTGAGCTGTACCTTCTTTACCAGCCTGGTGCCATGTTACCTGATAGAGAGGGTCAGCACTGCAGTCAGTACAAGAGACAGCCTAGAGTGCCCTGTCTTGTGTGCTGAGGGTGCACCTTGCTTCACTGTTTTTGCTGAAGAAATGAGGATCTGCTTTGTCTGCATTTTGCTCCTGTATTCACAAACTAGCCCTTTGAAGCTATGTCATCCCTCTGTGAGGGCATTTTCTGACCATTTGCAATGATCAGATACTTGGGTGATGCTCTGCCATTTTTTTAATCCCTGGCAGAAATGAAAATAAACAAAAAAAAGTGCTGAAGTTTACCCTCATTTGTCTTGATCTAGAAATGTCAAATAAACATATTATCCCTCTGCAGGTCTCAGTCAGTTGTGGATCCCGGGGTGCTGAAACGCATGGATAAGAATGAGGAAGAAAACATGCAGCCTTTGCTTTCACTTGACTAGCAGTTCCTGAGGATTGGACATGAACTGAGGTGGAAGGCACTGCCTCTCAGCAGCAAGCAAACCATTGGGAAAGAGTGTACCAGCTGGAATCCTATTTACTCATGTTAATGTAGCATAATGGCAGCAGGCAGCAGGTCTTACTATTCCGCACGGATTCTGGATGCCCTAGGGTGAAAAAGAGGAGAAGAAAAAAGGAAAATAAAATGAAATAAAATTAAAGAGGAATCAATAATTTATTCTGTAAGTGCCAACTCGTTTGTAAATACAATGTAATCCTCTAGTTTGACTTTGTAAGTTATGGTAAACAAACGCTATGGAAATGAGTGACTATTAAATATGTCAGTGAAGTGCACCATAAAAAAGAGAAGAAATCATGTGCGCACGGTCACGAGCGCGCACACATATGTACACACAGAAACACATACTGGACAAGGAAAAATATCAAAGCCAATTAAATGTTGTCCTTCTCATAGGAAGCCATATTGCAGCTAGCACACTGACTGCTGTTTCGTTTTCTCTCTGCAATGCTCATGTAGAGTGCAAAGATAAAGAGGGAATATAAGAACTTTGAGATGCTGTAATTAGTCCAATATTTCCTAACTGTAGGAATTGATTTCCCAAATAATGTTGTGGTTTAGGATTGTGATTTAGCATAAACCATGTAGCATTGTGAAAAAGATAACAGAGAGGCTGGAACCAGCTCTTTTGACATCTTTGTTGTTTAGCTGTGAGGTTTCCTCCTTAACTTTTCATTTATGATTTGCGAGTAACCTGGCTTGTTACCCTAATCTGGGTGCTGTAATGTGGGACACATTGGAGTTACTTCTCTTGCATTTTAGGTGCACGTCAAGAATTTTTCCAGAACTCTCTTCTCCCTTGGAATGAGAAAATAGTCCTCTAAATACAGCGTATCAACTGATATTTGAAAGTAAAGGCCGGCAGCAGTGGTTAAGAGTTAATCACTGAATCCCGTGCACTGGGAGACTGGACACATATATATTTTTACCAATTTCTGACAAGCATACAAGGTGATGTTGTTAGACAGTATATTTAATTGAAGGTTTATACAAGAAATCATTCCTATTCAATGTACTTAGATATATTAGAGATTGTATATTGAGACAATGTCATTATCAATATAGTAAAACTTTCCATAGAGCAACAGCATCCCACTCCACGCAAGGATTAATATGAATAAGTTGTAGTCAAACATCTCAGCCTATGTGTTTAGGACACTTTTAGTTGTAGTGCAACAGTATATATTGAACATGTGCCATAACAGATGAATACATTTTACCTCAAAAGGCAACAGACTTCACTAGGGATTGGGCAAATCAGCTGCAGTGCAGGGGCAGTGGCTCTTTCTGTTGTGCGCTCTCTGATGTGTGTGCAGCCTGTTGTATGTTGAGGCAAGAATGTAGTTTCTTGTTAGGACTTAACTCTGCAATCAGAGAAGACACAGGGTGCCCATCAAGGCATCTCAGGTTCCAAAGTCACCAGTTGTAGGTCACTTCACTTTACCCAGGATGATTGCAACTGTAAGATGTAGTAGGCTGGGACGAATTGAGAGCAGAGGGTGCAATCTTGGAAGCATGTCACCGCAGAGTTTAGCTGTGACTCCTTCAGTGGCGGCTTTGGCGTTTCTCAGGGCTGAGACAACCCTGTCTCCTCCAGCATCACCCTTGATTAGCCCAGGCAGCACGGAGATAAGGCTTTCTTACTTCTCGCTTCATTAGCAGCGCCGATACACAGTGTGTGCCCCAATGTACCATTGCATTGCAGGAACCCTGCTCAAGCAGGGGGGTTGGACTAGATGATCTTTCAAGGTTCCTTCCAACTCTTAACGTTCTGTGATTCTGTGGTTCTGTGAACTTGTCTGAACAAGTCTTCACCTTTCTGCTCTCCTAATTGTATTTTCATGATACATGCTATGAAATGCAAAGAGAAAAGATACGGTGCCTGAACATCTTTTCCTTCTGTCCTAGAAGTTTTCAGTAGTAGAAACTGTTGTAATACTACTTCTGTGGTTTGAGAGATTTGAAAGATTGATGAATTCTTGTATACTATTTTACTCTGTCCTATTTTTCACATGCCTTGTAGCATCATGCTGGATAGGTGAGACGTGTCTCTAGGGTTTGTGTAAGTGCCATATATGAATGTATGTTGTATACGGCCACACTTAGGTTTAATGAAATGGTATATTACCATCGATCTGATTTTTAAATCCTTATTAGATGAAACTCAAAGATCAGTAGAAATTTTCTTCTTAAAAGGGCTTCAGGATTTAGTCAGTATTGCAAATGTATGCAAACTGAGATACAACAATGATCAAAAATCTTCAAGGATGCTTCTGAATACATGGGACAAACCTTGGTGGAAACCAGCACAATACTGATGTTAGAGCACACCAGCTGCCTGGTAGGAAAATGCAAATGCCTCTTGCATCCCCACAGAGCATCTTTGTAGGAAAGTGTATCTGCTTAACTGTATGAGCTTAAAATTTATTTGCAAATCCTTTATTTATGCACTTAGCTGTAATTTATGTAATGTTTTCTGATGCCTGATTTCAGCCTCAAGTTAATGAGTATTAATATATTCTTCCCTGAAAATGAAAGTAGGATATACTATAACTTTGTGTAACTGGGACCTCATCTTTCACCAAGAACAAAACTACTTTTTGCGTAAGATCCTCCTTGTGAAGGAGTTGGGCTACAGGTCTTATTTGCTGCAGCATTTATTTTGCTCAAGCAAATTCTGGTAATGGTAACTGCAGATGTGACATCAGATAAGAGTAATAAAAAGGGTAAAAGAAATAGTTATGCTTTACATGCTCTTAGTTTTCTTTGAAGGCATTTCATTTCTCTTTTACACATCAGGCTACATAAAGGGTTTCTACTTTTCCTGTACTTCTTGTAGAAAATCTTTATAGATAGGTCAATTTTTAACAGATTAAATTTGGACTAAAAGTTTTTTTTTCCAATCTTTATCATCATAGGAATTGATGTCTAATTTTTATAGCAGAACTGAAGTGCTAAAAAATAGAATTCAAATGCTTGGGAGGAATTCCTCTTAATTTCTTACCTTTGTTGTATATTCAGTAGAATAAACCTTCTTGTAATTATGCATGCCAATATGCATATTAAATCCTGCAATATGAGGAACTTAGTGGAAAAACTGGATGCACCTGTCAAAGCAACTAGATGAAAAAAGGAGGAAGAAAATATTAAAAATTTGATAATTTCAGAGCTTTGGCACAATTTAAAAATGGCCTTTTACATGTTGTCTCTCATGAAACAAATTTTTAAAATCTGTTGAAAAATTATGGAAACTTCCATGTCCAAAGCATTTCTCCTGAAATCCAAGATGTCAGCAGTTTATTGGCTTTATAAAGACAGGTGATCATTCCCACAAAGCTCCAACAAATGCACAACAAATCTCCCAATAGTTACTAGTTGTGAAATAGCTGTAAGACGTCTTTACAGAAATGTAAATTTACTGTACAGCATATTTAAAAATGTGTTTTGCGCTCTACAAACATGCTATGCCTAGTTACAAACGATTTGTGGAGACATACATAAACTAAACATGGAATTAAATAGAACAGCAGAAGAGACCTCAAGAGGTTATTGGTATGTGAAGGAGAAGATTTGCTTTAATGTCTCTCTCAAACAATTGTTTTAGTTCAGTACATTGCATGGGATGCTCTTTGTCTTCACTCACAGCAAGCCTACGCACATTACCTGACACAACTGTAACCTGACAGTATTTTGGTCATGTTTTTTATTATTTGCCTGTTTGGGAAATTAAAAAAAAATTGGCAAGCATTGTAAGAACTACCATTTAGAGTTACCCAGTAAACACTTAGCAATGAGTTTGGTCATGGCCCTATTATTACATTGCTTCTGTTATTATCAGTGTATGTCAAGATTCTTGAAAAAGCCATGTTTAGAAGAGCATGGAAGAGAGAAAAATTAAAAATCAGGCTTCAGAATTTTCTTTAGACTATTAGAACAGGATTTGGGGAGGGGCACTGTGATTTTTTAAAAAAATCTTTATTCGCCTATGGGGAATGGCTTGCTGAGGTATCAACAGCATTTAGTACCAGGACAAATTTGGAAGTATCAGTGTGAAAGGCAAGAGCAGTGGTCTCAAAGGATTGTACTGAAAAAAATCACTACATGGCTAGCGGTATCGTGTCCTTCTAAAGAAAGGCATTTTTCAAGTATTTGTGATGCTGAGAATAGTACTATTGTCCATGGAATTCAAAGCACGCTATGAAATCAAGTTATCTTGTTTCTCAGGCAGCAAACCAGAAACACATCCAGTTAGAGACATTAAATCTCAACAGAAGACCTTCCCATTGTGTTTGTATCTATGGCAAAAATGATGCTTTGGCCACTCAGGCTGGTGTGCACTGCAGGAGAGAAAATGCTTCTCCATTTTGTATGAGAAGAAGGACTGATTGTTGATTTAGTCACGCCTGGTTTCTTTAGAAACCTGCCTAAACGTTTTACCATGAGACCAGGGGGTTCCTGTGGAGTTAAATCGGAATGTACCTTTTACCCTTTCCTTGGCAGAAATGGTGAAAAGGGAGTATGCCCCCCAAATGAAATGCCTTTCTTCCCTGTACAATTGATAGAAAAAAAGGTATTCTACTCTGGAGACCCCCGAAAGGAAATGCTGGCTCCCCAGTAAAGAATTTGTAACTTGGTTGGGCAGGGTCTCCTTTTGAGGGCCTTGAAAGATACTTGTTTTCTATTAACAGTACAGGGAACATCAGCATTCTATGTAGATGCGTGCTTAAGTGACCAGAGATGAAAGCCAGGTAAGTAGGACCCCAGAACCTGTATTGCCTCGCAGCCTTGGATGATCCTGTGTCAGGGATCTGCTAAATAAATGCATTGACTTGGACGTCCCCTTCAGTCTGCATTTCAGCTTTCACTCCTGTGGGAATTTTTGCCTATCAGCTTTTGGGATCTTTATTTGTTCCCTTCATAAGGGTTTATTGCCACAAAAGGGCATTGACCCCTGCAGGATTTCACAATTTGCAAAGTGATTTTTATTGGTAAAAAATAACAACTTGTGGTATGCTGGGCAGGCTGGAAGTTGAAACACAGGTCACAAGCTCCCACTATGTCACTCCCTCTGTCCAGAGTTTTGCGTGTGTAAATTGCTTTGGTTGCCAGACTCACATTGTATGAATTTAAAAAGAGAGAAAAATAAGTTTCTGTCGTGAGCTCAAAATCTGGGATCACCGTGGAATCCAAATGGAAGGGAAGCACTACACACAGGCAAAACAGACACCTCCATGGGAGGATGCTGATGCTTCCTGACGGTGAACAGTTTTGTTAAAATATGGATGAAGTCTTTTGTCTGTGGGGACTGTGGTCAGTCAGCTCTGTTGTTTCTGAATCAGTCCTCTCTATTAAAGGTGTGACAAAGCTTCCTTTTGCCATTAGCAGAGAATTCACTTCCAGAGAATTGGCATATCTATCAATTATTTGTATTTGATATGGAAATGCTGCTGTGGTTCCTTAAAGAGACTTTTGTGTCATCAGCAACACACAGCAGTGCCTAAAGGCAGGCATCTCAAATCAGGTCCCTTGGTTAATAAAAATTTAAGGGGAGAAAAAAAGCAAGGGAAAAGATAATAGAAGATGATAAAACACAATAATTAAAAAACTGAATCTAGGCTGCAGTGGAAGGCCATATGAATGGCAAGTATGGTGCGAGTGAACTTGTATAAACACTTCCAAGAAGTGAATTGGTAGCCTGTCTTGTGTCTCTCATCTACTTTAGGAGTACAGTTTTCATTTTTCATGTAGTCTACCTTGTATAATCATGGTGGGGTTTCCTAAATTTTTAGAAAACAATTCGGTTACCATGTGAACTTGTAGGCACAGTAGCTGACCTTGTGAACGTGAATTACTGGATCCGTGCATGCCACCAGATCCTCACCTGGAGATGGGCCCCAGGCTGGCTCAGACCTTGTACATGAAGGAATATGTGATATGTCATGTCCTGCCTGACTGAAGAAGTCATGCAGGGAGAGGAGGAAAGGAGTACCATGCCCGTAATGATAGGTGGGACACCCACAGAAAAAAACCCAGGGACTTGATCAATCATTTTAACGTGAAGGTGAGGGAGGCTTTCGCTTGCTCTGTAATATAGCAAACCCCACCACATATTGTCATGGGAAAGGAGAGAGAACATTTTTCTCTCTTTCCAACAAACTTGTCTTCAATATATTTAAACCTGATGCTTCTGCCAGGCCTGAAATGCCCCTGCTGCTGCTGCTGTTTCACGGTGAGTATGGTGTAGTACGTGGGCACTGGAAAGCTCGTTTGCCAACCTGTCCGTAGGAAGAGAAGGAAGGGATGTATTCCACAAGTCCCTGCTGTAGAAGGAATTGCGTGGGAGAATTCAGCACTTGCTCGGATTAAAGCCCATCTTGCCCTGCCATAAGTATCAGCTGCTCCCCGATAGAAAGCCGAGTGTAAGCGGTGTGGGGGAATCTCTCCTGTGCCCCTCGGTGTCTTGTGCTAAGTACCCGGTCCTCGGGCTGTAGCTGGTTATCTGTGTCCTACGTGTTTAAATGGTTCTGCTGGTCTTGTTAATTGTAATCATTAGTCACTCCGAATGGAGATGATTTAAAAGCAACTCAAAACTTTAAGCATCACGCTTGATGTCTAAAAATGGTAAATTGGTGATTGTTACAAGAAATGCCTAAGATTATGATAACTTAAAGAGTTTCTGAGTTTGGTTGCCTGGTGTCCTTGTTGGGACTCAGTGTATAATAATTTTCGCCTAAAAAGGTTCATGTGCATCTCTCATGCATCGGTGGCAGAAGAAACTAAATGATAGAACATGTGATTCTAAAACTATGCCTATATTCAGAGAGGCATATACAGAATACCTGACACTATTAAAAAAAAAAGAAAATTGTTTTGCAGTCTCTTTTAAGTCATTTGTTTCTCTTGCTCTTTCACACTATGGATTGTTGTATGAAATATATCCTACAAAACTTTCCCAGCTCTGCATCCCTTCTTGAACCACCTTGCATTCAATAACATCCTGTCATGTGTACATAATTTATTCTATGAATAAGTTGGAGAAAACTATTAAAATACTCAACACCCTGCAGACTAGAGATTGAGGACCACTATTTTAAATATTTCTCTTACAGAAATTTCTGGTAAGAGGGTGAAATGGAAAATGTGAGCAACAGCTGACCTCATCATAGAGGAAAACAAAAAAGGCTCTGGCTGAGAGTCTGCACAGGTCTAGATAGACATTCATCTGAGACAGCTCTTGTGATTTAGGATGTTACTGTCCCCTGACTGGTAATTACCACTCTTCAAAGAGGGAGTACTGCCCTAACACTGAAGCACCAACAGATTATGGAAGTACTCCTGTCTCAGCGAAGGCTGTTCACAACTCACGCTAACTCTGCTGATTCCACACTCATGCAAATGTAAAAGCACTCACATAATCTATTAATGCAACTCTGTTATGAGAATAACGATTAATAGGTAGTCATGGTGACATCCAAAATTGCTAGATTGGCTATCTGTGCCTTAAGGCTCTCGTGATCTATATTTATTACTTGCATAGCAGTAACCACTAAAACCTTTTTTTTTTTTTTTTTTTGCATGCAACAATCTACTTGGGAGCCTTATGGAAAATACTATAGCACCATATTGAAATTCAGAAATGTAATTACAGGAGTAATTTGAAAACAGTGCTTGTATCCTCAGGATAAAATTTGTTTGTTTCTCAATTTAGTACTGTTAGGACTCAGGGGGTCTGAGATTTGTAAAGCCAGGACAAGTCTATCAATCATGTTCTCTCTATGTATAGTTTCAGTAACTATTCTCTTTTCACAACTTGCTGTCAATTTGACTTTTATTCTTGAACCTAGTAAGATGGTTACTTTTGGTCTGTTGTGTTCCAACCTAAAATCTGAAGATTAAGCAACTTTGTGAAACATGTCACTCTTTATATTGTATATTTAAATATCATCACTTCTCTGTGATCAATGGGCTGCTTTGGAGAGTACTACTACTTTAAATCATTGCTGGTTACTGAGGAAGAATGACATTCTGTTAAATAAAATATGAACAAATGGAAATTAAAATATATATTTTTGTGTTTGTACTTGGGAGTATTTGTCTGGCTTGCTTGTGCTGAAATACATATGAGGGACATATTTCAGTTGGATCAAATGCACTTTATTCTTATCAGGGTTCTGAAAGAAAAATTAGATGTAATTGACGGTTATATCAGCAAGTTTCTTACTGGGAACATTGAACATCTCTTCCTGCCCAACAGTAAGTTTCAGAGAGCTAACATATTCCATGTTTACAGTACTGTTGTGAGCTGTCACTTCTTGGAAGTCTGCAGGTTGTGAATGTCCTCACATATGAAGATCATGCAGAGATGCAGCACAAGGAAAGCTCATTTTCCCCTCAAAGATATTTCCTACTCTCCTGCCTATTCACATATCTACTATGTTCCGTGGCGTCATCTCAAGCTCATTGACTTTTCTTTTGATGCCACATCAGGGAGAAGTGATATTAGCTCCTCACAGAGATGTCCACTTCTGCAGGGAAAAGTTGGTGTTCTCAGGAGGGAGTAAACAGGGTAGGAATATGTGATGTTGAAGCAGTGCCTGCAGAGTGACCACATTTCATTTTTTTTTTTTTTTTTCTTGGGAGGGAGAGACCCGTTAAATAAGAAATGACAGCTGTATGTTTCTTCTCCAATGCTCTTGCTGTAATATTCCTTACTTTAGGCACAAGGACACATATTCTCCCATTTTCTCTACTTAATCCATATCTTTACGCAGATTGAAAAAAAAAAAAAAGCTGCAAGTATCCTTCTGTTTCACACATAATCTCAGTGGCATATTCAGATGCTTTCCTCAAACCTGTGCGATACAACTTCCCAAGAACCACAGATTTCCCCACTACCAGGTTGAAAAGTGTACTGATGTTTTTCATCTGCGAGGGAATATAGTCCTTCTATAGTCCTCCTGCTCTCAGGCGCTGCGTTGCTGTATACCATATATGAACTGTTCCTGCACAAGGGTGCATTTTGTCAATACAACTGTAACAAGATACATGTCAATGCACCTCTCTGCTCCCTTGGAAATCCCTCAGTCACATCCCTCTTACCGAGCAGAATTAAAGCCCCTGTAAGACGCTGTGGTTTACTTCAATACCTCACTACAGTGCTTTCAGTTAAACCTCTATCCATATGTATGTTGCTAGGTTGCCTTCCCCTGAAAACAGTGGGATCCCAGCATGAGGCATGTGTGTACATGTCTGCTTGTCTCCCCCCTCTTCCCTTCTTGGAGCCCTTTTACCAACACCAGTTGTCTTTGGGAAAAGGACTCAAAGCTTGCATCTGCGTTGACATGCAGCAGCATGGTGTGACCGTCCCAGGTTGCCCAACCCTGACATGGGAGATGAATAGAGCATCCTGAAGATTGTGTGTGACTCCAGCACTTTCAGTTCCTACTGGAGGAGACCAGGCTATGAGCTGGAGGATGGGGGAAGGAGTACAAGACTTGCCTTTAGTCTGAGGGAACCAGGGTGAAATGGGGACCTACAGTAGGGCTACACAGTTAAGTTGTGTAGTACCATAAAAATAGGTGCATGGGCAGAGGAGAGAAATGCCTTTCCTTCCCTGATGGGAAGCAGAGCAAGGCCTTGCATGGGTGCTTCTGTACAGGTAGGAGGTCCTACACAACTTCCACAAGAGTACAGTGTCAATATTACTCCCGTGAGTGTGGAAGCATGGTCAGGAGGATGTGAAGGAAAATGGGAGATATGTTTGGGGAATTCATAACCTGTCATACCACCACAACCTTGGTGCAGCCTACAGTAGCTCTGTAATGGTGTAGGATGCAGGCATGGATAATGAAATCGGGAGTGGTGCTACACATTTCAATAGTACTGGTGGAGTTTACACAACCACGTAAGTGTCTATTGAGCATAATATAAACACAATAAGTGTTCTCAAGCTGAAAGTTCTCTGTGGTAGTAGAAAATATTGTGTCTCATTGCCTCCATGCCTCTTGACAGTGCTGGTTTCATTCCCATGAGCTGAGGAGTGGGGGGAAATTAGTGCTTGGCCTTCTAGATGTATATATACGGCTGGTCGGCTGGTCAAAAGTTCTTCCAGTACCAGAACCCTGACCGACAGTGCCCCTTCCTCCCTGGACATACTATCGGGCTGTCAAGCTATCTTTCTTCCCTTCATCCATCAACATAACTGCTCAAATTCCTCAAATCCCTTTCTCCCAGCTGAGAAAGTGCATATCTAGCAAAAATATGTCACACTGTTCAAAATGGAAATAATTGGTAAAAAAAATTGGTAAAAACTGTAATATTTTTCTGTGAAAAATGTAACACCTTGCCTTTTCCCACATTAACAGACTAAAAATTATTAATAAAAAAATTAATGAAATATCATTGTTTAACTTTTATTTCCAGCAGTGGCAACCCCAGAGGAAACAGTTAATTGTATTGTTTAATAGAAAAATGTTTAATTTCAAATTCTAGAAATGAATCTGTGTTTTTAATGGACATGTATTGTCTTCCTCATGAAGTAAATACATGTGAATCAGACTTTTTCCAGTTCTTAGGATCACTGTATGAAGGCCAATGAAGGCCTAATGAAGTTTTCAAAATGCTTATCATAATGAGAAATCACCTCGCCTCCTCAATTTTTCAATATCTGAACAGAAAATTTGTAAAATTTGAACATGAAATATGAAGCCTTTAATTTTTCCCTACATTAACACAATGGTGGAAAATGACAACATATTCAAAAGCTTGCAAATACTTTATCTTTTAAAAATTGCATATAAAAATTTACAGTTCAGATAACTACCAAAAACCAATGAGAAAATACCATGTCATCTTTAAGTGCTCAGAATAAAATTTGAGGTATAACTGTGCATCATGCTATCAGCCAGAATTTGTTTATACTATTAAGGCTTTATATTATAATTATTAGATCCTTTTAATGCTGAAACAGGAAAGACCGCAAGGAGAAATAAAGAATCTTGTGCGCAGAAATAAATAACAACACCAGAAACAGAAAAGAAACATGGAACTGGCATACTACAGCTTAAACTGGGTTGGCAGGGGGGGGTTGGACTAGATGGTCTTTTGAGGTGACTTCCAACTACTAATGTACTGTGATTCTGTGATTCTGTGAAACTGATCTTTCTTTATTTAACTCCTCATGCATGGGACTTTCTTTTCCTCTTTAAAAACCCCTGTAGACACAGATTTCAGCTCATGTCGTGCATGAGATGATTCAGGTGATGCACCACATACAAGTTAGTTAAACCATAATATCTTCTCATGTCATTATAGCATCATTAAAAAAAATTAAATACAGTGTAGTTTGAAAAAAAGTTACAGACTAATCTTGATCATAAAATAAAGATTCAGCACTGAAGGGAGTGTTTGGAAAAACCCTTACAAAGACCCATACAAGA
The DNA here is from genome assembly GCA_013399135.1 of Heliornis fulica. Classification (NCBI taxonomy): domain Eukaryota; kingdom Metazoa; phylum Chordata; class Aves; order Gruiformes; family Heliornithidae; genus Heliornis; species Heliornis fulica. The sequence continues at coordinate 19,975 of VXBZ01006337.1, read as the reverse complement.
GATATGTTTTACAGTCACTGTAAGGAATGATGGTCTTCAAGCTCCAGAATTAAGGATGGAGAAAGTGAGTGTATCTTCTTGTAATACATGCAAATCAGCTGAATTAACATGAGACCATGCTATGGAAAAGTGGATTTAGCCAACCATTGATTTCTCACTATGAGAAAAGTGCCTTATTACATGGCTTTAGTAAATTGCAGAGGTGACTGCAGTGCTTTTGGGATTAATTAAAATTCAGGTATTACCTGAGACTGACCTCAAGTCATAACTCCTGTGAGTAACAACCTCTACCACTTGTTTTTGTGGAGGATCTTAAGGAGGTTTTCAGGGAAAGTGGGAATGTGACCTACTACCATTGCTTCTTCCTCCTTTAAGCTCCCTAGAACTCATTGCCTTTAAAATTCTCTGTTGATGTCCCTGTATTATGAAAGGAAGCAGATGGATCTGCTATATAAGAATTTCCTTAGTCTCCATTTATTGCCAGTTCCTTGTCTCTAATTTTATTGATGCTGAGGTGGTTTCTCTGTTAGTTTTTTTTTGGTTTTTTTTTTTTTTGAAGGTGGGAAGATGAGTCCCTTTTTCCATTTCAAGGTAATTCATCAAATGGTGTTTTCATAACCTGGCAGCTGCATAAAATTATTTTTGACTGTTTAATCCCCTCCCACTCCCTCCCCCCCAAGTTTCTTATTCAAAGATCAGCTGTTTGTAATGATTAAATATAAGCGTCTCAGAAATGCATAATGATGGCAATTTTCTGCCTAGTTTCCCTTTCCTAGAAGCACCTTATCAGTGCGACATAAAGCCCAAGATGACAGCAATTTACACCTCTGCAGAGACAATAAAATGCAAATAGCATGGTTTAGCTTGAATATTTTCCCCTGGAAATAATTAGTTTTACCATCTCATTATTTTTCCCTTGTGCAAAAAGATATGCACTAATAAGATGACTGCTGTTTCGGCATGGGTTAGTTTATTTATTTATTTTTAAACCTCTGATAAGAATTTACCTATTTCAAATGTCTATCAGGGAAAGTTGTGTATTTGTTGGATGCCACATAATGAGGAGGTGCCTACCTGATGCCTTTCACCGCTGCCTGTTTGCAAAGAAACATCTGTGGGCTTCAGGTTGCAGAAGTGAGTTTGTGTCATGGGCTGAAGGCACTAAATAATGAAGGGCCACAAAGGCCAGATACAGCACGGCTCCATGGTTTGGCTTTGAGATACACACACCTCTCTATACATGGTACTTTATACAGGTTGTAGTTTCTGTGGGATTTTTGTCGCATAGCCTCACTGAACAAACCTACTACACCCTAGGGAGAGAAGTATTGGTGCTGCTCGAGAGCTAATTTTGGGAAGGCAGAGAATGAAGATGTCAGCTTTTCCAAGCTGAGTTTCCCAAAGGATCTCTTTATTTTGTGAAGAAAACTACCAGAGGCTTGTAGAAATACTGGTATTGATTTTAATGTTACAGTTTGCAGTATTTATTTGCAAGAAGATTTTTATTAAAATGGTTTGTCTGATTTTCCTTCCCAAAATGGCTCTGATTTTAAAATGGATATCTATGACAGTTTAAAACATACAACTAAAATGGTTATAGTAATCTCTACTTGTTTTTTTTTTGTTTTTTTTTTTTTTTAATAAAACCCTTTATTCTGATTATTGACCTCTTGGAACAGGTCCAGAAGAGGGCCATGAAGATGATTAAAGGCCTGGAGCACCTCTCCTACAAAGACAGGCTGAAAGAGTTTGGCATGTTCAGCCCGGAGAAGACTCTGGGAACACCTTATTGCAGCCTTATAGATTAGACATTAGGAAGAAGTTCACTATGAGGGTGGTGAAACACTGGAACAGGTTGTGCAGAGAAGTGGTGGAGGTCCCATCCCTGAAGACACTCAAGGCTCGATGAAGCTTTGAGCCACCTGTTCGAGTTAAAAGTGTTCCTGCTTACAGCAGGGGGGTTAGACTAGATACCTTTAAAGGTCCCTTCCAACCTAGCACATTCTACAATTCTATGCTCCTATGATTATTGATGTTACAGTGATAAGATTGAATTATTAACATTTCACATTTTGAAGGAACTCTTAGATCATGTTTTGTTCTCAGATAATATTTGGTTCTGTGTCAGAATAAGCCCAAATACCAAACTACCACTATTCTTCATGGAAGAGAAGTTCTTTGATTGAAGCTGCTCTGTTACCTGGCTTCTGTCAAAATAAGTCATGGAAAATATATATTGGTTCCTTTCACTGATTCCCACAAATAAGATTAAAGGGGAAAAGAGGACACTGTAAGTCACTTACTTGCTGATTTACTGAACTAGAAAAATAATCAGATCATTAACTCCCATCTTAAAATGTTAGACTAGTCTTCTGAAAAATTTAGTTAATGCTCACACCTGCTATATAAATTTAAGCAACTCATCCTTCAGGTTTATTACCTCCATGACATGCACAGCTAGCAAGGTCCATAATTCTAGAGCACAGATGATTGATGTTATGCTGTTTTGATTCCTTACTATAGCCCAACATCAGAGATCAACACTGCATCTGCAAGATGAGGCAAGAAAAGGTGGGAGGGGAGTCCAGTGTAGGGCTACAAGGATAATGAGGGGACTGGAACTTCTCTCATATGAGGATAGGATGAGACAGCTGGATCTGTTCAGCCTGGAGAAGACTGAGAGGGGATCTCATTAATGCTTACAAATAACTAAAGGGTAGGTGTTAAGAGGCTGGGGCCAGACTCTCCTCAGTAGTGCCCAGTGGCAGGACAAGGGGCAACGGGTCCCAGCTCGAACACGGGAAGTTCCATCTCAACATGAGGAAAACGTTCTTCACTGTGAGAGTGACAGAGCACTGGAACAGGCTGCCCAGAGAAGTTGGGGAGTCTCCTTCTCTGGAGATACTCAAAACCTGCCTGGACACAATCCTGTGCAGCCTGTTTGAGGTGATCCTGCTCAGACGGGGGTTTGGACTAGATGATCTCCAGAAGTCACTTCCAACCCCTGCTGTTCTGTGATTCTGTGTGATTCCGTGATAGGGATCTTCTGTGAAGAGTCCAGCGGAGGCTACAAAGATGATTAAGGGCCTGGAGCTTCTCCCCTATGAGGAAAGGCTGAGTGAGCTGGGGCTGTTCAGTCTTGAGAAGACTGAGAGGGGATCTCATCAATGTTTAGAAATATCTGAAGTGTGGGAGACAAAAGGAGATGTCCAACCTCTTTCCAGTGGCCTGTGGGGACAGGACAAGGGACAATGGTCACAAGTTGGACCACAGGAAGTTCCGCACCAATGTGAGGAAGAACTTCTTCATGGTGATGGAGATGGAGTGCTGGAACAGGCTGCCCAAGGATGTTGTGGTGTCTCCTTCTCTGGAGATATTCAAGACCCGTCTGGACCTGTGTGACATGCTCTAGGGAACCTTCTTTGGCAGGGGGGGTTGGACTCCATGATCTCTTAAGGTCCCTTTCAACCCCTGTAATTCTGTGTTTCTGTGATATAATAGCAATGACATTTATAATGACATCTATAAGGACCATGAGGCACTGGAACAGGCTACCCTGAGAAGTTATGGAACACACCCATTTCTGGAAGTGTTCAAGGCTGGTATGGATTTGACCAAACTTCAGCTACATGTGACCTAGCTCTATACACCCTAGTGAATAAAGAGAGAGAGTCACATGTAAGGCAAATCATCCTCACTGCATCCTAAAAGAGTCATCTTAGCTATAGGAAACTGTTAGTATGACTGGCAAGGGAGTTGTAGCGGGAAACTGAAACAGCATACATGCTGCACAGAGGCAGTACAGAGGAGAAGACAACATTTCCATTACAAACTACTGAACAGCAGGAGAAGGCCCATTGACACCTTTTATTTGTAATGAAAACATAGGTCTCTGAAGGAAAATGATTGCTTAATAAAATATACTTAATCAGGGTTTTCATCTTCAAAGAGACGCCGCTGCACACATGTCTGGTCGTCTCCTTCTCAGAAGACATGTTGAGTCATGTTTTAAGTACTGAAATGTGATCAGGCTACTCTTTCCAGAGGCAAGACAAAAGGAATGTTCTGTGTAATGCCATAAAGCCTTTCAAACTTGATCTTTATTATGGGAAATATTCAAGTCCTCAGAAGTGTGAGGAACGTAAGCTCAGGTTTTCAGAGCAATTGATCCTCATGGTGATGGATCAATGAAAGACACTGCGGGGGATCTTAACAAAAAGTGCCCCAATGCAGTCAGCCCACACTGAACGTTACACCAGTTTCTGGGATGGGTGCACGCCACAATTTGAAGTTTTTCTTCTTCCTTAAAAATAGAAAAGTCCATTAAATATAGGGATTACCCTTTATTTTTCAGACAGGGCAGGAAATCTTCAGAATGGGCAATACTACGATTTGGTTGGATGCTGTCAATAACGTAGAGCTTTGGTCAGAGCATTGACTTTGTGGGTTTGAGCACTGGCTGAACGTTGTCACCTGTGGATAGGGAATGGAGATTCTTGGCCCACGAGTCTGCACAGGAAGGATTATTATTTGCTGCTTGCACTGGGCAGCAGAAAATTATTTTGGTGCTTATTCTATAATTTAGAAGGGCAACTATCCCTGTAGGCTTTAAAGGAGGCAAAAGAGTAAAAGAGAAGTGAGAGAAGAGATGAAGCAAAACATTTAGAGTATTAGGACACTTATCTTGGCGTGTGAGTTGGAGATTTAGCCAATGCTGGAAGCTGCTCTCGCTTAACACATCTGTAAGCACATACCCTCCCTTTGCCATGTGGTGTTGAAAGCGACCAGAGTCATTGCTAGCTGTGCCATCACATGCAGGAGTCTGGACCAAGAAGCATATGAGTCTCCTTCAAAAGAGACAGGCTGCACATCCAAAACCAGGTAGAGCTGAATTTGGCTATTTTTCAGAATGATTGAGAGTAGCGTCAGAAGCTTTAGGATCCTGGCCAGATAGTACCTACTGCGTTAGGAATCAGAACTTTCTGAGGTCTGAGTTTATTTCAGAATGGCAGCTTGCTCCTCTTAGGAATTAAAAAGCCCCTCCTCTCTGTCTTTACATGAATTGCCTGAGCTTGTAACACAGAATCAGAGAATCACAAGGTTGGAAGATACCTTTAAGAGTCCAGCCATACCTGTCCTCTACTAAACTATATCCCTAAACACCTCGTCTACCTGACTTCTAAATTCATCCAGGGATGACAACTCAACCACCTCCCTGGGCGGCCTGTTCCACATCCTGACAGCAATTTCAGTGAAGAACTTTTTCATAACATCTAATGTGAACCTGCCCTGGCTCAGCTTAAGGCCATTTCCCCTTGTCCTGTCACTTGTCACTTGATAGAAGAGACCATCACCCACCTCTCTACTACCTCCTTTCAGGTAATTATAAGGTTAAAGTTGACACACATCAAACAGCCCTTGCCCTCACATACATTAATATACTTCTTTCTTGTAGCTCAAGTCACGCAATTACCTATGCTTCTGAGTGCATGTTGTACCATAAACTCCTGTCATGTTTCTGTGGAGGGGTGAATGGTAACTGATTACTATACAGGATGGAACAATATTTTCTTGTTTTGCTATGACAACATGGTGGTAGGGCCACCTAAGGCTAATGAATAAAAAATAAATGGTGTCAGTAGTGGTTAAAAGGAAATTTAAAGAATTCACAGCAGGAAAAGGAAATGCTGTACATAAGCTACTTCATAAATTTCAGACCTTCTTCTCAAACAGAAGGAGGTGGTAGCTTCCCTGTCGTGAATCCAAGGCCTTTTAAAAATCAGAAATCAATCATTTATTCCATGGCAATCCATTAGACACTGTTAATCATAGCAATCTATTGCACCTCACCATTAAGTTTTGCAGCAATCTGATCTCCTGGACTTGTATTTACCAGTGATTTAGGGTGTCTGGCATCTCTAAAAGACTTTAATTAGCTGTTCTCCTACTGTGTTTAAATTTTTGCATAAAGACCTTGTAGATTAATCATAGTTTTCCTCTGGGATTACAACGAACAAACTTGGTATGTTTAGGAGAGAGCTTGGCTTCATGCTAAAGGACTGAGTGCATTATTCATAAATAAACATTGAACTGTGAATACAAGGGGAGGAAGAATTTATACTAACAGTGCAGCTTCAGGTTAGTCTGTGCCTTCAAACTGCAACTTCCACCTTGGATGGCATCGAGGTCCTTGAAGAAATGGGAGACTATAAAGGACAGCTCAAAACGTTTGCTTTAACGTACAATAGATATTTTATATCATACATAACTTCAGCTTTTACTGTGATCATAGCTCGTATGCGTTCCTCTTTCTCCTCACATGTGACTGCAGGCCCACTCCAGCCAGGCAGAGAAGGTTCTTCTCCTGCCTGCTTTAGGAGGAGGACAAAGTGCTGATCAGGAGCTGGGCTTTTTTCTGATGTGGGGATGACCTGAAGTAACCTTCCTATCAGGTCCAAGTGCATAAGGGAATATATTAGTAAAGACCATGTTAATATATTTGTCAAAATTTGATATTCTAGTATTTATGAAGATATTTACTAGGGCTGTTTTAAACATTGTGTATGCAAGCAGTATACATTTAAGTAGATATTTTAATTTAAGGATTCCTGTTAAGAGTAATTTAACTTGTGATGTACTTATGCATGGGTCTGAAATGTTACTCTGAGCAGTCTAAACTAGTTAACTGGAAAGTTTTACCATCAAAAACCTTATCTGATATTTCTGTGTTTTCTTAGAAGCATGCAAGGTTAATCTTCAGCAGTGCTGGAACTCCAAGGATATTTAACAGTAGATGTATATTTAATAACATGTTATATTCTTAATCAGCAAGACTAGGTTATACATATGATTATTTTAGCTATTGTAATCTGAGGAAAATAACCTATTGAGGAAGAGGAACTTTTCTTTGTAGCATAAATCTGCAATATGTCATTTATTCTGTTTGTAGTAAACAAAAAGAAGTCTTGTGGGTCTAACTTTCTCATTGTTAGAAAGTTTGTCTGAAGATTTATAATAAATTTTTAACTTACTGTTTTACTGTGTAAACATAAATATTTCTTTTAAAGTTGGTGGTGGGCTTGAAAAGATTTATCTTACATTTAAATGATTTATGCTTGTCCAAATGCCCAGAACCACACAGTTATACGTTAGGCCTTGTTGGTGAGGCAAATGCTTGCATGTATTTTGATTAGAATAAAGAATGCAGCTCCACTTGTCATGTAATCGGCATGTCAACTTCTGTTAACTAAATGCAGTGGTTTTTTTGGCCTCAGTGTACAGCCATGAAAGGGTCAGGAAACTGTGCACCTCTATCCTCTATCTGCAGATGGGAAAGATCTGCGCCCTTTCTTTCAAAAAACCCAGGAAGGTCTTGGCCCTTAAACACACAACTGGTTTTCCTGCCCACTCTTTGTGAAACACAGTCTTTGTAACAAATGCTCCTATAAGTGAGGAGACCAGGGCTCCACCTGAGGGGAGACACATTCCGCATCTCTATTTTGTACAGCAGATCAGGCCATGAGGAAGCATGGAAATGGAGGGTGAGTCAGAGGGGCACTCACTGCTGCTCTGACCTAGGGATGGGGCACTGAGCAGCACTGATACCCGACATGAAGGAGCAGGGGCATAGGGAAAGGGGTTGTAAGCACAGGAATACCGTGCTGCTTAGTGGTTATGGCACTCTCCTGCCCCTGAAACAACTCATATGCTTTATCAAATGGCCTTTACACAAAGGCAGAATAGGATGTGATGAGCAACAGGCAGAAAGCCAGGTTGCTGCCTGAGTGCGGAAATAGTGATTATTCTTGGAAATGTCTCCAACTAGCTGCTGAGTGCTGACCTCACCAGTGTCACATGCAGAAGTACACTCTTGTCCCCAACCTCTTCCCCTCTGTTTACTTATAGTGACTTCATTATCCCCCTTTCACCTGATCACCACCCTGGGAACTCAAATTCCATTGCTCATCCTGTGTGGTTCTCACTGAGTCCCCGTTCCATGTGTAGTATTTAATTTCACAGGTATGGTCCAGATGCTTTGGTCTAGAGATAGTTGGCATTTAAAAGGATCATTTGACTGACAAATTGGATGCCTTCATCATTATTATCTGCTATTCTGGCAATCTAGGTGTCATCCACACATTTTACCAGCAATAATATTGTGTATTATTCAAGAGCGTTAAAAAAAAATTATTGAATTTATCCCTGCAAAGGGATCCTTTCATTAGAATATTCATCTCTTCAATATGACTTAATTGACAGCTGCATTTGGGCATCTGCCAATGTGAGTCCTTAATCCATTTAATGTGATCTCTTCTGCTTTCTAAGAGACTAATTTTATAATAAGACTCACATGTGGTACTAAATCAAACACCTCATAAAAGGCAAAAGTTACCAATTACTTTTGTTAAGCAAGCTAGAAATATCAACAAAGAAAGCTATAGATATAGCCATCTTTGGGGCTGAGTTACAGGATCTGAACCAAAGTACTGTGTAAAGAGAAAAGTACTGAAGGGCTAATTTCACTGAGGGAATATAGAATTGGGGGCTTGATGTGTAACCCGGGGCAGCCTGCTTTCAGGAAGGTTTGTGAAAAGTGAATCAGTATCAGGTGTAGCATCTTTAGCAGAAGGGAATGATGGTACCTCTTGCTCCTTTCTTTGCTGTTAGTTTTCTCCCCAAATACCTTACTACTCCATTGTTTGTCATAAGTTGTGAGGAAGGTCTTAGTACACTATGCTATTGGACTAAAGGAGTGGGGAAGCTTGGGTAGCAGTGCAAGTCCTCTGCCCAGATCTACATTTTTCAAAAGCATGGACTCTTCCTTATCTTTTGAGAGAGAGATGGAAACTTCAGAAGACAATGAACTTTCCTAATTGAAAGAGGTACAGTACAGGATGAAGAGTCCAATTTTTTCCTTCACTTCCTTCTTTCCTTCTCTGTTTCAGAATGAACAGGCTGCCCAAAGAGGTTTTGAAATCTCCTTCTCTTGAGATATTCAAGACCAGTCTGGACATGTTTCTGTGTGATCTAATCTAGGTGATTCTGCTCAGGCAGGAGGGTTGGACTAGATGATCTTTCGAGGTCCCTTCCACCTCCTGACATTCTGTGATTCTGTGATTAGTTAGATGTCTCCCAACTCAGCATTTGTACAACCCTTTTTAGGTACCTTAAAGGACAGGAACAGGTAGGATGTTGCCTTCTGATATGCATGTGCCTGCTTTGGCAGGGGAACGGACTTGATGATCTCTCGAGATCCCTTCCAACTCCTACAGTTCTGTGATTCTGAGAATGTAGGTCTCCACTGGACAAGCTGCCATTTTAGCATGGCACTGTGCTAGAGCCAATATACATTTCCTCTTCAGAGGAAGAAACAGTATATTGCACTTAGTAGCCCTTTGCCATCCCAACCCTACTCCCAGAAGTGAAAATAATAAACTCCAGGGTCAGGCTTTCAGCACATCAGTGCTTTTGTGGCTCTAACTATTAGCACCTAGTAATAGAAGGAAAATCTACCTTGTAAGTGTAATATGAGATCACTCCAACTAGTATCACGTTAAACTGTTTGGTTTTTTTTTGTTTTTTTTTTTTTTTAATTTGCCTTACTTCAACAGGCGTCTATAATCTGAGAAGAATAGCTGCACCAATCTTATAAATATTAATGGATCAGAAACAACTCTTAGGACGTTCCATACTAACAGTAATATTATGCAAAATAACAGCATGAAAGGAAAATCATGTAGAGTTTGGGGGACCATAATATTCTGCTTTTTCTGATCCATCCAGACTTCTATATCATATTTTTAAAATACTATAATTCCTTTGTATTTGGCATCAGTCTGTTTTATGAGCTTTAGGGTAATTTAGCTGTGCAGGTGTTGAAAGATTTAGAGTTACTGTCATCAGCCGTTCCTTCAGGTAATCATTGTTACTAGAGAAGATGGGAGGAAATGGGTTTAAATATAATGATCTTGACAAATGGGAGAAATGGTCTGAAAAAACTAGGTTGTAGTTCAATAAGAATGAGAACAAAGACTAAGATGAAAATGAGACCAGCATACAAGACAGGGAAAAGACAACTTGGTAGAAGATCCCCAGGAAAGGATTTATATTATAAATATAAATATAACCTTATGGGTTAAGACCAAAGGTCCACCTTGACTAGTGTCTGTTTCTGATAGTGAACAACATTTCATGCTTAGAAAAAACTACAATAAACAGGAATGGCAAACTGTCACCTCTCCTCATGCAGTCTTTTCCCTTCTGGCCCTCTGACTTAGGACTTTACTGAAGCAGTCACATCTCTGAAATCTTATTTTAGAATTTCTTAGTAGATCTTCCATGATTTATTAAACACCTCTGGACCTATTTCTAATCACGCTATTCAATTCATCCTGTAGAAAAAATGGTCCACAATTCAGTTGTATGTGTACTGTATAAAATTTTGCTTCACAGAATCACAGAATCACTGAATTGTAGGGGTTGCCTGTTGTCTATAATTTAATTTTATTTCCTTTATCTTATATATTATGAAAAATAACATATTGGTGTCCCCAATTTAGGCTTTCCATTACCTTTTTTTAATTAAAAAAAAGTTGATTACATCTTTCTAAATGTTAAGGGTCTACTCTATATAATTTTTTCTCAGAGGCCATCACATATTTCTGACAATCCTTGATAATCCTTGTTATATTTCTCAGTGCCTCTTCTGATTCTGCTTTACCAGCTTCTAATACCTGCTGTATGATTTCTGATATCTAGTGGCCAGAATTGCACATACCATTTGAGACATAAATGCACAAAGGTTTTATTCAGTGACCTTGTGTAGTATTCTTCCATTTCCCTTTGCTAATAGTTCCACGTATTCTAATAATCTTTTTGTGACGGCTGTTGAGTATTGGGCTAATGTTTTTAGGAAATTGTTTGCAGTATATCCAGAGTCTTATTTCTGAGTCATAAAATCTTACTGAAAGCCTGCTGCTGTATCTAGAGAATTACAGTTACTACTCTTCATGGGATTTATTTTGCATTATTTTATCATTATATACTTTTTCAGCTACTTTCAGACAGTTTAGCTGTGACTGACTTCAATGCATGAGCTAGTACAGCACCCCAAATATTAGCCCCTCTCTGACTTAGAAGTGGACCTGTATACTTATATTAGTTATTTGTCTCTGTGACCAGCCACTCAGAATATAAGTATGTATGTGTGTAGATATCTGATTTGTGGTTACCCAGCTGACATTTATGCACATAAATCCGGCATCCACAAACATCTGTGTTTGCTGTCACCAAAAATCTGCTCCTCAATGAATAAAATGTCATCTTATTTAAAAATATAGCTTCACGCTGCACAAGCACTATGCATACGCAGTACAATCTATGAGTCCCAGGACTGAAAGAAATGTCAGTCATAAACCTTGTTGGTATACTAGGTGTCTGTTGTGGTGTAGCCCCAGGCAGCAGCTAAGCCACAGGCAGCCACTCACTTGCTCCACCCTGGCAGGCTGGGTGAGAGAATTGAAAGGGGAAAATCGAGAATCATAGAATCACACACAGTTTGGGTTGAAAGATCACCTAGGTCCAAACCAGCTGCAGTGGGCAAGGACACCCTCCACTAGCTCAGGTGGCCCAAAGCTCCATCCAACCTTTGTGGCCCTGCTCTGAACTTGCTCCAGTAGCTCAATATCTTTATTATGCTGGGGACCCCAGAGCTGGACACAGGTGTCACCAGAGCAGAGGGACAGAATCACCTCCCTTGATCTGCTTGTCATGCTTCTTTTGACGCAGCCCAGGATACAGTTGGCTTTCTGGGCTGAAAGTGCACATTGCCAGGTAATGTTGAGCTTTACTTGAATCAACACTCCCATGTTTTTTCCCCTCATGTCTGCTCTCAATCCATTATCTGTCCAGACTGTAGATGTGCTTGGGATAACTCTGACACATGTGCAAGACCTTGCACTGACCTTGTTGAACTTCATGTGGTTCACACAGGACCACCTCTCCAGCCTGTCAAGGCCCTTGTGGATGACATCCCTTCCCTCCAGTGTGTTGACCGCACCGTGCAGCTTGGTGTCATTGGCAATCTTGGTGAGGGTGAACTCGATTCCACTGTCCATGTCTATGAAAAATATGTGGCTTGAGATAAAAATAATTTAACAGGTAAAGCAAAAACTGCACACACAAGCAAAGTATTTATTCACCACTCCCATGGGCAGGCAGGTGTTCAGTCATCTCCAGAAAAGCAAGGCTCCAACACACACATGATAGTTACTGGGGAAGACAAATAACATCACTCTGAACATCCCCCCCCTCTTCCTCTATCTTTAGATGCTGAGCATGACATCATATGGTGTGGAACATCCCTTTGGTCAGGTTGGGTTGTCTGTGTCCCCTCCCAACTCCTTGTGCACCCCATCTCTTCACTGGTGGGGTATGATGAGAAGAAGCAGAAGCTTTGTTTCTGTGTAAGCGCTGCTCAGCAGTAACAAAAACATCCCTGTGTTATCAACAGTTTTCAGCACAAATCTAAAGCACAGCCCCATGATAGCTACTATGAAGATTAAGTCTATCACAGCCAAAACCAGCTCAAAAGTTAAGTATATTGCTGTGGAATGGAGTATGTAAAATTATTAATGACAATCTTGGTGTCATTATAGTTTTCAGACAAATCTGAACTAGAAAAAAAAGCTTCTAGGTATTGCTGCTATGTTCTTTGTGGAAAAATGCAATTTCCCTTTCTTCAGTTTTATAACTCTGAAAGAATTATTACAGAGGCTTCACCCAAAATCTTAAAGGCAAGCAGAAAACTAGGAAAATAATATTCAAAATGAGGTTTGCCCAATTAGGTGTGGTAGCTGAATGCCTGATTGCACACCCAATTGGCATATTAAATTTGTCATGGTTTCTTATTCAGTTTGGGTAATTGTGCATGCAAATGAACAGGTAGTCATCTAACCTATCATTTCCATAAGTAATTCACATATTTGCATTTGCATTTTCTTTATAACTGAAACTCAAATTTTGACTACCTTAAGGGACATCAAGAGCTTAAGCTTTGATCTTATCAACAGGAAATGAAGTTCAATGGTCCTCTGGAAAAATGGAGTTCACCTCACAAAAGTGGAGAATTATTTTCCCAACCTAGATTACCCTAAAATGTTCCTGTGCTGCCAGCCTGGATCTTCAGTGATAGGTGACAAGATCCTAGCAATGAGGATCCAAATATAAAAAACACATTTTTTTTAGTAGCCACTAAGTCACTAAGATGTTTTTTAGGAGTAAAAATAGGAATAGCTGGTCAGTGCATCAAAGGTTTCTATACTATAAAGCACAGATATTAGACATCTGTATATTAACATAAAAATGCAATATCATCACTGTTGTGAGGTAACTGGTGTAACAGAGACAGGATAACTCATATGACTAGAATATGAACATAAACTGGTATAGCATGCTCAAGAAGGGCAAACAAAGGAAAAGGGAAAAAATGTTACCTTGCATATGCAAGGTAATACACTTGTGTGGAGGTTTAAAGTCTAAAGTGTATGCCAAAACTCTCGGGTTAACAGTTAAAGAGAATAGGGAAGAAAGGCTGTAGGTATGTTGACAGATCTTGACAATTTGGTCTGAAAACCCAAAAGGATGCTTAATACTGACACAGATAGGAAGAGTCAGCAAAACAGAAATAGGATGGAACACCAGGTTTATGAGACAGAACATGGGATATATGGAGGACCATAAGGTTGTACAGCTCTGAATATCATGTCTGGAATGTGTACTCAGAAATGTAGCCCACAGTTGTGGACCTCATGTTCCTTTCAGACCAGTATTGGCAAGCTAGACTGCTCTGGTCATTATACTTTGAGAAAGATGTGAAGTGACCAGAGAAGTCCAGGAGAATCTCTAGAAATAATGGCCATTGGGGAAATTTTGGAAAAAAATGGACCTTGGTAAGATGCAGAATAGGAGATAGTTGGGACAAGGTAACAGACTTAAAGTGTGCAGAAATCAGCTACAAAGAATGAGAAAAAAAACTATTTTTTTGTATTTGTATTAAGTATTTGCCTTAGTTTTCAGCAAGAAAAGATTAAATAAGGTTATTAGGAAACACTTATAGGAGCAAGTGCTAGTCAAAAATTCATCTTTGCACTGGGTGAGCAGACAGAGATTGTAAAATCTTAACTACTGGAGATATGGAAAACACAGTTTAGCTGTACCTCTTTTCATGAATGACACAGGGATGATTGATCCTACCAGAGTTGGGCTAATTCATATTCCCAGGATTGCTACCACGTTTTCTTTATATAATTATGGTGGGGTTTTTGTTGTATTTATGTATTTTTAGTAATTTTACAAAAAAAGATTGAAAAATTTTAATAACTTAGCAGTGTATAGTTTCATGGATACCTACAGTTCCTGTTCTTTCTCTGTTCTCTTTGTTTAGTAGCTGTTTTGAGAAAACTAGTGGCTTAGGGGCGTAATGTGCTTGTACCTTTGGAGGGACCCTGAGGAGCAGCTGGAGGTCATTTCAGTGCCCAAGAGACTAAAAATCATGAAGGCTTTATTCCTCTGAAAGTTGTCTAATCCAAGCAGTATGGACTGTCAAGGTTGGATAACTCACAAGGTCTCTGAAGAGTAAAAACTACTTTGACTTTTAGTCTATTTTTCGTCATTTCTTATCCTGTTTTCATGCTCTGAGTATTTCTGTGAGGCAATTGTGGAAATGGTTCAAAAACTCCAGACTCATAAGCTGCACTTCAGACAGAAGCTCCTTTTGGCTCTTTGATCCAGAAACCTGAAAGCTCTTCCCTGGGGAGGGGACACGAGTGGCTGCCCACGTAGGCAGAGTCTTCCATCTTTTCTGAAATATATATCCATCAAAGTCATGTGCAGTCTCAAGCAAAAAGGTGGAAGAACACCAAAAGCCAAAGTTCTAATAAAATATGACATATTTTTAGTGAAGATTACCTGGTATCAGTGGTTGTAATAATTTGGATTATTTTAAGGAAGATTTAATAAAGATGATAATGAAGATTCACGGTGAAATTCCACAGACTGGAAAACACCTAGCAATGCACACTTGCTAGCATAACTTTGCAGTGGGAATCAGGCCATCTTTATTCCCTGCCTCAGCCCTTCCCCACCTTTCCCACGGCAGCAACGGCTGGGCTGGGTGAGCTCTGCTGTCGCACTGCTGGGAGCTGTGCTGTGTCTGCACCTGGCCAGCGTAGGTGGGGATGGGACGGAGGGGAAAAGCTAAAGCACCAGGGCTGTACAAAATCTGAGCTACAGGCACCACCCTGAATTGAAGTTAGAACCCAGGCTTGGTATATCTGGAGAAAAGAGAGAAATCCTCCAAAATTTTGGGGGTGGGGAAACGTTACTTCACTATGTCAGTAGTTCATCAGCTGCTGTAGAACATCAGCTTCTCAGGTCAACATACGCAAAGGCCTTTGTGTGCTTGTTAAAACTCTGGGGATCTCTGCACTATTAAATGATGAAGCATAGATTTACCCAAGTGCCCTCTTCAAAATATGAAACAAAACATATTGATGCTGAAAACTCAGATAACTTCTGTGAGAGAGATTGTTTTGTTTGGTATGTGAGCCTTGCCGTAAGACCTGTTTACAGCTATCAGCATTTTTCCTTCTAAGTGAAATCTTATATCTTCCCTGGACTAAAGTAATTACAGATAAATGACGGTTTTGCTTTGAGAGTACAGCAGAAGGGACAAATATTCAGACCTAAGAGAATTCACAGTGAAATAGTCTAAGTAGATGCATCTTAGTTTCACTTGCAGCAATCTTGGTTGTTTAAGGAAGATCTGTGGAACAAAATTATTCTGCACCTTATGAAAACACATAGGGATGCTGCTGTCTTCCTAATATATTAACAAGAAATTTATTCAGATGTTATTGCTATGAACTAAATTTTCACTGTTGTGTCTCAATCACTTATATACATGTATATGCCCGTGGCCAAATAATGGGTTAATTTTCTTGTCAGTCAAAGAAGACATGGCATACAAAGTCTGAAAATTCTTAATAGTAGGCAGTGAAAACAAGTAGGCTGGGAAGGTGCAGCTAGGTTGCATCTTGAAGGTGTCTCTGAATGAGCTTTACATAGTTTTCTAGAGAAGAGAGTCCTGTCTAGTAGCATCTGTCCAGAATACATAGAAAATAATATGAGAGACTTAAATTTTAAAGCATTTTCAATGATTATTCTCCCAAGATTAAAGTGAAGCAAAGCAGATCTTCCCCTTAAGGAAATATTTTACATAACAGTAGCTGATAAGAATTTTTGTACATCACACTTGTAGTGCTTGTAATTGTAGATGTGATGGTAAGAACTGCAAACATGGCTGTTTCTCTTCTGCATTAATTTTATTGGACTTATGTTTTTGTAAAAAAAAATTTCATTGTTAGGGTGGCTTTGTCACAGTGCAGACAAAAGTTAGGTAAATGGAAAAGATTATTGTCTATGATGTTATGGCTAAGGAGCATATCTCCTCTCTTTCTCTAAATTGTTGGAATATCTCAGTTGGAAGAGACCTACAAGTTTCATCTAGTCCTTGCTGAGAGGTTTCCTTCTATTCTCTATTAGTGCATTAGCAATGACAGAGCTAGCTACCGGTGCAAGAAGCTTTGGTAAGGTTGATGTAGAGATAGAGAAGCACGGGAACAAAGACAGTTTTTGCGTTTCTATTATCAGAGAGTTTTAGAAAATAAGGGTTGTGAAAATATGTTGGCAATATTTTAGGCACAGTTACTTAACTGATTTTTAGTTAGTTTTAGCCTACTCAAGGTTCCTCCCATTCTGTTTTGTATTTATAAATTTTTATTGCATGTCTCAAACTGTAGCTTTTGTTTTGTTTGTTTCTTTTGGGTTTTTGGAAGGGTTTTTGTTTTTTAAGCTCCATCCTCCAGTACTGTGAAAATCTAACCTGTTAATGAAAAAAATTGAAGTAAGTTTTTACCAGCAGAGAAACACTGAAATAACTTACTCTAAGGTAGCCTGAGGACACAACACAAGAAGGGTTTAACTTTAAAACCCATTCTTAAAACAAATCATTCTGTGAACAGCAGAACGAAGGAAGCCCTGTATCCTGTGGATTCTTGCACAGCATTTCTTGCCTCTCACCATCGTAATCCCAAATCTTTGCAACTACTCCATAACCCCCTACCACGATACCTCCTATTCCCCCACAAGCCCTCTTCAATCAGACAGAAGAGGAACATCATTTTTCTCACACAGATAGAGACACTAATTTCCCCCAGGAACCTTGTTAGCCTTTCCTATCTCTTTGTAATGCTGCTCGTGAAAGCATCAATTGATCCAAAACAGTCAATGTGGTGCCAAGAAGCAGAGGTACCCACAAGCCCCTGCTTTGCCACCACCACCAGCACTGCCGGTGCCCCACCTGCCTGGTGGTTTTCACTGGACTTGGGGGAACCTGGCAAGACCTCAGTACCTCTAAAACTTTGGTTAATATTAGTGCCCAAACATGACTCTCAGCAACTGGTGGACAGATAGCATGGTTACTGAAGTCTCCATTAAATTGAAATCGTAAATCTTACAATTTTAAAGATTATGAAGTATTTTGAAAACTTGCTCATGGCTTTAAACTGCTGGAATTGGCTGGTCTGAATAAAAAGTGCTTTAAAATAGATAACTCCTCACTCTAGTATCTTGTAAGCACTGTCCCTGGATGCTTTAAATAAGCCCCTTTCTTTGCCAGGAATGTAACTGCAGTCTTTCATTTTAACCCCAACAGTGTAAACTTGTTCTGGTAAACTAATACAACTTCCCCTGGAATTGAGAAAACTATGACCGATACCAAATAATATACAATAAATTATTTCAAAACTGATAGAAGATCTCCTGCAGATATGATTAAAAATTTAATCACTGGAGAGCTGCATGTTCTGATATGAGGAGATGTTTTAGAAATATGCTTGTATATGCTTGCACCATGAGCTCCTAGGAAAGGACAAAACAAACTGCTACTGGTTCTCATTAGAAATCTTTTGTTTTGTCAGTGGCTATGGATTTTTGGAAAAAAAAAAAAGATGTTTAGATTCTTTTTCCATTAGACCTAATGATTATAAAATGAAAGAACATCTCTGGAATATAATAACTTGGCAGTAGGTTATTCAGAGCAGTAACTTTTAAATTATTTCATGTGTAGAATTTTGGTTTTGATAACTTAGCAGACAAAATACTGTATTAAACTGAAGCGCATACATGAAATATTCATTTGCAGAATGAGCTAAATAAATATGAATGTATAACTTTAAAGACTCAGAAATAAGATTCAGAAAATTACTCAAAGATAATATTGCTGAAGGACACTAATTCAAATATCTTTTAGATTTCCCTGCCATGGTTTAATATGAAAGGAAAGAAATCTCAAAGACTCTACAGCAGCAGGAGTTTGTGGCTCTGCTGTGATCATCTAACCTAATCCAGTTAGAAGTCCAGCTCTGGAAATCATAGCTCTAAGACTTAAAATTGTGGGATTTTTTTATATATTTTTACTGGTGATCTCTTGTTTTCTGGTTGCAGGTATAAAGAAGGAAATAGGCATGAAGCAAACCTATCATCAAAAACCAGCTTGCAAATCACATTTGAAGACTGTGTGTACTGAAAATAACATTTTGTCAATGCTATGTGTTTTCTATAGTTAAACCAGCAGTAAATTAGAGTGTGGTTTTTACTTCTGTACACTTATCCCTAACCTCATGTTGACTTTTTTATTTTTATTAGTTGTCCTCAGGCCAGAAAAAAACTTATATTCTTATTCACAGTGAAGCTGGGACTTAGTGTCATCACCATGTTATCTCCATGTGGACTGGAGAAGTAGAGAGAGCCCTGACATGGAGTATATGATACTGAAGCTTTGGATTTCATGAAATATTCTGTAAGTTGAAGCGTGATATGACATTGCTTCATGTCTCAACATCAGCAGTGTGAAAGAAATGTCTCTTTACCCTGAAAATGATGATGACCTGTTGTCCTTATTTTTGATATTTGGGTATTGCATTTAGACTAGAAATTTCTTTTCTACAGGAGCATGTGGAGATGTATTGCACAGCCTGCTTATTCCAACAGGTTTTCTCCTTAATGATTTTTATCTTTTCTTCACAGTTAGTTATTCCCATCATGGTCATACATTGAGATGGAATAACACTGGTGTACAGGTACCTCTGCAGACCTTCTGGTAAATATGATAATGTGGAAAGACATGTCAGCTGTTTCTTTGCATTGTCTCCTTTCAGTTCTACAGCAGTTGAAAATATTTTTCTCTATGGCACAGTGGGACCAAGAAGCAGGCTTCCAAGGGAGGCTGTCCAGGCTCCATCCTGGAGGGTTCCCAGTCCTGAGAGGGCACAGCCCTGTGCAGCTCACTCTGACCTCAGCGATGAACCTACTGTGGCAGGGACAGACCAAGAACTTCCCGAGCTCCCTCCAGCCTGAGCTGTCTGTGACCCTATGGTATGTTAGTGCCCTTTACCTTCACTGACTTTAGTACCACAAAATTTTACTGATTTCAGAGCACACCCCTGTGGATAAAGATGAATTTAGGGACAACACAGCATTTGTCGTCTTTAGCACAAATTGTTTAGGACAATTTTTAAAATTGTCTTTAGGACAATTTGTTGTCATTAGGAAGGAAAAGCCAATCTGAAACATGTAGAGCAAACAGATCCTATAGTTCTGTGAACGAAATTTTCTTTTCTCTCCATCTGTCCAATCTGGAATGGTCAAATGAAGGTTTTGTTATGGAAGGAAGGATGGGATCTGTTTCTCTGCATCAAAAGAAGCAGTCACCAGTCTTGAGGAAAAGCTCATGCAATGTTTTTAATTTGAGATCTGAGAAACTAAGAAACTCCAAATATTTAACTGGTAATAAAAATTTACCATTGAGTATTCCACTCAGGTAGATACACCTTTACAAGTGTCCTAGTTCAGCAAG
>VXBZ01006336.1:7872-31160 GCA_013399135.1 Heliornis fulica | reverse complement strand
CCTCTGCCCCTCCCCACTTTCACATTTCAGATACTTGAAATTATATTTGTCATGGTATCACATTCAGGAAAGAGGTCCAAAGTGCCATGTTCTTACCTCTCAATTTCTTGCCAGATTTTATGGCATCTATAATAATCACTGTTACATTTTGTACTAAAATTCTGTTTCTGTCATACAATTTTATTTGCATAAGACTATAACATTGTAGCAATGTATTTAGTTTCTTATTCATATTAAGTAACTTGGAAGAGGATTCAAGTATTTGTTTATGAAACAGAATGTATTTTAACTTGTGCTATGTTTGCTTTACTACCTTGCTATACAAACCACTTAATTTTAATGTCCAAAATAATTTCTCTTTTTACAGTATTGTCTTGCAGTTGCAAATGTGTACCCATCAAAGCATCTTGCTTTGTACACGCAGTAAAAGCATTATTGTTTTTTCCTTCAATTTGAAAACTAAGTAATACATGCAGTGAACTGTGGCTTTAGGGTATACCTGGAGATAATCAGGCTGTGGCAGAATCCCCTCAAGCATCAAGCACTGGTACCTCTCAGTCTTCAGCAGTGGCAGCAGCAGTAGCAACTATACCTACAACTACTAGCTCATTAGGAGGTAAGAAAGGTTATATTTGAGAGGTTGTGATAAAAACATGCATTTGGAACACATTCTCTGCTTCAGTGAATTTTAAGTTCCTGTTACTTGTGAAATGATCAAAGTGAATTGGATAAGGAATGTAACATGAAATTCCAAGTGTGGTACTTGCTTAGAACAAAGGGCTCGCATGTGGGTACATCTGGAATAAATAATGAAGTTTCTAAAAATGCTGTGAACTTCCAGCATACTGAATCAAGGGTATTGTGTATTTAAACGTAAAACCACAGATTTGGAGGGAGTTTTCTTTTTTCGCACTTAAACTCTGGCATCCTACTTCATGGCTAACAGTACTGGCAACAATGACTATATTAATACATTTACTGCTTGGAAGTTGGATCATCAAAGGAGAAACCTGCAATAAAGCTGTGAGGTGTAGCACCTGAGACCTATCCATGACCTAGGATGACTCCTCACTTGGAGGTGCAGCACTGGGCATAGGTTTTGTTGCCTGCTGAAGAGAACTTAAGAGAAACAAATACATGACAAGATCATATTGAAGGAGTAGGAAAGGTCTGCCTTAGGCTGTGGAAGAGATGGTGTTTGAGAGGTAATTAATCCTTGATAGAGGCAAGAGTATTAAACGTACAGGTGACATGACATCTTCCAGAAGAGAGAATGAGGGAAATGGGATACTTCAGAGCACAAAGACACTGTTATATGCAAGGCAGTACCTAACAGTAGACCACATATGGGAAGGCTTGAGGAGAACGGAACTAAAGTATTGCAGGAGGCAGGGAACTCCGTTGTAGGCATAGAGACAAGACAGTAGGTATCCAGCCTGGTGTCTTTGAATGAGGGTACTCAGAGATGAGACATACGGAGAAAAGTGCTGGAGCTCAAGGACAGAAGGCTGTTGGATCTTAAGACTGGGTGAAAAGAAAATGCATTGTTTAACCTTAGTATTAAGAATTCTTGCTTAAAGCTAGAGTAAGTTAGCTTGAGGAAGCAAGCTTTTCTGCTCTTCAGTGAGTGTATTGTCCAATTTATTGTCTTGTTTCTATTTACAGTTATAATGTAGATATGTGTAGTGTTATGAAACTTGATAGCTTTTTAAAAAACATGTTGTTTCATTGATTTTTTCAGGACATCCACTTGAGTTTTTACGAAATCAGCCGCAGTTCCAGCAGATGAGACAAATTATTCAGCAAAATCCTTCTCTGTTACCAGCATTGCTACAGCAGATTGGACGGGAAAACCCTCAACTGCTGCAGGTGAATCTTAAAACATAAAAATTATGATTTTGACATAACTTTACAAGAAAAGAAAGGGCTATGTTGATGTTAACTTAGAATATTGTAGCTGCTATTAATACACTGGTTTGGGCTTTTCAGCAGATGTTACTATACAAAACACGTTTTCTATTACATTAGAAATGAGTCTTGTGTATCAAGAGCATCACAAAGAGGGAAGGGTCACTGCAATTAAACTGAAACTTGAAATTGCATTTCTTATGATTAGATTTAATATTTTTTCTATATGCATTTTTTAGACATTCTTTTGACTACTTAATTCACTAAAAGTAAATATTCTTACTTACCTGTTGGCAGGTGTAAATAGCTTTATTCCAATGTATTTATTATTTTCCCATGCATCACAGCAAATAAGCCAACACCAGGAACATTTTATTCATATGTTGAATGAGCCAGTTCTTGAGTCCCCCCAAGGTTTAAGTGGCAGTGATGATGGTGCCAGCACTGGAGGAGTAGCAGAAGCTGGAAATAGTCATATGAACTACATTCAAGTAACACCTCAGGAAAAAGAAGCTATAGAAAGGGTGAGCCTTCTGTGAAATTTGTTTGTCTTTTGCTGTAGGATGTTGACTCTGATGTATGTTTTTAGACTTGCCTGAATTTAAACTGTGTTTATTTATGCTCAGTAGTTCTGCCTAACTTTTATAACTTTTATATTTGATACTTTGTAGCTGTTTTAGTCTTGCTTCAAATCACATCTCTTGCTCTATAGCCATTGAGTTTTAAGTCTCTGGAATCTGCCTTACTGAGAAGATACATGCCTTTTAAGTGATGAGAGGCTATATGTAATTATTGAGTGAATGGGTTTCCCTCAGTAATGGGAACTTAGGCAGCAATTCCTCTTGCAAAATCTAGATTGTCCTCTGGTTGGTTTCCAGGTACAAAGGTGTGTCTGCACGAGCGCTGTTTGCAAAATACTTGGCTAGCTAAGAGCTCTATAGTTAAGTAGATTAGTTGAAGTCTCTAATTTAGTTGAAGCCAGCTATTTGTCTATCCATGAGAATTAGTTAACTATAACTTTCTAAAAATACAGATAAACATGTTTGTAAAAATACACTTGGGGTGGTATATTGCATTCATAAGTACTCTGTGTAACACTGACTAAGTATGGATTTGCATAGGTGGTAATGCCTCAGGTTTGGGCATCTTTTTAGAACAAATTGCAAAAACATTCTGTGGAGGTCTTTTTGTATGTGAAAGACTGGCAAAGAAAAGCATAGTAAGGTTCATCAGAAAAGATAATTTGAATATAAATGTCAGTTCTCTAGATATCATTAAAATTGACAGCAGATGTACATGGACAAACAGTTCTGTTTTTCTTCACAGATCGTCCTCTCTAGTCTGCTGCATTGCTTTTTAAAACTGCTTGATGCAGTAGAACATTAACTCTACAACCTGTTCCAAAACCCAACAGGGACCTGTGTACTTCTTCCCCTTTCCATGAAAGATGTGACTTAAAATTTAGGTGTCCTAGTATTAGAGCTGACATATTTATGCTGTTTGTAAGCATGAAATCAAATCTAAAAATGTTTGGTAAGGGATAATAGGACATAGTTTCTTGCAGAGATTTGATCAGCCCTCAACATATAAAGACTTGCAGGTGCACTGAGGATGTGCAAATGGTTGTACATACTTGCCTTTGGCTAAAACATGATTTTTACTAAATTACTTTAGCACAGGCTGAAGTAATTTCCCTTGGAACAATAACAGGCTTTCCTCTAGTATTCCCATTCCCCGTTGTTGCTGTGTCCCAGACATTAATTAGTTCCTTGACTTCTGTAAAAGATTTCTCTTAGTTTACTTCTCTGCTTCAAAGTGCAGTCCGTATTTTAAAAAACAAAAGTCCAGTTAGAACAATAAAGAAAATGGCTTTGGGTTGTGTAATGTTACCTGCTAGTGATCACAGGCTGAGAGCGCTTTTGTTCCAGGTCAGAAATCCTGAGTTTCATGTAATTAATAGTTTATAATGGGCATTGCGGGAAGGTCAGTTTGCTTGCTTTTCTCTGCATCAGTACAACGTGCTGTTATTTCTTGACATCATTTTAACTCAGATCTGTGTTAGTGACTTAACATGGCAGTGCATAGAGAAGTGACGTTTTGTGGTGATTCATTTCTAATTCAAATCACTTTTTCAAGTGAGAATTCTGTTTACTAAAGACAGAGGCTACACCTTCTTATTCTTCACTTACTAAAGGCTATATCGAGCTAGGCAGCAGTATTTGTTTCAAGAAGGCATTAACTGCTTAAGTGGCATCTCAAGTTACTACGCATACAAAGAAGCTTAATCTACAAAATGTACTTTCTAAATGTGTTTCTTTTCTTCAGTTAAAGGCATTAGGATTTCCTGAAGGACTTGTGATACAGGCATATTTTGCTTGTGAGAAGAATGAAAACCTGGCTGCCAACTTTCTTCTACAGCAGAACTTTGATGAAGATTGAGAGACATTTTTGTATTTCACACCTTACACCCACTGCATTACACTAACTTTGTTCACTGGATTGTACGAGATATTTGGGCTTATATTCATAATGCTGATGTATGGTATATGTGGAGCAGGGAAGAAAAAAATAGAGAAAACAAAGCAAAGAAAGCAGCAAGTATGTCTGCTTTCAATTAACAGATGCAGGAAATCACACAGTATAAAATAAGGTACAACCAAAAATCAGCTTCTGCAGATAATTACTTCCTTCTGTTATAAATTGTAGGTTAACTTTTTCTAGGTTTTCACTCTTAAACTGTACTAGTACATAGTATGTACATAGCATAATGCTTCATGTTCCTTTCTCTACTTAGTGCTGGTATCAGAAATAGCTTGTGCTACCCAGATTCTACAATCTATGTTTCATGGCAACACTGAATGCCAGCTTTATGAAATCTAAAATATTTGAGAACATGTAAACGTGAATGCCAAAATGTGGGTAGTTGCTTTTCTTTCTCAGATATGTTAGTTGTGCGAGATGCACAGCATTTTATTTAATGCTGTGTTAAAACAATGTGGTTAGTGGGGTTTTTTTCCCAAATGAAAACACATCTCAGTTAAGTGTCTTGTTCATTAAGAGCCACTCCGCTCCGTTGCTTCCCCACCCTCCCCAGTTATCTGAGAAGCTATATACTTACAGGTGAAATTACCCTTTTTACATCTTTTTTTTTCTTGAGAAAGGTGATAGGTATCTAATTACTGTTCACTTCAATGTTATGTTGCCGTAAAAGTTTTAAAAGCAATAGATTGCATGCTTGGTTTTGTTATATGTGCTCTTGTGAATTGAATAGTCTTTTTCTGCTAGCAAACAAAGTGCAAGCTTCATTTTTCTGTGCTGCAATGAAACTTTATCAAATCAAATTTTACTTTCCTACCTTTGTTGAACCATCTTTTACAATACATCTGTAAGCATCTGAAGATACTGGTGTTCTGTGGCTCTTGAGTAGATTGTAATGATCAAGCAATTTCTGTTTAAGGACTATTTTTGTTTTACTTTGTGAGGAAGAGAAGTTCATAACTTGATGTCAAGCGAACAGTCAAGTTATTCCAGCCCAAAAGAATCTGCATTCTTAATTTTCTGTTAAAAATAAGACTGTTATACTTTAGAATCTTTCTTCTTGGCACCTACCTACCATTTATTTTGTTTAGTCATCATAAAATGTAGCAACCTTCCTTTTAACATACACTGACTCAGAGACAATTTTGCCCATCATTGCGATTGTAGCAATGAAAACAAATCCTAATTTAATCTAAAGCTGTTGTGTGCAACACTTTCTGAATACAACTTGGGGATATTTTGAGGTTTCTGTGGTTGTAGTCCAATTACTTGGTGTGGTGGTGCAGCCTTGACCCACTCACATCTCCAGATAAGCCATATTGTGCAGTTATCTTGGATACAAGTGCAGTGATTTGGCCATCAGGCACTCTGGGCCACAGCTGGGCTGCCTGAATGGTACATCAGGATAAGGCCCAGTGTGCTCTTACTATGGTGGCAAGTGTAGTAACCTGGCCAGGCCATCCCCATACTGCACGTAGGCCACACTGCCTTACTTGCCTGACAGAATGACCCAGAATAAACTGTGGCCAGAATGGAGAATCCTGTCCAGAGCAAGTAATGAGGTCCTATCGGTATCCACCCAAGAGAGATATCTTTAGAGCTCTCTGGGACTGCAGTGGGTAGTGTGACCCAAGATGATGTCTCTCGAGCTGGGATGTCTCAGGGTAGATTTTGCCAGGATTGAAAGATTGTTAGTGATTCTGTGAGGGCTCAAAACCCTGATTTCTTGAGGTCCACTGACTGCCTTTTGATGAATGTCAACACATAAAAGTGAGTTATTCATGAAACTCACATAAAGGGAAAATTTAATATTTCATAAGCATAGATAAACCTCTCTGTGCAGTTGGTTCAGAACTATTTGTTTGCCTGCCTCTGTGTGTATGTGTTGTTTTCTCTGGAATTGTTGGTCTGCCTGTCCCTACATAGGGTTTAATTTTAACTTCTTTCTGTGTGTGCAACCCTGCTGTAAGTTTTGTTTGCTCCTTCCTATTTTTGAATCTTTAGCTAAGTCACTGTTTTGATTGTAACAAATTCCATTGTTAAATTGGCTGATTACTATATGCCGTTAATATATTAAAATATTAGATTGTATAATTATCTCAAATATTAATAAATCCTAAATTGCTGCTAAACCAAAGCCCTGAAATAATATTGCATTTTGTGACACCTAGTTTAGAAATTTGTCCTTACAGTAACCAAGAAAATATTCTAGGTAGTGCAGCAGTATGCTATTGTACCACTAATGATATTAACAATTAAGTGGTGCATCTAAAAATCATGTTCTGTCTAGGTTGTGTATCTGTCTACTTAAGTGCTGCTTAAGTTCAAAGTGCAAGTCAAATGTTTCAAGAAGGACTGAATAGTCTAGTGTGAATGGTCTAGACTAATAGTGGGAAAGACTGAAGTGTTTGTGTTTTGTTTCTTCGTTGGTTGGCCATAGTCTGTCCAATATCTACCTGCACAAAATAGCAAATGTACTAAAGCCTTTTCCTTTCTGTCCTCCATCTCTGTGAGGATAAAGCAAGAATGTCTTTGGGTGTCTTATAGCTGCTGTGGCTGAAGCCTTATTAGTTATTCTCTTCCCATTTTTCAGCAGTGGAATATTTGTTTATGTGACTTCAGATAAACAACAGGTGTCTGACCTTATATGATAGCAGAAAGTGTTATCTGTTCAGTAGTGGAGTACTTGCCAGGGAGAATCACGTAGCTCTTTGTAATTGCTGCCAAAAGAGAAAAATATGTGGAACTCATACAGTGTTAAGAAGCATGACCTGAAAAAGTTGCCCAAGTTCCTCAGTATGCTATGCTTTGTTTTCTACCAAGTACCATCAAGAATCATCTGCACAGAGTGCTTTTTAGTTTGATTCTTGAAGATCTCTTAGGGATTTGGGGAGCAGTCTCCTCAGGGCTTTGTGTACAGTAGCTCAGAAAATCAAGTTTTGTGTCCCAAGTTTTGGTGCTGGAGTCCATACCTTTGTTGTAAAACTTTTAAGTTTTTGCCTAGTGAAAAGCTATTCATGATGTACTTTTAATTTGGATTAAAAAATTACTCTGAAGTCATACTAATTCTGTAGTTATCTCTCCTTATGTCCTCTGTGTAGCTGCGCTTTAATTTTATGGTTGTTCAGAGTCCTCTTACGAATCTAGCTAAAAGGCAGGAGATTGGATTGATGCTACAATTTATTCTTGGCACATTAAGAGAACACTTTAGGAACATGAGATAATCACTAACAAGTGTTGGATTGAGCTTTACTTCATGAATACACATCAATGAATGACACTGGGAACCAAGTCCTCAAATAATGTAAGCAGATCTGCCACCTGTGGTTTCATAGGATATTTTAGTTGGTTTTACATAGATTTGGAGGCAGGCATGTTAATATTTACATTTTTGCTGATTTATTTCAGACCTGTCTGCACAAAACTAACGTAGAGTTTCTGCACTTGAAACGGTAACATGGATGTGAAGAGAGAATGCCATGTTTATCAGTAACATTTTTAATTGTTGTCCTTGCCTGGTTTGGGATGCCAACAAAGCGTTTGACTCATTATGTTTTGAAAAATGCTACTGTGAAACTACAGCTATGTAATTATGAAGCCACAAATTATAAACTTGTGACTTCACTAGACTATCCAGAGTAGTAGGCCTACTCCATCTGTGATGAAATTATGTACAGGAATAGTTTAATAATTACCACAAAATACATGTCTGATCAGAATTGGTGATGATTAGAATTTGTGGCTGCAGGCTATAACTGCTGCTGCTGACTAAGAATTGTCAAGTGCCAGTGCTGTATTTAATATATTTTATCACAGAATATATGACCTGCAAGGGAAAGAGAGGACTTGAATCTTGTTAGCACTCAACTGCTTTCCTTCTTTCTAGGCAAAAAAAAAATTAATATAACTCCAGATCAAATGATATTTTATGAATACACCAGCATTTCCTTTCTAGAATGCGGTGAAGTTAATAAAGATATACACATATTCTTCAGTAATAGTAGTAGTCTAGGAATATGGTAGACTCTGAAGACACTTAGCCCCACTTCATCCCTTTGCTTTGGCATTTTCCTCAACTCTTAAAAGCAGTATCTGCTGCCTACTTCATTTTGCTAAAAGTCTAGTGTTGCAGTACTTAAGTGAAGGTTGTGTGTTGTGTATACTATGCATCTGTGCCTGCAGACCTAGAATAAAAGCTTTCTTTTGCTTTCAAAATGGGTACCTATATTTTTATATGGCTGAATATGAATGTAAATACTGTGTGCTGCAGAGGGCAAGGAGCAACATTCAAATACTTGTTGCAGGAGATGGGGATTGTAGATGTGACAGACAAGGAATAACCAGATACTCCAGCAGTCAGCTCTTTTTTCTATCCCAGGGGAAGGTTTCATTGCTGTCCTTGTTAACATGAAGCATTTGACTGTCTGCAGTAACCAAATATGAAAAAATAGGGCAGTGTCTCCCAGTTGCCTGTGTGGCTGTATCTGCAGAATTGGTCAAAATCTTTATAATTCAGGTACATATTTTTAAGCTTTTATTTGAATTAAATTTGATCATTCTCTCCCCCACCCCCTTGACTTTACTCTAAATCACCTTTTTCTTTTTTTTTTTTTTTCCCTCTCTTTCTTTTCACTGTCAGAGAAAGCTTTTGTTTGCAAGCTGCAAAAAGAGTGTTGTCAGCTCCTGGTAGAGAATGGAAGAGCAAGATCTCAGAGGCAGGAGTTGAGGTGTTGAATGAGAAATGGTCAGCCTGTGTGGGATGTGAAACAAAACAATGAGTGCTGACTCCCTGGGGGAAAATCTCCTGTGTAAGGAGGTTAGGTTAAAGTGAGGAGTCTGCACCTGGAAGAGGCAGTATTGTTTGTGGAAGGGCACACCTGAAAGAGAAGCATGTTGTAGGCTGAGATGGAGTGGTGTGGCAGGACCAAATGGAGAGTCAGCTGAGGAGTACACTTCTGGTGGGACTCTTCATGTGCAAGTAAAAGTTAGATTGATACAGAAGTTGGGAGCTGGATTAACATTAATACTCAAAGAGACTTTGACAGAGAAATGATGGGTTCCTTGTCAACCAGTACCTTTGTGCCTAGAACTTTGCTTCTAAAAGTAGCTCTGAGAAGTGGTAGAGGGAAAGGAGATACACAGGAAAGAGAGCAATAAAAAGAAACAAAGTAATTAGTACCTGGGTATAGTTCTAACAGACTATGCCATAGTTTTGTGTAATCTAACCACACTGAGGGTGCTCCTGCTTAAAGGTGGAGAAAAAACAAGTAATTTTATTTTTATTTCTAGATAGATCTTACATTGTTAAGACCTGGTCTGCTCTTTAAGTTTCTTCATGAGACTTTGTTGTTTGAAGTATGAGATACGAGTGATCTACCGGAAGTGTGCATTTCATAGCAATACCACTGTTTGCTTTATTTGTATCTCCATGTAAAATACCCAATTCCCCTTTGGCAAAAGACAGGATTATGCAGCATGCTAATGCTGTACATTCTTAAATTGTAAGCTGTGACCTGTGTGAAGGTGCCACAAAATCTGTGAACACTCAGTCTCACCTCTCAGACTATCAGATTATATGAAGTGTGGGTACAAATCAATAAAGCTGTGTGTGTGTTTTTCATCTGTAGTAAGAAATTTTGCTAAGTGAGTACATAAGCACATTGTTTTTCATGTTTCTTCAAAAAATAACTGGCTCATCAGTACACAAATACTGACAAGGTAAAATACACAAGACCATTTTCTATATCTGGTTGAAGTGTTCATGCAATACCTAGGTCATTGTTCAAAATCGGTGGCAAACTGACATTTCAAAGTCACTGAACCTCAGTTTGCTGTGAAGAAAAGTAGTGATTTTGCTCGCTTGTAGGATAGCAGAAAGGAGAGCTGTTACTGCTGAATTGGCATGACAGGAGAGGCATGTAAATAGCTTTTAGTGGTGGCTTTATGGGCTGCTGCTGGCAGCTGACTTTTTTGGGGGAAGAATCGCATTACCTAAGCATGCAGATGCAAAGTGAGGCTGAAGTTGAAGTCATGCCCACGATGCACTCTATTTGGTGTTTGTGACAGAGATAAAGTGCTCTTACTGAGAGCGAAATAACCTTTTGGAAGGTGGTGTGGCAAGGAAAATAGGTTGACTAATGGGACTTAGAGTGCATAGGCAGAATCGTGCTGTCTTCTGTGTATTTAGATTTTGAAGATAAAGACACTGATGCTGCAGTTTTTTTTCATTGCTGTACCATTGGAGTTTGCGGTGTTTCTACAATGCTGTATCATACTTTAATAAGTCTTAACGTGCCCTAATAATGTGTTTTGAATGCCTTATGTCTTTCATCTACAAGAAAGATGGGGAGAGGCTGTTCAGTAGGGCCTATTGTGACAGGACAAGGGGTAATAGTTTTAAAATAGAGGGAGGTAGATTTAGATTGGATATTAGAAAAAAGTTCTTCACTGTAAGGGTTGTGGAACACTGAAACAGGTTGTCTAGGGAGGTGGTGGATGCCCCATCCTTGGAGACATTCAAGGCCAGGTTGGATGAGGTCCTGAGCAACCTGATCTAGTTGGGGGTGTCCCTGCTCCTTGTAGGGGGTTTGGACTAGATGACCTCTGGGAGTTGCTTCCAACTCTAGCCGTTCTATGATTCTAAGTTATTAGATCTGCGCTTACATAAATAGGTATCTTAATGTTCAGATGTCATTTATACAATTGTGGTTTGTAAGTGGAAAAACTACAAGCTTGTCTTCATATTATTCCTTCCTGCTGAAAGTACCCTGCTTGGCTGCCACACCATCTCCATAGCCTCCATGGAACAATTAGTTTATTTTATAAGTTTCTGGAAGATTGTTTTTGTAACTTTTCTTCTGTAGCCTCCCTTTGGGAGTTTTGCGTTATGGCAAGAAGAAAACAAGTAATTTAGAGTGCAGAGATAAATGAGATAAAGTTTGCCATGAGTTAGCTCTGACTGGATTGTACTGAGCTCTGGCCTTGTGTGTTTATGTAAACACTCCACTGCCCTTAAGAAGGCTGCACTTTGTTTCGTTCAGTAGAAGCAGTAGCAGGGTTATCATTATGCAGTGATGGAAGTGTATAGGTTGCTTAGTTCTAATCCTGCTCTCAAATTTTGAATTATTGTCTGCCAAATTAGCAGCTACAGAAGTCTAAATAGAAGTGATATAAAGCTAACCAGACTTCTTATATGGCTGGCTTACAGAGTAGCTGTGAGAGGACATCAGGGATAAGGTGATTCATTGTGCATTTGGGGCAAGAGAAAGTAAAGTGGTTGCCAGGTTACTATAGCAGTCTGTAGAGATCTGCAGGGACCATAGAAGATTAATACCTCTAGGTTAGATGGTATAACAACATGCAGATGAGGTAGCTAAAGATGGTAGACAACCTGATAACACCTCTGCGTTTTTGATGTGATGCGGTTCAATGGCATATGAAAGGGTATGCAGCTGGCATTATCAGTGTTGTGTTTTATACTCAAAATTGTTTTACTTTTGTCATGCAAACTAATTGTGACTTCATGATGCCAGAATGTTTTCTACTTATTTATAAAGTCTTTTTTGCCAGATGTGAGTATGTAAATCTAAGAGCAAATAGAGCTTTGGAGAGCTTGAGTGTAGAGGTGAGAAACATCTGAGAGAATAGATGAGTTTGGTCCTGTGCTGTTACAGGCTGTTGAACGGATCTGAGCAACTCAAGTAGAGTAAAGGACTAATAGTCACACTCAGAAAAAGTAATTGACTAAAGGGCATTTGAATGTTTGGTTCTGCCACTTTAATCCTGTGCCTCTTCATATTTTAAGCAGACGTTTAGAAATTAACAAAGCAAGCTTGGCTGTTGGCTATTTATAAATTTGTCAGTGATGTAATCACAGTTTAGGTTTAAATTTATTTATTAGGTTTTAATACATGAGAAGATATGTTGCAGAATCCGGTAGAGATTGCTAACAAATCTTACTTGATGATGTGTGGTATTTTCATCAGTATAAAAAAAGGAGTATTTTTGAATAGCATATGAATAGCATATAATAGAAATGCCCTATGCATATTGTATTTACTGGAATTTTTTGGCCTTTACCAGGTATAGAAGCAATTGCTCATTCGTTTCTTTTCAATAACTTTTCCATCTCTCCTGCAGCTAAAAGCATACTGTTACTGTTTGTGAAAAAATCTTTGTTTCAGGAGTCAAAAGCCCTCACCAAAAGCTTAATTGAATGGTTGTTTGGTTTGTGTTTAGTTTTTTTTTTCATCATCCAGATGAATAAGCACATGAATTTTCTGAAAATGTAGATAAAATAATCTTAGAAAAAAGTTGCTAGAAAGCCCTCATTGTTCTTGGATCAGCCATACAGGTCAATGACCATGTTCACTCTGGGTTGGCAAGAAATGAGTAGAGTGAAACCTGCATGTTTGTTTTTAGTGAGCTAGACTCACAGGAGGAGAAGACGGGTTGGGTCCCTTGGGTGAGTTGTCAGAAGATGTGAGAAATCACATAGCACAGTCCCTGTAAGCTGTAACAGTGAATAATTAAAATTATGTGCCAAGATTGATCTTCTGGAAGAAACAGGATAACATTTCACAGCGTACTAGTGTGCTGGGTTTCAAGACCATTCTTGTGAGCGTGGACCAAAGCAGATGAACGAGCCTTTGCTTGCTGTTCCGCAACCAGCTCTGGGTTGGTGTCTAGTTAGATGTCATTTCCTTTGATACTCTCTGGCTGTGGGACTTCTACCGGAAAGGACTGCTGGGACAGGTTTGTTTACTTTCTGTGCGCATCTTAAAAGTTCAACTAGTAGTACTGATGATTATGGGGGAAGTAGCACAGTGGCATTCCTAAATGTGTAAGCATTTATTAAGAAATTTAGGAGCCAGAAAGTCAAAGCATGCATAAAACTATCGCTTTTGCTTCTTGTGACATGCTGAAATGTTTCCATTGAGGGTAAAGGTCTCCATGCCACTGAATACTTTGTTCATAGAAAAATGGCAACATGAAAAGGAATGCTCATGTGGATGAATGCCCTTCTGAGAGGATTTGTTGCCTGATGATCTGTGAACAGCTAAGAGCAGGCTGGGGGTGGGAGTAGGGATTGGTGTTTTGCAATGACAGGACAGAAGACACTACAAAATGAGGTTTAACTGTCTTGACTACTTTTTCACTTCAAAGGATTCCCTCATTATCAGTCTTGAATTATCATGCACCTTTCCAGCAGTGAGAAAATAGAGGGGT
The DNA here is from genome assembly GCA_013399135.1 of Heliornis fulica. NCBI lineage: Eukaryota > Metazoa > Chordata > Aves > Gruiformes > Heliornithidae > Heliornis > Heliornis fulica. Next base: position 17,486 of record VXBZ01006336.1, on the reverse strand, counting down.
AGACAGAAGTGTTTGCTTCTCAAGCCTGTCTCTCTTGCTAGTTCACACAGTCCAAGCTATCTTCAAGCCTATAAATTCTTAAGTTCATTCCCGAGTGCTAAAAGTGTCTTGACAATCCAGTGAACAGAACTTTCCGTAAGGGATATGAAAGAAATACTCAGGCTAAAAGACTACTTCGTTTTGTTCCTGAATGATAGCCTGCATTTTGTGTGCCTGCGTGTCCGAATTTGAGCCTGAGAACGCTGAGAAGGAAGCAATAACTAAATGAAACTAAATGTGCACTGGATGCAGACTCAGCAAACAAGAGCTGTCTGCTGACCAAACAATATCATATTGTGAAGGGTTTTCTGACACAATATCAGTGATGCTCCTATTGTGTGAGGACAGTGTACTTGGTGCTGTGAAGGACTCCATGTAACACTCTGATACTGTTGGAATAAATCTTTTTAGACCCTTAGATTACTCCTTGATGCCAGCCTGAGAGCCTGAAAATATTGTCTGCTTTTTAGAGTTGTATACACTATAAAACAGTGGTTTGTTTACACAATGCCTGTTTTCTGTATATCTTTTTGATTGTATTAGAAACTCAAACTTCTTTCCCTTTTTCCATCTTTTCCTGACCCAGTGTTGGAGGTTGCCTTTGAAATAATCATTGATGATAAATGGAGACTCTGAGGACTTGGAGGTGACAACTGATGTAACGAGAGAAGAAGGAAGATTTGTTCAACCTCCCTGTCCAGGCTCCAGAGTAACTGTGGTCCCCCCAGTTCACCTCTCTGTTGCATCTTGGTCGTGCCTTATGAAAAAGTTGGCTGTGCTTAAATAAAAATGAAAGTGTGATTTATATCAGTTGGCCCGAGGCTGTATTGCACTACAGTGTTTAGTAAGGACTCTGTTATGTTGGATCTCATCTTGTCTCTCCATGTCTCCTGTAGTCAGCATGGAAATCTTGCTCATGAGAAACAAGCTGATCCTTATATGTTTTTGCTTATGGCAGTTGTCAGCCTTAGAGGGGCTTACCACTGCAATACCAAGCTAGGTAGTGCTCTGTATGAAGCAGAGCACTTCATCTTGAATGGCAGTTTGACTTTCAAACATTTGAATACATAAGGTTCTCTGCAGAAATTTAGAAAAAACTTGAAACCCTAGAACTGAATCCTAAACCCTCAGTGGCATATGAACTTGTCAGTATCAGTTCTGTGTGTGCCATTTTGGACACTTTTCTCAATGTTGAAGGCCTGAACTGATCCAAAATGGGAGGAATGGAAACAAAGACTGTGAGATTCCCTCTTAGAAATTCCACTTCCCTTGGAGGCCTCTTTCCAAAGTCAGTGCTGTAAGGAAGGCTAAATGTAAATAAAGAGTCAGACACTGGTGAAGAGGGCTGACAGAGCCATTAGTTCTTTTTGCATTAGATCAACACAGGATATTGCAAGGGTCAGAGCATCTGCTAATCTAAATTATCTTTTTTCTAGTCAGAGATTTGTATTTCTTTATCTCAGGTGGGAATGTGTCACTTAAAGGTGGTTTAGCAATTTATGACATCAATACTGCGGGACACAAAGCAATATTAAAGCAATCTGCTGAGGTCAATATATGGAGCATTGAAGGTCTGTTTAAACACAAAATAAAAGAAAGCTGCAGTTCCAGTGTCTCAGCTCCAGTGGGATTCCAGTGACTGTTCATACAAGTAGTGTGATTGTGTGGATGGCTGGTCTTGTTAAATATAAGGCTTTTTGTAATTACTGGCTTTACAAATTAAATAATGTTAAGCATAAATTAGTGCCCTGCTCTTGCGAGTGCTCAGGTATTCATATAAGTAGTTTCTTGGACTTCAGAAGGGTTACTCGCATGAGCAAAATGCAGAACTGTTGTGTTCTCATTTTCTTTCTTTTAGGTTGGAGTCTTCTAGTGTAGATTTTCTAGTGCTTTGTTCTGAAAACCAAAGGTCCTCTGGCAAGTCCTCATGCAATCTTAGAACTGACTGATAAAAAAACCTCACGCTTTTTTTGTCTTTGCTTTTTCTTTTTCTTCTTTCCTGCTCTCCACACAGTAGATTTCTTTGCTGTTTGTTGTTTCCTGGGTATTAATGAAAGTTAATGAAATTAATGTCTGTCAGGTGTTGCTTTTGCCAGACACAGTCTGGTCGGTTGTCAGAGACATGACAAATGGTATCACTCATCTCAGTCTTAGATACCCACTTCTATACTTGTAGAGACATCCCCAGTCTCAGGCAGGTGTTTGAAGATGGCCAGGCTAACAAAGACAAGTTTGCAAGGGCCAGTATGTCTCACTGCTACTGAATTTGATAGGGATCTGCGTTTTCTCTGCCTCTGCTGTTTTTCTTGCAGTGATACTCCAGTTCAGTTTTGTGGGGCTTGGGCGGGGTAGTGTAAGGAGGTGAGATTGATAAAATTGTCCTGTGTGCTTGAGAGCTAACCAGACCTGTTCATCACTCTCAGTTGCTTGTGCAGAATATTTAGTGGTGCATTTTATATTCTGAATACTCAAGCAACTTGGTTTACAGATACAGCTCTGAGAGTGTGTATGGGTGATTCAACCAGGGAGCATGATAGCTTGCCTAATTCAGCCTAATTACTTCTGAATGCCAAATCACTAGATTCCAACAAAGTTGTGAGATAGGAGTTTGCATCCATTGCTTCCCACTGAAGCTTTGCATGAACTTTCTATGTTCTGTTAGGGATATAGCATTTTGCTTTTTAACCAGATTAGAAATCCTGTTCTTGCCCCTTTACTCTTTATGACTGATTCTGACTTTTCCCAGATCTATCTGCAGGCTTGCATCCATGCTTCACAAATGTAAACACAAACAAGTCTGTCGTCTGTCTTCCATTAAAGTCTGTGAGAGTCTTTCCACTCAGTTCAGTGGCAGTAGCAGTGAGTCTTTCATCTTTCCTTCCTAGAAAGTGGTTGGCCTGGGTCCTTTTCTGTTCTTCTTCTGGCCTTTGTCCCTATCATGTCTGAGCACTTCAGTCAGCAGTGGGTTACTCTGTCTTGTTCTCTGTCTTGTTCTGGTACTCTTCTTCTCTTTTGCATGATGAGCCTGGGGAATAATACTATCTCCATTATTCTACATGTCCCTATCTTCAGGACAAGTGGCAAAGATGAAAGGCCATATTTTCAAGATGTGAATGACAGTCTGGTTTGATTTTTCAAATGTATTTAGAACCTTCAGAAATTGTCATTTTCCTGTTTCTTTAAGCCATAACTGTCGTGAAAAAGCATTAAATGCTTAAAAAAGGTCACAGGGAAAGGCTGTTGCAGAGGAGCTGGAGAGGCATCAGTTCCATATACGTTGCTGAGCATCTGAAATACCTCTCACCTCAGGCCTTCACCGTATACTGGCTCTACAGGCAACCACGTGGAAGGAGTCCTATATGGAAAAGCCACTCTTCTGAAGTACATGATGGTGGCTGTGGCCGTGTTTAAGCATTTGAGGCCTTTTCACCAGTTCCATAGTTACCATTTTTGAAGGATTTGCTTACATGATTTAAGAGAAACCGAAGCAGGCCAATATTTGCAGGGGTTATACCTCACATACTCAATATACTCAAACTGTATGTGAGTATGAGTAAGCTTTCAGAGGTAAAGAGCAGCCCAGTGACTGGATCCTTTCAGATAGGAATGATACAGGAGACACAGGGATGTGACAAGTGAGAGATCTGTAAAACACTTACTCTATGCCCTATAACCCGTTGACATAAAACTTCTCAACCCTCCATCTTTATCAGCTTATCTAGAAGATTTTGCCTGGTTTATGGCTGCTGTGATGTGCTCACATGTGCATGCTATAGCAGTTAGTTATACTAAGTATTAGTTTTACCTCCAAAACTGGAGTCCTTCATTAAAGCCTGGACCATGATATGAAGACCTAGTATTTCACAGTCTGAAAAGTCTGAATGTTGGAAGCCCAATAGTAGTAGTAGTGGTGGTAGTAGTAGTAGTAACAGCAACAACACATAAATGCCTCCTGTCACAATCACATGAAGGACAGACTAAAGCACATTGATAAGAATGCAAGAAGTATCGGAACAGAAGTTTAAAGATACTGACTGCACATCTTAATAAACACCATTGCTTTAATAGAAAATATGTTTCTGACCAAATCTTCTCACTTCTCACTGGTAAATGTTTAGGGCATGTCATAGTATAACTGAATCACTGAGATTACAGAGAGAGAAGGATGAGTGTTCTGATGTGAGCATCTAACTGGACAGCTAATGATAGCCATTGTATAAAAGTACTGCTGAATGATTTCAAGGTTCATGGATGTATATCCTTGCAACTTTGGCTGACAGGAAGGAGAAAGTCATTAAAATAATCTTTATAGTATGGCAGTGCCCAAGCTTTGCTTCAGAAGCTCCTGTGCTAAGGAAGAGATTGGAATTTTAAATAATACAGGAACTGCCATTGTTGTTTAAGTGACATTTGTTTATGGCCCATAAGCTCAAGAGTATTTTGAACCAACAAAGAGTATAAATGGTGGGGCCCCTGCTCTTTGAAAGTTCTTTTCCAGTCAGCAGAAGACAGCTAATTCTCCTAGACCCATATGGGAGATGAGCCATCTATAAAGCCATTTGTAAAAAGTGTTGGGCCCTTTGTCAGATGATATGAATGCGACACTGTTAGGAAAGAGAAAATTAAAGTTTGAGCCTTCCTTGAAACATCTGGAAGCTACCAATCCGACATTCGCAAGGCTGCCTAATGTACCATTTTGATAGCCCTCCAACACAATATTACTGTTAAACAAAGCTGAGAAAAAAAAGTGACACTAACAACCTATGACAAACAGTGTGATTTCCCTTCCATGAACTTATCTGTTGGATTTGATGATGTACCATTTTGATAGCCCTCCAACACAATATTACTGTTAAACAAAGCTGAGAAAAAAAAGTGACACTAACAACCTATGACAAACAGTGTGATTTCCCTTCCATGAACTTATCTGTTGGATTTGATGATGTACCATTTTGATAGCCCTCCAACACAATATTACTGTTAAACAAAGCTGAGAAAAAAAAGTGACACTAACAACCTATGACAAACAGTGTGATTTCCCTTCCATGAACTTATCTGTTGGATTTGATGATGTACCATTTTGATAGCCCTCCAACACAATATTACTGTTAAACAAAGCTGAGAAAAAAAAGTGACACTAACAACCTATGACAAACAGTGTGATTTCCCTTCCATGAACTTATCTGTTGGATTTGATGTACAGGGAGGTAGAGGGGAGGGAAGAGATGGAACAACAGAGCCTTAGTGATAGATAACTGTCTTTTCAGAAGGAAAGTCAAACCAGAAGAGTTGTGATCCAAAAAGGGTTTGGGGTTTGGTTTTTTGGTTTGGGTTTTTGTGTGGTTTCCTGCCCCTGGGATTGCTTAGAAGCTGAGAGAACAAAGCACATGTGCGAATAATGTCTTACTTGCTCACTCCTATGTCTGGTGCATAGAGGAGAGCAGGAGTCACAAATACTCCAGATGCTGAAGTTTGGTGCTGGTACAGGGGCAGAGCACCAGTCTGCTCCCTGGAACTGGGAGTTGGGATTAACCCCTTGCTTAAACCTACACAGTGCAGCAGGTCTGGCCATCCTCACCTTCTCAGAGCTTGTCACATGAAATGAAGCAATTCCTTGCACTGCTGGCCTCAGCCTTTGGCTGTAGCCTGTTACAGGTGATAAATAAGACTCCTTTAGAGTCTTTTTGAAGTCTGAAGTCAGTCTTAAGCATGCTGGTGAGCACACAGTGTTGGAGCAACTGCTCATTTTAGAAGGCAGGGTATCAGTTCAGTGCTAGGGAAATGCAAATGCTTCACCCCTGATTTCCTGTGCATTTCAGGGTAAGTTTCACACCTTTTTAGCAAACAGACTGATGTCATGTGAATGCTTTTTTAAGTGGAAAGTGGTGTTACTTCAATTTTGTTTTGTGGGTGAGATATTATTCTTCAAAGAATGAACAATCCTGTCCTTACTGCCCAATGGCCATTAAGGTTGAAAATAATTGCAAAACCACATAATGCTGGATAGAAAATGAAAGCTGTGAGTTGTTTGGGTTTCAGAGCTGAACTGGTGAAACCTTTCCTGAGATTTGTTTGCAAAAACCTGTGCACGAGGTCAGATTGAATCAATTCTGCTGACCACAGAAATTAAGCATCTATGATGTATATTCTGGATATGTTTTTGTGAGGATTGTGCTTCCTATGAAAGAGTGAAAGCTGCTTCCTTTTTTTTCTTTAATTTTTTTTTTTTAAAACACATCCTAGTCAGATTTGCTTTAGTTTGCAATCCATACTCAAGGGTTACAGTTGAAAACATGTGGAGGAAAAGGGGACAGCATCTTGCACAGCATAAAGTCAATAGGTAAAAATGTAGTGGGACATATTTTCCGTGCATGTAGAAGATGGTTTGGATGGACTTTACCAGGAGGTACATGTAAAAAATCTGAGGCCTTGTGTGTGTAACTTCTTGGAAATTGCTTGTTACTTTTGAAAATACAAGTCCTTAGGGCTTCTGAACTGTTATGAATACATCACAGGTCTACCCAGCTGTCCTGCCACTCAGGCTATGTTGCAAAGATCTGCAGAGCTGGAAACTGGTCAGCATTGCGATAAAACACCTCCTGTTTTCCTGCCAACAGTTTTAGGCTATTACCCTTTTTAGGAGATTATTTTACACCAAGCACAGAAGATGAGGTCCTAGTGACTTGATTTCTAAAACTTAGCCACATGATCCTTGCTGATAATCCACATAACTTATTGCAGTGGTCAAACAGCCTGCTTGCTGTGACCATCCCAACCTAATCGGCTGTGGGAAGGTCATTCCTTTTTCATATCTGTAAACAGACTGGAGGTTTTTTTGACTTCTCAAAGGGTAAGGAGGGCTTGTATCTTCTGAGCATAAAGTCCTGGGTGGTGCTTCTGCTATCAGAACTCTTAGTAAAAAATTGGGAAACATACCAGGAAAAATGGAAATTTGTGGTATCTTTCAGAACTCCAGGGTAAAATGGGCCAGTACTGATAGCTGGCAACATGCAGACTTATTAGCCAATATCTCAAGGATTACCTGGTTTCAACTGCTAGCAACTTCAGCAGCTGTCCTTATTGGCAAGTATGAGATGTTCCCTAGCATATGATTCCTTTTCCATGTACCAGTATCTGGGCTGAGCAGTGGCTTCCATTCCCCCTCTGCACCTTTTTCAGTAGCTCTCCTGTTATGAGCCCTCGTTGCTTACCTTTGTCTTTTGAACTCCTCAAAGTAGGGATGGACATGGATTACCAATAAGGAAGCACAGTACAGCATCCCACCACGTTGATAAGACTTAGAATTATAGAATTGAATCAATAGAATAGCTAGAGTTGAAAGGGACTCCCAGAGGTCATCTAGTCCAACCCCCCTGCAAGAAGCAGGGACACCACCAACTAGATCAGGTTGCTCAGGGCCTCATCCACCCTGGCCTTGAACGTCTCCAGGGATGGGACCACCTCTCTGGGCAACCTGTTCCAGTGCTCCACTACTCTAACAGTAAAGAATTTTTTTCTAATATCTAATTTAAATCTACCTCTCTCTGTTTTAAAAGCTTTACCCCTTGTCCTGTCACAATAGGCCCTACTGAACAACTCTTTCTTGTAGGCCCCCTTGAGGTACTGGAAGACTGCTATAAGGTCTCCCCAAAGCCTCCTCTTCTCCAGGCTAAATAGCCCCAACTCTCTCAGCCTGTCCTCGTAGGAAAGGTGCTCCAGCCCCATTATCATCTTTGTGGACCTCCTCTGGACCCTCTCCAACTGGTCCATGTCCTTCTTATGTGGGGGTTCCAGAACTAGACACAGTACTCCAGATGAGGTCTCATGAGGGCAGAGTAGAGGGGGAGAATCACCTCCCTCGACCTGCTGGCCACACCTCTTTTGATGCAGCCCAGGATGCGGTTGGCCTTCTGGGCCACAAGAGCACACTGTTGGCTCATGTTGAGCCTCTCATCCACCAGTACTCCCAAGTCCTTCTCCTCAGGGCTGCTCAGGAGCCACTCTCTGCTCCCAGTCTGTAGTTGTGCCTGGGATTTCCCCGACCCAGATGCAGGACCTTGCACTTGGCCTGGTTGAACTTCATGAGGTTGGCACAGGCCCACCTCTGCGTCCTGTCAAGGTCCCTCTGGATGGCATCCCTCCACTCCAGCGTGTCGACAGCACCACACAGTTTGGTGTCATCGGCGAACTTGCTGAGGGTGCACTCCATCCCACTGTCCATGTCACCAACAAAGATGTTGAATAGGGCTGGGCCCAACACGGACCCCTGAGGGACACCACTCATGACCAGTCTCCATTTGGACATTAAGCCGTTGACCACCACTCTCTGAGTGCAGCCTTTCAGACAGTTCCTTATCCACCAAGTGGTCCATCCATCAAGACTTCCGCTTTGTGCCCAAAGATGGTACCTATTTTTTAGCTCTACAAAAGTATGGTTTTTTTGTGACCATTAACCACTCTCTTCAGACCATACTGTAAAGATGACTCATCCTCCTTTTTTTACTACCTTATAGCCTTTGAACCATTTACTGAGTTTACCTGCAAAGGTTTTACATTTGATCTAGATAGTGAGTAGTCAGACAAAACAATATTGCAGCAAGGATTGCTTCTGCGGATGTTGGTTAAACAGAACCAAACATTTCTCATGATCTCATTAACAATCTCAGAACTTGGAAGACTTGTCACTGGAGAGAGTGTTCATATCACATCTGTCCTCTTAAAATTCCATAACACAAGACCTTACTACAGACTCTAAGGTAAAACATCTTGGAAAATTCAAGTATATCAGGTCAACAGTGATCTCACTGAAATAAAGTGTTTGTTCCATAAGGTGTGTTGGTTGACATTAAGTTTGTCAGACTCTATAAGTATATCCAGAAGCAGTTTGTCATTGTGCTCTCTGAAGAAGGCACTAGAGTGAAGCTAAAAACCAAAACCAAGGTGGCACTCTGCTGGGTGTTCACAAATTCTAGCACATTCTACCAGAAATAGTGTTGTAATTGCTTGCAAGCTCAAACATTTGCACATGAGGCAATCCTTTCTGCCGCAGATATCCTTGAATACACTGCAGTTTAATGGGAGAGAAGGTGTCCCATTGTTTATCCCCTCTGCAACAGTCTGACTGGAAGTCACTCATGCCAGCACTGTATCAGCTTACTCAGAGCTCTTCTGGCTCAAGCACCGTCCTTGCTTCAGCTAGAAGGGAGTTGGCATGTGTGTATGCATATGTTGCACATACAGAACATGTAGGTTATCTGAATGGCTATGTGGTTGTGAAGCACTACCCTGGTCTGCTCAGGATGGCTTGGAGGGGTTGCGTAGGCAGTCTGCAAGCTCTCTCAGAAAACCCAATCTCCATGTGTATGTACAGGGTCACAAGAGGTGTTAATTCTGCTTAATTTGTCAGTGTGAATTTTCAATGTGGCAACAGAGCAAACAGTCTTCAGGCTCCTTTGCTGCATGTGTTGGTTTGGTTTTCTGCTGCTTTGTTTTCCAGTTTCTTCCAACTGTAATTTTCTCTTGCTGGTACTACTCGAGGTGGGGCCGGGGGGGAGGGAATGTTGAAATGCAGTTCA